>UFQX01000229.1:309019-406403 GCA_900497675.1 Arapaima gigas | reverse complement strand
CCCTTTTTTTTTTTTTTTTTATTTTTTTTTTCTGTTTTTTTTTTTTTTTTTTTTTTTTTTTGCTTTAAATCACAACGCCCAGGACTAAAGTTAATCGGCACATGGAATATAAGTTCTAAAATATTATTTTAAAATATTAAATATTAATTAAATATTATTTATTAAACACCTGCTGTGGTGTTGGGCTTTAGGTCCAAGCAACAAGGCTACACCCATGAAGCATATGTGAAGTGGATCTGAGAAATGCTCCTTAGCCCCTACTTCCATTATTACCAAAGTCAGTAACCATCCAAGAGTCAAGAAACCTTGGTGAGTTTAGTTTTTAGTATAAAATATTGCACATGTATGATTACAGAAGAATTGTAACCTCAGTTTTAGCATTTTTGCTTAAAATTACAGCTCTGGCTGGATCCATTATGGATTTGTTTCTTTTCCACACAACTGACTAAATGGTTAACACACAGTTTATTTGTGCTGTTCAGGGGATTTTTAGGTCATACAGGTGATCTGCAGTGTTACCTTTATGACTGTCCACCTCCATGTTACCTGTGGTTTGTTACTGGAGCTCTGGAAGCAAGCTGCAGAGCCGTGCACTGTCACACACCCTGCCCTCCCATCTTCCTCTGCTTGTTGACAGATGGGTCTCAACATGCCATTGTCCACTTGTTGTCTTTCTGTGCACTGCGAGTCACAGTGTTGACAACAGCAGCTCTTGGGTGGTGGCCCTTCAGCCTGAATTAATTCAGCTGGGGATAAATCCCACAGCTGTCTGGGTTTCTGCTATTCAATACTCAGACACTCTGTCCTCTCAACACCTATGCTTCTGTATCTTCAAAAGTCAAGGCCTCCTGCCAGTTTCACCCAACAGTCCTTCACGCTGAGACCTGGGTACCAGAGACCCCAGTGCAGCGGGAAGTATCTGACATTCTGTTCAAGTTCAGCAGCTGGGGGTGGATTTAATGTCAGCCACAGTGTGTCTGACTATTGTATCTGTGGTTTCAGCACGAATGACTAGATCAGCAGTGAATTCAGCTGCCCTGGGGCTTTTTGAAATATATGACAGTGTTCTGAATGTAGATGCACTGATTTACGGCTTTTCAAATGCAGCAAAAAATAGTTTATTAAAGGATCAAGAGAAAGATTTGGTGTGGACTCTACTGTGTTGTTTCAGTCCCAACTAATTTCTCTTTTTCTTGATCTCACATGGAGGCTGTAGCCATTTTGCATGTATATTTGTATGTTTCAATGAGCTATGCTAATGTACACTGATATTTTGTATTACAAATAGTTGAGTGTGAATTTTTGACCATGCAAACACCCACTATACTATTCCACTATATTTAACTATATTTTCTTCACTGATTTGTTTTCTAAAATTTCAGTTTTTTTGGGTAGCAAAACTGAGTTGTCCAAGCTGAAAGACCGTAGTAAGAATGCATAACAAACAGAGGCCATCTTATTGTAACTATTTTCCAGAATGTTTATTGCTCATTACTGGTGTTCCTGAGTGCGTTTGGGATTGAATAAGAATTTGTGGAGGCAAAACTGAATAAAAAATAATTGGATTTTAAAAAAAAAAGGAAAAAAATGGATACAGAATATTTAAATGAATTACAAAGTATTTTTATTTGTTATAGCCGCAGCCAAGATTTTCTTTTACAAATTCTAACCTGTAAATAATTGGAAGGAAGTCTGTATTATTAATCATTTATTTTGTGACTTAGTGCTAAAAGTGATTTTGAAGTTAAGAACACATTAACTTTGTAACTCAAGGAGCCACTGTACACTGAGTTTATTAATTACTCACCTTCACACAACTGCACGTTTCTATTGCAACAATTCATATGTCACTTGACTGTGGTGTGGGGTAACTATCATGCCACATTCAAACTTGCTGTCATGTTCCTGGAACCATTCAGTGATATACACTTTGTGACACAGAGTATTATCAGGCTGGTGGTGGCAGTGTGATGGTCTGGGGAATGTTCTCCTGACACACATTAGGACCCACTGAAGAACATCTGATTGACACCGTGTATCTGAATACCAATGCTGACCAAGTCCATCCCTTCATATCATTAATCACAGACAGGTGGACGCTTCCAGCCTGATAATACACCATGACACAGAGTGTGTATTGCCACCAAATGGTTCAGAGAACATGACAGTGAGTTTTCATTGCTTCATTGGCCTGCACAATCCCCAGGTCCAAATCCTATTGAGGATCTTCGGGATGAGGTAGAAAGCGCTATTTGTAGCAACACTGTGTAGCTGTCCATTTTCATTGCAACTACCCAACAATCCTTTCCACATGGCACAACATTCCTGCACAACACATCCAGGTTCTTTTAGGATCCCCATCCAAACAAATTCTAGCTGTTCTGAGGGCCAAAGGAGGAAAAACACTACTGGATAGATGTACTTAATAAACCACCAACGCCATGTTTTTTTATTACTTTTTATGGTAACATAAACAAGTAATATTAGTTTATTTTTCTTAGTTCTCTTGTTTTACCTGGACTTGTGTGGTCTCAACTGAGGCTAATCTCGGTTTCCTTTGTCAAGGCCTATAAAATGACACATTTACAAAATACAGATTTTATCCCTTTTTAGGACAGTATTTTAGTGTGTGGCAAATAACTGTAGGCAATGCGCAAGGAGCTGGAAAAAGCCTGATGGCTAAAGTAGGCTTTCACACATCCCACCTGCAGCTCGTGGAGAGACTGAAACTGCACTGGGGTGAGACAGTCCTGTGTTATCACACCTTGGACTCATATCCCAGTTATTTATTGCACTGGTTTAGTTCATCACAAATTAACAAGCCCAAACTAAATCTGTTTTTTAAATGTTTTTCAAGTCTTGCACCTGACACAATGTTGGAATGACATGTGACATTAAACAGGTGAAGTCTTTTTGTAAGAGTCTTTTTTCTTCTTCTTTGATAGAATGCATTAAAGTTGACAAAAGATGAACTGGTGGACAGCACCCGAGCGAAAATCAGCAGTAATAAAACCCATGACTCTGCCTATTATAATGTCATGCCTACCTGGGACCACATGGGAACAACTCACATCTCCATTTTGGCTGAAGATGGCACTGCCGTGTCAGTCACCAGCTCCATCAACTACATGTGAGCCATGAGCATGTAGAATATTCATAACACCATCCCACAGTCAGTGAAACACATCAGATACAGCAGCATATAGAACCTTCATGATTTTGTTCCAGTTTTAACTAATATATGGAAGAAATGAGCTTGTAGAACCTTCAGGACAACATCCTACACTCCATCAACCACATGTGAACTGTGAGCCTAGTGAACCTTCATAGCATCATTCTTCATTCCATCAAACATATTTAAATCTTTAAGTGTACAGAACCTTCAAGACACCATCCAACACTCCATCAAGGAGATATGACTTTATAGAACATTCATGGCATCATTTCATGCTTCATCAACTGCACATAACCTTTGAGCCTGTGGATCCTCTATGACACATCTAAGTTATGACCCCATGGAACACTGATGACTCCTTTCCACTTTCCTCCAGCCCACCTTGGCACACTTTGTTGAAGAGAACTCAGTCATCTTTCACATATCCCAAATTTAGACAAATTATTGTTTTCATTTGCTGTGATTCATGCCTGTGTTACTGTGTAATGAGAATGAGACCCTTGTGATGCATTTCTTAATCACATTATGGGTCCAGTGTGTGTCTTAGAGGAACCCTTGTGGGTCTAATTCAGGGTGTTTTTTGTTAGGCTCACATTGCTGTCTCTTTCTACAGCTTTGGCTCTAGAGTCTACTCTCCAAAGACTGGGGTCATCCTTAACAACCAGCTGTTGGACTTCTGTGGCCTAGCAGATCACATCTCAGTTGGTAATGGGATGCAGAAAGATGTTATCACTGTTTGTTCTCTTTTCTGCTGTTATTATTAATATTTTGTTGTTATCTTTTTTGATTATGTTTCACCTCCCTGTCTTCAGGAGAGCAGCCTCCCTCCTCCATGGCTCCAGTTATTCTGCACTCTTCCATCAGGCAGAAGACCATGGTGTTTGGGGGCTCAGGGGGCAGCATGATCACTACTGGCGTGGCCCTGGTGAGTGAACCTGTCAATTACACTCAATCGCTCTTCCAGCACAGTACAATAGTATGTTCAGTAAATAATAAAAGCTACAGTGTCCTGCACACTGACAATATACACAGGCTGTTGCAGTTCCCACAGTCCAAGGACATGTGTTTCAGGTTAACTGGTTACTGTAAATTGCCTATAGCAGCTGCTTCGTTGAACTCTATTTTGTTGGTTTACCCCTGAGACATGTAATCGATGTTTTGTGCGAAACACAATTCCTTCTTCCCATGTGACCCTATATTACACTGCAGCTCACCATCCTCCTTTCTCTACTCTGCTATGAAGGACACTTGAAGGAGGAGCCTGGCACTGCCTTACATGTGTAATGTTCAATGCACCAGATGTTCAGGAGATTAGTTATTATTTTATTTTGAGTCTGTTTTTTTATTTTGAGTCATAAACTCGGGTCCAGCCCACACTGTATGCTGACTCACACCCAAAGTTCTCGGGATAGAGGAACACTGAACGTCTGCATTGTATGAGCTGTAGGAAAACTGCAATGATTGATTGATTGAATGAATGAATGGATGAATGAATAAAATGTTTTACAGTGAATTTTTAATTTGTTTAGCATTTATGTTTTTAACAGAACCTAATCTGAATAAAGTGAGCAGCTGAGCTGTATTATTAGGCTTGTATTGACTGTGAGTTTCAAACCAACTTCTGGTCCCAGTTGCATTAGATGTTGGAGGTACAAGCGTGTGCGCTCTACATATATAAACTAAGAATCTTCATTAATAATGCAAGATACTGAAAATGATGTATTGTACACAAAAAATAGAACATTTAATGAAAAGAGTTGAGTAAAACAAATTAGACAACAAATTAAATGCTATTTCCCAATATGTTACAATATATGTTGCATATCGGCATCTGTTTTGACTTTGCTCCTGCTTATTTGAACTGTCATCCTGCCCTCATGCCCCCACTTCTCCCCCTGTAGGCCATCATGAACCACTTGTGGTTTGGGAAGGACCTGAAGGAGGCCATCTCAGCTCCTGTAGTGTTTGTAGACTCAGAAAATGCTGTGAAGTTTGAGTCCAGCTTTGACCAGGTGAAAACACGACATCTAAATGTCACTTTCTGTGTTTCAAGTCCAAAGGTGGTGGCTCATAATGTCTCTCATTCAAATCATCGCCAGGAGGTGGTTAAATCACTGAAGACCATGGGTCACCGATTTGTGAATTCCAGCTACTTCTACAATGTAGTCAATGCTGTCACCAAGCAGGGGGGCTGTGTGGGTGCCGTGTCGGATGCCAGGAAACTGGGGGAGGCAGCAGGGTACTGACATGGTTGGCCCTGTCAGAAGACACCTACCCTCCACACTCAGGAAGTGGCCTGAAACCTAAGGAAGAATTCAGCCTGGTGCTCAGGGCCAATCTGACATTAGAATCACATGAGATGGATATGAACTGTCCAAACTGACCACCATAGTGTTCATACTGTACTGTGAACAGCAGCTGAGGGTGTAAACCCAACCCCAACCCTAAAACCATGTACAGTGTTAAGCTACTTATAATGATTTACCCTTTTATAGAGCACACTAATTTTGCTGGTGCAACTCATGAGACCTTGTTCTAAAGTACTGCCACTGGAAGTGGGATTTGGACTCATGTCCTCTGATGGCATGATGATGACTTTAATCATTACACCATAGTTTTTAAGTGCATTACTGTTTCCATAAACCCTTATGAACAGGTTCAAATCCCATCTTTTATGGTCCAACCTTTGATTAGTGAATTTGCCTTCAAATACTCCAATAAATTCATTGTATGCAGCTTAACACAAAATTGCTCGTGGAGACATTCAGTGCAGATTGTCTTGTGTGATGACTGACCTTTGATCTCTGTCCCTCAGTCATTCTGCAGTAGTTCCCTTTCAGCACAAGCATGAAGGCCCAGTGTTTGGGCAAAATGTGTGTAGAGACACACGTGCGCATACACTACGCTACACTTGGGCATTTTGCTTGACATTAAGACACAGCACTGTACCAGTGTGTCTGCTGCCTGTGTCCTGACAGCTAAAGGGGTCCCTGGTTAAATCTCCTGCACATGCTCTGGTCATGCTTAAGTCAGCTGCATGAAGAGTGTCTTTCTTGCTTTGCTGCTGCCTGAGCCGTGGAGTTCGGTTGCCACTTTCTGTGAGGCAGAATAATAGGATTAGAAAGCGATTCACAGCAAAACCCAGTCTCTGCAGACTGAGTTTCTACTCATGGTGACACATGCTTTTTTATGTGCTCATGCAGGGTTTTCAGTTTTAAATCTCTATGTGTTTTCAGATGTTGGAAAGATGAGAATAATATATTCATAGGATTTTGGCTATTTCAGTCTTGAATGTAGAGACGTATTTGGCCCAAATATTACTGTGGGTTTTGTGGAATTCACTAATAATTATAAGCAATCTGTAATCTCTAGTTTTTTTATTTCGATTCTTTCATGTCCCATAAAAGTTTGGCAAGGCAGCATGCTGTATACTGCTCTTATTTCACAACTCTAGGTTACGGGTTTAAACAAAAGCCAGCAGGTGGCGTGATGGTTACAAGCGTTACCTTGCCGATAAAGGACCCAGTCCCACCTCCCGCTCCGGTACCCTGATCAAGGTAGTTACCCTGAACTGACGGTAAATATTGCGCTGCTGTATACATGGGTAAGTCATTAATCGACAATGGGTGGTAAACACCTTTTCAATTTTTTTTCTGCAGATCTCTGTTGCTCAGTTCCTTGCTGAATTCCTTATTAACTGGTTATTTGTTTTAGATGTGAGATTTTGAAGAATGTGTTAATATATACAGTGGTCTGCAGTCATATATCCAACCTTAACAAATTAGTAAAGCTTTTATTGCCCTGGTATATTCTTTTACATCCATGAAAAGGACGTTTCACTGGTATTTAGAAATGCAGCACAAATTCCCCACAACTAGTTCATAACATGAATGTATCTTTGTCAAGTGCATTATTTCAGATTAATGCTGCATGTAATATATCACAAGTTGTTATTCTGTAAATGGAGGGGGGGGGGGGGCTTTAATAAATGTTGCATGTAGCATAATTTATCATGTTACATAAAAATTGTTTTTCCAAAGGGGAACATTTTAAATCATTACAGCATATAAAACCACTTCATATTGTTGGGCATGGAAGGGAACACTGGTGTGAAATGCCAGCTTTTGGAAAATCCCTAGATAGTTGAGGATTATTTTATTTAGATTATTGTACAGGCAGACCTGTGGGATGGTTTCTGTTTTTAAAGTACCAGTGAAAACTGTAAGTACACCTGGCAACCTGGGCAGTACCTGTATGAGACAAACTGGACAGAAGAGCAGCACACAAGTGTCCTTCATTTCTGTGAAATGCTGCAGAAAAGCCTGAAACACATGGTAGCTTTTTTCCTGATCAAACTTGTTCACCAAATGGCTTCACAAAGCTAGGTTCTATCAGGTCTACTGAGACATTTTATTAGTCCTGTACACTGCTGCACACTGCAATGTATACTGCTGAATAGAGAATGTTGAGCTGCCCAACTAAGCTGAGGCCCAAACTGGGTATAATGGGACAGGAACCCTAACACTGTGATGGCTGACCCTGAGAACATGCATGAACATTAGAATTTGGAAAATGCTCTTCTGAGTACAGCCCCCCCCTAATATATGCTGTTATAGCTGCTTGGCATGTTGCCAAGAACCCTTCCTTACTGCTGGGATGTGGCACAGGACAGAGAGGGTTTAGGTGGTGTGCGATAGTTTGTGAAAAGGAAAGTTGGACAGGCCCAGTGGAGATGCTCTGTCTATGGTTACTCAGCCTTGTGTTCTATTGTTGCTGGCAGCAGCTGCTTATAGTGTAAACTGAAGATTTTGCTGAGCACAGGGAACAAGCATTTTGTATATTATTCAGTACTTTTTATAACATTATTTATGGCTGTTGAAGGTGGGCAAGGACTATCAGGACACTGACCCCCGTGATGAAAATGGTTGTTAGAAAACAATGACGCAAGAACGGCTAAGTGATTGAAAAGTAGGCATGAGGGATGGATAGCTCTCCCATTTCACCCAGCATCCGCTTATGACTTTTTATTTATCAGTGAAATACTGAAAGTTGCAGAGGATCTTGTAAAATCATCTCTGCTTTGGTTCATCTGCTGTTTATTGTTATGTTTGAAAATGATTCCATTAGGTCGATCCCTAACCTCAAGTGCAAACACTTGTGGTAAAATATCTTATTGAGACTTGATGGAGGTGGTGAAATTTATCAAATCTGGGGGATGTGTAGGGCAACTGAATGTGATATGTCCATTCAGAAGGACACAAGTTCAAATCCAGCCTTCTGCATATTTAAGGTGACTCATCAGCCATGTGGTGAGAAGTCTGTCCATGTTTCAGGGAAATGCAGGTCAGATGTATAATCAGCCAAAAGGTGAGTAGGAGGCTTTTGATCAAATAGCTCATCTGCAACTCCTCTGGTTTATGTCTCCAACTCTTCAGACTGAAACGATGAAAGTTTAGGCTGCACTGTTGGGCTGAGCTTCCTTTGAGGAACTGTGTGACTGTTACTGCTGACTGTAACTGAAGAACCCAGGTTTAAATCCCTGATTTATTAGTTACTGTCAGTCAAGATGCTTACCCTGAACTCATACAGTAAAAATAACCCAGCTGTATAAATGGCTACTGTACATGGTTGTAAGCAGCTGTACACAAACTTCACACTATAAGTCTCCTTGGAGAAAGAGACCAGATATATAGTGAACCAGCAGGTGGGAATGTAATTTTTCATTAAATGTGAAAATTGATAAATAGAAATAAGTGGTCATCATGAGACAGCATTTTCTGAAAATATAGTTGTATGATTTTGTTTTAAAATGGTAAGAATGCAGTATATTAGCCAAATAAGTCCAGATCTGACAAGGTAGTGGTGGGTTGAAGTTTGAGGACCTGGACTTTGCTAACTGACAGAATGTCTAGCTAAACCCGCAAGGAATCCCCCCCCCCTCGGGTGGCCTCCACACTCGTGCTATTACTGACATTGTGGAAAGGATATATGTTGGAAGGTTCACCTGGCAGGTTCAGAATTGTGGGTCATTTCATTTCCACACTTATGAGAGGGAGTATTGCCTTCAGTCCGACTCTGTACCCTAGTATGCAGTGACAAAAAATGATATATGTTCCCCAATTCCGCTTCACTCAGCCTGGTTGTTTGTTTTCGGCAGGTGGTGGGAATTTCGTTATCTAACATATAATTCAGGCTGAAATCATGTATGAACTGAGATCCTCCTTACATGTCTTTTAAATGGAGGTTAATATTAATCTTTCAACATACCATCTCTCATTTACCAGTACCAAACACAATGCACTCAATAAATAAAAACAGATTTTATCTGAAAATAGCGATATCACCCTATGCAAACCATACAAAAATAAAAGATTTTAATCATTTTTTACATTACATTTTATGTTGTTACTTGGAATGCAAATGGAAATACACTGTTCAGAACATAAGGGATCGTGTCAGAATTCCTACACAAGCATTCAGGTGTAAAGCTTGGCATGCAAAGGACAGCATATTGCACATCTTATTGTGCATTAACTGCTTTGTCTTGGTACACAAGGCATAACATTTTACTCCAGACAGACCTGTGGTGAACTCTAGAGAAAGACAAACAGCTTGAGCTGAACATGTGGACACCGGGATTTGGAACCAGAGACCTTAACAAAATACAGGTCCCTCATTTTTAATACACTGTACTCTCAAAGCGGCTCAGCTCATTTCTGCCCCCATGAATTATTGCTGAGTGTAATCAGAACACTGCATAAAATATTTAATCCCCATTTGGAGAGCAATAGCAGAAACATATTAAATTAGGATAATAGCCTCTTGTGTAGATGACAGGCATTTAGGCTGATATAAAAGGTGAAGGCGCCAAACAGCTGGACACGGCACTGACTGCCACATAAACAGTACAGTAAATGACAGGACGTGAGCATCCCTGAACATGGAAGAATAAACAATAAACTGCACTTTACAGTATAGATTACAATAATGTACAATGCTAGAAAGACCTGTATCATCATAATATTAATGTTAAACCTCATCAGATCATATCATTGAAGAATTTCGAAACAAAATAAACAACAACCCATGCAAACAACATCAATTTGTTCAAAAATGTTTAATAACAAGCATGGCAGGAGAACAATTTTTGGTTTAAAAAAATATATGAAATGCCTTTTTTTTAAAAGATAATATACATTTACTTCTTCGGTCCTACTTGATATTAAACATTAACAAACTGTATTTCATGTGTGTCTCTGTCTTCGCACAGCATCATAAAATAATAGTAATTAAAAATAATCATTAAGAAAAAAAATTTTTCTCATGAGAGGACATAAATGGGAGGAGAATGCCAGTCTAAATCATTAATTTGTTCCTTAAAACCACAGCTCAACCCAAAACCTGTAATTGACCTAAACTGCAATTTTCATGGGTAAAGATTAGAGCTTAGAGATGGAGTTTGATGAGAGATGAAAGGGGTCAGAGGTTCTCAAATAAAAGCTTCTTCTGTCTTTGTTTTAGGGTTATAATAAAAAAAAATAAAAAATAAATCCCTGTAAGTGACACCCATGCATCGCAGCGGTACTCCCTGAGAAGGAAAGTGTGGAGCCTTGTGCTATTCAGCCATGCTAAATGCACTGCTCTAAAATGTGGTAAACAAACAGAAGGCCCTGTGGTTTGACCAAAGACACCCCAGGAGACGCTATGAGCTTGTACCAGGAGAAACAGCACATAGACAATCTACTGTAGATATTGGCAGTCTACAGCAGGACGACCCTGAATGTCGGCAGTTTCCCCAAGCCTTGTTTTTCTTTAACACATATTCTATTCTGAAAAGAAAAATGAAAATCTAAAGCACCTTCTGAAGGTCCTCATAAAAGTTTCCTTTTTTTTATTTTTCATATTTCCATGTCAAAATGCAAACTTCACACAGATGGATGTTTGCGTCTTTTTTGCCAGATGGGGAGCAGATCTTGGGCTTTTGACTAGGGATTTCTGGTGGAAGATGGCGCTCTCTCTGTGCTGTCCAGGGGATGTGCTTCGTGAGCCTAAAGACTGCATGATAACTGTTTAAAAAAATGCCACTCCTAAGTCTGCAATCTCAGGTGCTCTCAAAACACAAGGTGAAAATACAAAGCACCCATGACAGACGCTAAGTGTCCCTCAAGTGTTGAGTGGGAGGATGTGAAGGTATTGAAACAGACTGAGTGGTTGACCCTGGAGGCGTGACAGAAAGAGAGAAGATCTGGCTCTTGAGGCGAGTGCATGGGGTTCTCTCTCAAAGCCTGATCCTCAACAAAAGACGTTGTGGTCCCGGGTTTTGGTTCTGGATACTAAATGAAGAACGGAGAGGGGGAAAGAAGGGAAATAATTCTTGGTCATCCGTTCAAGGGTTAGTACCCAGCCGGGTATCCACCTTTCCGGGGGTCCGATTCAGCACAGAGCCGGTTCCCTTGCCGCATGACAGCCTGAACGACTGCCCCTGGGGTCCGCAGCAGCTCCGTGACGTGGTTCTTCTGAGCCAGGCCATCCAACACACTCTGTCATCACACAGACACACACACAGATTTATTCTTAGTGAAATAAATGGCTTGCCTGTGTGGTGTTTCTGAGTGACTCACCTTCTCAAACTTCTCTTCCACAACAGTCATGTTGGGGTTGAGCTGGTTGTGTACCCGGGGCTCTGACACAGCTTTTTTCAGGTCATAATTAAAAAACAATGAATTGAGAATCACCTGAAAGCAGAAGGGAAAAGCCAGTGTGTGGACAGGAATGTTGGGAGTCGATGCATAAGAGTTTAAGTGTGAACAGGATATGTGCACAAACTCACCAGGGCTGTTGCTGTCGTGATCTTTGTCCCTCCAGAAGCTCCCACCACCATTTTCACTTTGTTGTCTTTGTCAAAGATGATAGTTGGACACATGGAGGAGAGAGGCCTCTTTCCTGGGAATAGAAAGAAGCATATTTCATCACTCGAAACCTACTCTGGATATAACATTCCAACAGTCTGTTGATTTTACGTCAAACTATTTCAGGCTTGACTGTTTTAGAATAGCTCTGAAATGGTTGGAAGGGAAGTTCCAGTCCTTGTCTCTGCCTCTACTTCTGTTTATTTGAGAACATAACCTGGAAGTCTGGCCTTCGGACCTGGCTGGATGAAGTTGTTTGGGGAGGGAGGTATCCCAAAGCCATTTGTGATGTATGGGGAGCTGAAGTCATCCATCTCGTCGTTGAAGATGATGCCAGTGGAGCGGGATATCACTTTGGAGCCAAAGCTGAGAAGTCCAAAAAGGTTATGAACCAATATCAAATATCTGAGACACTCAATAATTACTAACACATCTATAGTAGGGGGAGAGGTCCGTTCTCTAAATTTACTGAAATATGTGCACTTATGTTGGCTCCTACTGTAACCTACTCTGAAATATACATCATTGGTCATATTTTTGCATTTAGAAAACCAAACATTATGTGCATAAGATGAAAAAGTATTGCTTTTCTGCAATCATTCTGATAAATGAAAAAGGTGAGTAAAAATAAGAAATAAACAAAAAACCATTTTAAAAAACCGACTTAAAATCCAGATTCACTAAGAAATGGCAAGCAGCAAATGGGGGCAGAAATAACAACCGAGTGCTGCTGTTATTCATGAGATGTGTATCTCTTACACTTGCAAATTTGATGCAAGTCAGATCAGTTAAGTTTCATACAAACTGGCATTAATGTTTATTTGCTTAACTGCTGCTTTCCTCTAAAGTGACTTATAATACATGATACATCAATGCACCCATTTATACAGCTTGTACTGTGTCAGTTCATGGCCAGTAGCTGGACCAAGGGCAGCACTGAACCTGGGTCATTCATGCACATGGTTGCAACTTTAACTGCTACACCACCTGCTGCCCAATATTTAAGTAACTGTAAAATGCTGCCTTGTTGTGTTATTTCAGTGGCTATAACCAGTTAAGGAGCTCTGGATGTCCTTACTATAAGTTGATAGTACTGGTGGCCGCCACTGCGCTCCCATCCTCTGCAATGATGGATATGTGCGCCGTCCCCTGACTGTCAGGCACATAATACTCTGGCTCATAGTAGCTATCGGGGTGCGTGGTGTCATCGGTGATTTTGCTCCGAATCCCATCAGCAAAGTACTCAGATGTCATGTTGTGGAGGAGCTGAGGGAGGGGAGGGGAAAGGTGGCATGAGAAGAGACGTTGTTGTTTTATGACCTGAGGCTCTGTTAGGTGACCCACAGCTGTAAGTACTGACAAGAGACTGTTGCATGAGAACATGGACTGTAGAAACTCGATTTTCTCACACAGGACAGGTAGGAGGCCCAAAAATGAGAGCAAAATGTGACCCCTCCCCAACCGCAGTCCCGCCCCACAAGCTCACATCAGTGATGTTCAGATAGCGGGGGTCTCCCAGTCGGCTCCGTTTCGCATAGGCAAAGCGGAATGCCTCCACAATACGGTGGTATGTGAGGGTCCGGTTCTCTGACGTGGAAACACTGAGACTAGAGAAGTTGTAGCCTAAGAGCAGGAGGGTAAAAAACTGGTGTCAGACATTGCAAAATAACCCTCTTTCATGATGTGTGCTGACTTGAAGCACAGGTGATACCTGCAGGCTGCTGAGGGAGCCCTTATCTGTTGGATAATTAAGACCTTGAGCCTGTAAATTAAAATAAAAATTAACTCATTCAAACCAGTCTTGCTGATGTTTTTTTTTTAAATTCAGCTGTTGATCATTGTTTCTGCCGTATCTACCCATACATATTTGTCAATGTGGCTGTGTGTGACACTCCACATGAGACCATCTGCTACTGGAACAAAATTTACAAATTTACACTCATGCGCCATTATTTGATCTTCTGATGTCTGGGTTTTCACATATCCAGTCTATTAAAACAATTCATTATTAATCAGTCTGGATTTTCATTTATTCAGTCTGTCACATCCGATCCAGGCGGTGATATTCAGTCCAGCTCAATAAACTGGTTGCTATTGAAAATACTTTGAAAGATCAAATCTGAAAACTGTTCCAAGTGACTTTGTGAGAGAGACCGCGAGAAGCTTTGCATTGTGGGAACCCACACTCTCAGTTGCAGTTTGGTCCTTTGCGCTCTTGCTTGTGTACTTTATATTTGCATTCTTTGTTTTGCATCATTGACCTTCATTTATCTAAATGTGATATATAGCCTTCATTAGTAAGTTTACTTTATTCAATCATTTTTTTAAAGTATTTTATATTTAATGTTGTTATTGCTATTCATTCTAATTTAATGTGTTGCAATTTTTATTTATGGTATTAGGCATAGTTTCAGGCAAATCTGTGGTGATATTGGGTTGGGCTTGGAATGAACTGGAATTTTTTCCCAAAAGTAATAATGAAGCAGTAATTTCATTATCCAGCTTTTCAGTATTCAGGCTGTTTTCAAGAACAAATTAGGAACCGTTAATAAGACAAAAGTGTGTTCATTTTAGCAGATGTTTTCCTCCAAAGCAACCTACATGTCAGCATAAAAGTGCATTTTGCAACAGAAGAAGGGGCTCAGATGCAGACATATAATTCTTGTAGCTCAACTTGTTTGCCTGATACCGCCATCTGTGCCAGTGCGTACAGGACAAATAGCTGCTTATAGAACTGATAGGATATACAAAGGCGACTGTACAAGAGCATTTAGGAGATCCAGAGAGACATGGGACCTAAAGAGATGGGTCCTGTGACCTTTGTTGAATGCTGAGAAGGATTCAGTATTTCTGAGGGACAGAGGGAGCTCATGGGAGCAAATGAGAGTCAAAATGGAGAACCTATCAACTTCTGATTTTGGAATTTTTGTGCATGGGACCACTAAAACCACCTACTGTACATACGTGTGTATGTCCATGTGTGAGAAATATAGTTTGAGTCTTTGCAGAAATATGTCGACCGCATTCCTTAATACGTTTTTCTGCATTGAAATGCACACTATCCATTCAACATCACACACCATCCAAGATGTTCAGGATGAGTGCCAACACAGGACCACTGGAGGGGGCATCAGGGACGAACACTGTGTATTCCCCAACGTGGAGCTGCAGTGGGTTTTCGTTCAGCAAAGGTTTGTAGATCGAAAGGTCCTCCAAGGTCACGATCCCACCTGGAGGACAAAGACACAAGTCCGCAGTAGTAATGACACTGCTTCCGGGTCCCACCAAAATCATAGACCTTTAGCTATGTGGGCCAGCCAATAGAGCAGTGGTTAAAGCTATAACCTTTTGCCTGGGTTTGAATCCCTGTCCCTGCTGTAGTACCCTTAATCCAAACTATGTACCTTAAATTAGCACAGTAAAAATTACCCAGCTGTATAAATGGGTAAATCATTTTAAGTAGCTTAGTGTACAAATCTCACATTGTAAATCAGTTTGGACACTGTAAATGCTGGGGTATAATAAATAATCACAAATATATTTAAATTCACACAATACACTAGAGGAAATTCGATCTGGTTTTTCATCCCTGACCACAACACTGAAACTGCCTTAACTGGAATTGCTGTTGTTATATCATTACCCATTGACACTTGATATTCTGCCACACCAAAGTTTCTTGATTCCAACATTTTCTCTTTTACCAGAGATCATACCTTTCTCCCGCATAGGCTGGAGTCCTTCACTGTTCTGTCTGAACTAATGCTTACTTGGGTAAGTGGTCCCGTTTCAGCCTGTATAGGATCCTGAGATTAGCTGCTTAAATACGTAGTTCTGCAGGGTTCAGTATTGGGACCATCACTACTTTCTCTTTGTTGTGACTTACAGTGATATTCAGAGGAAGGCACAAAGTTTATGTCAATTCTTTCATGTGTTTGTTCTTTTTGTGCTTGTATTTATGCCTACCATTAAACAGTATGATGCAACTTATTTTATATAAAAATAAAATGAATTAAAGTGAACTAAATAAAGCAGTAAATTCATAGAAAATACAACTTTTTACAACAGGATGGTTCATTAAACATTGGTTCAAGGGTACAAAAGCAGGGCCCCTTCTGAGAACCTTTTTTAGCCAGAGGTCCATTTTCCTTAACCACTATGTTACCCTGCTGTCCATTAGTGCCCAAAAGCACCACTGTCATTGTTAAACACATCCTTTCTGCACTGGTAGGCAGACAACTTTGTACAGGTGTAATCGGTTATTTATGTAATGTTTTCAGTAGCCAAAAACAAACTGCAGTGTTCCAGTCTTGATCCTGTTCTCATTACCAGTATGGCGCCTTGAATTATATCTGTGACACGCAGTGACAGATCGGGAGGACAAATGACCTGCCATCTGGATGTCCTCCACAATACGCTGAGCCATCGTCCCATTGTAAAACACATCAGGGCCCTCTTCCGCAATTTGCCGGTACGTTTCTGCCAGTTTAGGGAATTTAATTATATCATTTTCCTTCAGAATGTTTCCCTGTGAGTCACAAAACACTTCACTGAAATGAAGAAAAAAACAAGAACAGAAAAAATGGCATGAGGACCTTTGCGCTTTCGGTTTTTGTCTGGACAAAAATGAAATAAACTCTGGCTTCACCTACAGATAACTTTCTTTTCCACCTTTCATAATACAAACTTTATAGCTAAGTTATGTCCTCCGCAGAAGCAAAAACAAACAAACAAACAAACAAACAAACACACACACACACACACACACACACACACATATATATATATTTATTGTAATTAACAGTGATTATGAGCAAGAGAACAAACATTCAGTTTTGCTTTGTATTGGAAGCATAATGTCCATTAAAAACCCATTCATTTGCACAGCAGCCATCCCAGTGGAAAAATAAGGATGGTTTCATAATTTTGTTGCTTAACACAATAATGAGTATTGCATGCTGCATGTAATAATTTACAAATTTCCAGTCATTTTGAGAAGAACATTATAGGTTATGCAAATAGTAAGTGAAAAGTGCTTTTCTCAACTTAATTTGGCTAATTTCTGCACCTAAGGCAACAGTACTAATTAGTATGCAAACTTAATTAGGGCTGCACAGTGATTCACAAACTTAATTTCTGAGTGTTAATAACTAATAAACAATGTCAGTAGTTAAATATTTCATTGCTCATAATTGGTTTCGGCATTCTGTTATTATTCAAGGCTTAAATTTGTACCTTTAGATTTATATTTTCTAGTTTAATAAAAAAACATTCAAAAAGTTATTTTAAGTGACAGGTCATCTAAAATCAGAATTCATTTCACAAGTGATACAGCACTATTCACAAGGTCAGCTGGAATTAAGATAAATATACAATCTCTGGTTAGACAATCAGTGTTAGAAATTTATGTAGCTTAAAATGCTTTAGTCATTTATACAGCTGGCTCCATGAAAGTTCAAACATGATCATCTATTTTACAGTTCACCCCCCAGGTGTGTTTCTGCCTCTGCGGTGTAGACCTTACCACAGCGCCACATCACCCTGGATGGACTCCTTGTTCTTGGCGATGGCGCTGGCCAGTGCTTTGCCCACAGGGAAGCCACTGCGAGCCAGCTCTATGCTAGGTTCAAACAGCTCCCGCCAGGCCAGCCGGCCATGCCGTCGGTGGGCCATCTCGTAGCCACGAATCTCCCCGGGGATAGCAATGGACAGGCCCCCTGTGAATGAGCAACTCCTGTCACCCAAGCCTCACACGTATGGTGTAGATTTGGCCTAACTGACAATTGAATCCACATCAACAGCTGGGGTAACCTGAACAGCTTTCTTGCAGATGGCATGAGATTGTAGAGGTCAAGACTTGTGTCGTTCAAACTCTTGGGTAACAGTTCTACTGACAGACTCAATAAGCTATGCCCATTGGGGATTTGAGAAATCAGCTTCATGAGTTGAAATGAAATTCTGTTTCATTTCATACCTCTACATGAATTTATGGAGCATATTTTTATATTTAGGAGAAATGAATTCAAAATTTATTCCTGCTGACATATGAACAGTAGGAGACCGAAACCATCATGCAATCTTCTTCACAGTGAAAGTTTAGCCCAGGTTGAGTTAAGCTCTAAACCTCTATCACCCCTGGTTTTCTAGATTCACCTGATAAAATCTCTGAAATCTTGGTCCCCCAATAGTTTTAACTATTCAAAATATGCCAGTGTGTTTGGTGTGTGTGGATTCATTTGCATTATTTTAATTTTTTTCCTCTTTGCTTTTTTGTTGTTGGTGTTAATACTTAATGTATAAACATGAGGATCATGTTTGTGAGAGTTTAAGTGTACGATACGTAGTACAATAAAGCTGAACATGCAGAGGCAGACAGCCATACAGAGTAAACAATGAAGGAAAATAGCTGTTATGTTGGGCTATAATAACTACTCTTCACTATAGAAGTAACTGTGTTTCTTTATGGAGATTGGTGATATTTAGCATAAATGTGTGTCAATTTTGGGGATTTGGAAAGAATACAAATTTTTGACAGAAAATGTAATAATTACATTTTTCATTTATCTGAATTTATCTTACAAAGTTTTCAGGAATGAATTACTTTTGTATGGTGGAGGAAGACTATACAATGAAAATGAATTACAATGAAATAGATTGAAATTTTGGATACAAAATGAATTTCAGGAGGGAAATATCAGACCAAACACCTGGTCACACCCAGCCATCAAAACACACCCAGCCATATGCATACAAGCACACCCTGATATTTCTGCACTGCAGATGCTGTTTTTTAAAAAACTCACCCCCACTCCACCCCACCCCACCTTCACCTCTATCTTGTTCAAACAGTTCCTACAAGGACAACCTCGCTTGACGGCAGGTGTAAGCCCCCAAGCGGACTCCAAGCCTCAGTGGACAGTATATCAAGCATCCATCCAAATGCACAAACCAGTCTAATAGTTCCAATTCCTAAAATGACTGCTTGCTCAAGGTGTGATGAAGGATTACAGAGACTCACAGTCCTTTTTGGCAGTCTCTGTAACCTTCCAGTCTTCCTGTTCACTTAAACACAATAAGAAGTACAGTGTTTTTCAATGCATTGCATCACTACGTACCATAGCATTACTCAGAATTGCACAAATGCTATAGTGGTACCTTTCCGGGACAGCTGGGTGTTGTTGCCAAACATGTGCTCGGTGGCATTGATGGGCGCTGTTTCCCTAGCATCGATGGTCTCTACCTTCCCTGAGGGAAAAAAATACCAGAAACATGGATCTAATGTTTTCTTCCTGTGCTCCTAATGTCTGCTTCATGTGGAAAATCTGTTATCCATAGCAAAACATACAGATCACAACATTCCTACATTTACATAATTAATTTTGATATTTTTCTTAAACATGGCACTGCCTGCTTCTAGAGGCCCCTAAGGGCTATTAAGCAGGTCTAAATAATAAGATCGCTCTGATTTTCTAACAGGAAACCCACCGGTGGTGGCGTTGTAGATGGTGAAGAAGAGGCCTCCGCCAATGCCCATGCTGTGGGCGTTCATGAGCCCCACGCACAGGAGGGCGGCAATAGAGGCGTCCACCGCTGTGCCGTTCCTCTTCAGCATGTCTCTGGAGAACACACACTCACAGCTGAAGAAGCAGGCAGCCGACAGCTAACACCTCTGCGCTGAAAAGCCCTGGCAAACATCCTGCCACCCCAGCCGCATTCTGTCTGAGCACTTCCAAGTCTGAGCACTTTCATTTATCATTAAATTTGAGACTGAAAGTCAGATTCTCATTGAGACATATATGTAAGGACATAACTATAGTTTCAGGAGGGTATTTTCTGATGATGACTTAATTTTTTTAGATTTATTCATTTATGACTTCTTCAAAGGGACTTACACTGTTGTGTTTGCACACTGATCTGCATAAAATGATTTATTAATTTGTACACCAGAGTAATTTATTTATCAATTTATCAGTTCAGGGCGTTTACATTTTCTCAAGGGTCGCCGGAGTGGGGGTTAAACCCAGATCCTCCTATCCTATCCTAACTCCTGAAATGCATGGTTGATTTATTTGCAAATTTGTCCCTTTCTAATGATATACATTTTTTAACTCTAATGTTTTATTTGTGCAGTTAAGTTGCATCTTTCTTGATGACTTGCAACATCTGCATCTAGATCAGCCACAGCCCAGTAAGGTCACATTTATTATGTTCACTTTTATTCAACAGACATTTTTTGATAAAACAAAGTTTGCCACATACAGTACAATGGTTATCAGCTTGTATTGAGCTTTTTTCCATGTGACTTTCAATACCAATTACACTGCACTAACCTTTCAGTAATTATTCACCCTGTACAGAATGATGTAACACATTCATTCATTCACACATAAACACACTAAGAACAATTTAAAGTCACCGCTTCATCTGAAACACATTTGAACTGTGGGAGGAACCCAGAGCACCTAGAGAAAAGTCTTGGCTACATTCATGCTCAGGTGCCGACGCACAACCCACGTGCTGTAACTTTTTACAATGGTGCTGCCTGAGCCTGAAAGAGCAGCTCTGTCCTATCCTATCCTGCTGGACACCAGCTGGCTATTAGGGCTGGTGCTGGTGTTGGACTTGGATAGCTTGGATCTTAAATCTGAAACAGCGTGTAGACAGGTCTATACTAAAGTCATCTTTCTGTAGCACCTGTGATGCCTTGTGTGGTTTTTGATGATAGTAAAATGCAACAGGAAAGAGGTTTTTCCATCCTCATTGTACATGAAAGTGGCAGTTCAGTGCGGTGCTCAGTGCACTGTCAGGCCCAGCTGGGGATGTGGTCTGTGCTTTGGCAAACCGCTGAGGTGTGACAAACACCATGCTTGGCCACTCGCTAACTCCATCTGCTATCAGTTTCTAAGCCGTGCTGCACTTCATGCCAACTTAGAAAGTTATAAAGGAGTCATGTTGAAAAAGTTCCCCTGTAATGGGTTTAAACAATTATATGTTTTGCACTATGGATTCTGCAACTGGCCCTACATAGCATGCTTAGTGGCTTTTGTAGACTTAAGTTTTAATGACATAAATTATAAACTGTACAAAATCAAACTGATTTATTTCCAAAAATGCTACACAAGTGGAAGTTTAGGATTTAAGTAAAGTGATTTTTTCCCAAGGTAATTATATTCTGCTTTCAATGCTTAGAAATAATTAAAATCAATCAGATTCCCACTGGTATCTGGCCTATGGCACAGTTTTAATTTACCTGGAAAAAGGCTTTAAAAACCTCCTCAGGATTCATGGCAAAAAAAAAAACCCTGGGGGCTCTGCTCTACCACAGTAAACTACAAGTTCACTGCCTACCACCTGCTTTGAAGTTGGAGATCTGAGGCAGTCATGCCAGCATCTACAGGCATTTGTGTTTCTCTTTCTGTGGGTGTGGTGGGCACCTTCCTGCATCTGTTGACACCCTTACCTTCCAATTTCCGAGCACCTCCCAGCATCTGTGGCCACGGCAGCTTTGGGGTAGAAGTTGTCTGATGGGGTCGAGGCAGTTTGGTCCCTGGTGATGCCCCAGAAGAAAGAACTGAAGAGGATGCACATCACAGCCACAAGAAGAACCATCAGACCAGCGACGACCAACTTCTTGACCATGTTCCTGTCTAGGGGAACCTCACAGTTAGTTTCCATCCCTAGAAGGACGTCTGTGAAACAGATTCTTTCTCTCTGAAAACCCCTATATACATAACATAGTAATCTCTCTATAAAGCTCAGACTAATTTTTTTTGTTTGTTAGTGCTATATACACTGCCTTGTTTTCAGGTCAAAGACTTGGCATACAAATAAATGAGATTTTGTGTAGTCAACTTCATTAAACTCCAAAAAGGCTACGTTCTAATTTGAAAATTTAAAATTCTGCCTTATGGCTTGAAAAGCCGCGGGTACTGAACTCACACATGGAGCATGTGCCACGAGCATCAATGACACATTTTCTCACTCAATATACAACTGTGCACACACTAATATTCCTAATTCATTAAATAAAATTAGGTGAAACATAATTTCTTATTACTGTGAGTGCAGCGCATGGGTTGTTCCCCTTGTCATCTGTGTCTGACTGCAGGAACCAATAGCTGTTATGAGGATCTACACACTGAACATAACATAGACATTGGAATAGACCAGTGAGAGGGTGGGGGTGATGGGGGGGACAATGCGTATGCTTAGAGTAAAAAAAAGAACTGGAAATAGGGAGGAGAGTTCAGACGGATGGGGGACAGGCAACGTGGCGGGATGAGGAGAGGTGGTCCAGAAATAGAAAAACACCAACATCTCCATCATCTTCTTCACCATCAATCATCACCATCGTCTTGCAGCAAAAGGAACAAGTATTATATGCACAAATAAAAACAGCAATCTGTACAATCTCAGAAAATGTAAAAAAATAATAAGAAATTATACATCTCACACACACACACACACACACACACACACACACACACACACACACACATTGTGCTCCACACATTAGTGATGTAAGGGTATTAAAGTTTGGTGATATATACTTTGTTTTTTTCCTTTCCACTTGACTATGGCCCAGTGTTCACCTGTCTGACAGCACTAACAATACTTATGTACTAAATACAACCACTTTAATTGTACAACAGTTTGTTGATATATAATCTGATATTACTTTTTGCCTTTTCAATTGTTGACCTGGGCAGCGCCTGGTAACTCAGCTATTTTTGTACTCTTATTAAAGCTGGCACTCTCATCTGTATTACACACTAGCAAAAGAAATGTAATGAAAAACAGAAATACAGTTTTTTACAGTCATAGTAGCTATTCAAGTGTTTATTAAATTGCACAGTAGATATAATCCAAAACATGGAAAGTCAAATGAAGCAGGAAAAAAGGTGACAGGTGACCCAGTAGGAGAAAAAATAATTATCAACAGTCAGTCACAATTCATGATGGTATCATCAAATATTCACAGGGATTTACCATAAATTAATTCTATATCAGGTTGCTGAAGAACTAATAACACCAGGTGCCAGAGTGAAGACCATTTGAATTATGAATCTTCAAAGATACCAACATTTTCAAACTGATTATTTTTAACAGTATTTTTACTCTTTTTAAAAAATTTCTGTTCTTTGGGGAGCAAAAGCCACCTGTGTTTCCAATCCAGCTATTAGTTTAACAGTTATTTTGTTCATTGTTACAATTTGAAACGAAATATTGTCAGACATTGTATAGTCAGTCAATACAGGGGTTGATGGTTTGAGGTCAAAATGATCATAATGTGGAAAACTGAATTTTTAATAACACAACAGCACTGAAAATTTTAACATTTCTTGATGCTGCTGTGTTGTATGGTGGCACAGTAGGTATCACTGACGCCTCACAGTACCTGGCTCTCTGGGTGTGAGGCCAAATTCAGCTTAATCTGTATGGAGTCTGCATGTTCTCCCTGTGTCTCTGTGGTTTTCTTCTGGGTGCCCTGGTTTCCTCCTACATTTCAAAGACATATGTTTCAGGTTGACCGGTCACTCTATGTTCCCTTTAGTGTGTGAATGTGTGTGTCACCACCCTGTGATGGACAAGTGTAATGCTAAGGGAGTAGCTCTCCTTGCCCAGCACCCACTTGGGATAGGATCCAGGCCACTGCCACCCTGACCAGGACAAGCCATTAACAAAACTGAATGAGAAAGAAAACTACTGAATTTTATCTTGTAAAATTTTGCCAAAAAATGAAAAGAGCAGTAGATTCTTGGTGGTAAATAAAAACACTGGATTCACTCTTACTGACCCGTAGAGACAAGAATGCAAACAAGCGGTTTACGCATTACTATGTACAGATGTATGGCACTACAGATCAGTTTCTTTCAGTGATACTGGACATGTGCAGACACAGCTCTTCCATTGTAGACAAGAAATCAAGGGTGGATCTCAAATGTGGACTTCAGAGTTCCTATATTTAGATATGGTTATTAAGAAATAAAGAAAGTTTTACATGGCTTATTTCAGTAGATGGAAGATGAAAATTGTTTTGTGTGAAACATGGAATGTAACTTTCTCATGCATTTTTAGCCACTTGTGCAGCAGGACATGAAATCCTACTACCGTCGCAGACTGTAACCAATAGAAATGAACGGCAGTATCTGGCTTAAGGATGTAACAGAAGGAAAGGACTCCAGAGACAGCCAAGAAAGCATTGAGATGAATGTTGGGTCTAATTAAGCCAGAATTCTCATTTAAAGAACAAATGATGAGACTGAAGTTTGTCATACTTTGGACACATGACGAGAAGGCTGAACTCTTGCTGATGATGCTTACAAAAGTTAAAGTAAAACGAAGAAGTGGACAAGCAGCTACCATGTGAATGGACTCAGTCCTAGTGATAATAAACACACCCCTTCAATGCAATGGACATAAGTAGAGAAATTTATGGAAGAACACTATATATTATTGGTCAACAACAGTTCACATCAACTGAACAAGCTGATGATGGCACCATGTGTTAAACTTTTTACAGGAAACAGTGCCCTCAAAATTCTCTTGTGCATTAAGATAGTTGAAGTCTTCAGGACAGAACATAGAAGATGACAATGGATACACTGAAGACGACATATAAACTATAAAATTACAATGTGATACATATTTGCATAACAAAATAGCATTATTGTTCAAAAAGGCAAGTTACCCTCCAAATCCCCATTACACAGCTGTTCAGTTAACTTAAAGATCACCAACACACTATACTAAAACAGCAATGTTATATTTTTAAACTGTCCTTTCTACATCGTACAGGATTATTTGATTGAATTATGTCCTGTCTGTTCCCATATGATTATGACTATGTTCATAAACAAAAATATGAAATACTTAGCAATACATCCATATTGGAAATCCTGACAACCTCCCAGCAAAATATTTCAGAAAGTTTAAATTTTTCTCTTTGCAAAGCTCAACCCAGCTAACTGTCCTGACCCTCTCTAATATTCAGATATTGAACCAGCTTGGTGTTAATGATGAAAAATGTAATTCCTGTTGGATGCCATCCTCACAGTGAGACTCTCAGGTGTCTGCAGCCTGTCCTGCCTGTTTTTCATTGGCTGGTTTTGTAGATCTAGAAATGTCCACTCCAACTTGAGCAAGGTCAACAAAAAGGGTGATGTCCCCATCAGCTCTCACACCCCAGCGCTCATAATGGACATCTTTCTGCCTTAATAACAGCTTTTCCACACCATTGGGCATTAGGTTTCCAGTTTTCCAGATGAAGGGGACTTAAGCTGATGACCTGTCCTCTTTGTTGGTATGAGGCACACACATCCTGAAAGAGTGAGGGACTCACTTGCTGAAGGAGCCACCCAACTTCTCTCCGCTCCAGTGTCCCGTCCTGTGAGTTATACCTGCCACAGTCCATACTACTGTTCTTACCAATGTATGTTTTGAGAGCGCAAAACATGAATCGTACCACGTGATCACAGTGACCTGGATGAGCCAACCTAGTCAATAATTTAAAAAGGAGAAATAATTTTTTTAAAAAGGCTTCAGCAACTCTGAGCTTTGAAGGTGTGTGTTAGCGCACTACAAATACGGGAAGAAGAAATTAACAGTCCTTTTTGACAAATGCACTAATTAACCCTGCTGTTGGAAGGGACCCACACAGGCCTCTTAGATGCATTAGGCTTCAGAGGCCAAACTTAAAAGAAAACAAAAGAAAAAATGCTCACATTTTCCAGACTGCTGCAGGAAAAAAAGTAATTTGGCAGCAAGTAGCAAATTACAACGGAGAGTTTTCCTGTGCTTTTGAAGTCCAAACACTTCTAATAAGGAAACAACAGCAGCAGTTTGTTTCTTCTGCTTGTTTATTGGGTACCAGCAAGGCTCTAATGTTGTGTATGTGAATATATTTTACATATATAATGTGTTTATTTCTGCCAATAGCTCAGACACCAGGATGGATAACCACTACCTCAGACACCTGAATACACCTGCAGCCTGTATGTCAGTATGATCAAACATACGTATAACCAAAAGTGATCAGTATACTTCCTCCAGTCCTAGTGTTGTCTTAGACCCTTTGACATTTGCATTAATTCATTTAGCAGACTCTTTTTTGAAAGTGAAGCATAACATAGAGTAAACAAAAGTCCACAGCTTTAGACATTGACACAGGGCAGTCACAGCCCAGATTTTTTTGTCTGATACCACCATGTTGCTGGTTCACATCTCTCAAGAAGTAATCAATAGAAGTGCCATTCAAACAGCAAAAAGAGAGATAATCGTAGCAGATGGCACTGGACTCGTTTATGTAGCTGTCAAGAGGTCAGGAGAGAAATGAGTTGGGTTTAAAAGTGAAAGAGATGGGTTTGAGACCCTTCTTGAATACTGGGAAAGACTCAGCAGCCGTGAAGAACAGAGGGAGTTCATTCCACTACATCAGACACAAAACCAAGAACTGAACTTTTGATTGACACAACTTGTGCGTGAAACCAGAGGAGAAGAAGCATAGTGTTCTTGCTGGAGTGTAGGGAGTGTTCAGGTCCTGTAAGTATCAGGGTACAGATCCTTTGACTATCTTGCTGACTGTAATCAGAGCATTGAACTTCATACAGGAAACTACAGAAAGCCAATGTAGGGAGACAAGGAGGGGAAGTACAGTAAAACAATTCAGAACGTCAAGTACAACCCATAGTGCAGTGTTCAGCATCAACTGATGGGGAAGGCTGGAAGAGCAAACCATAAACTTACAGTTCTCCACATGTGATATAACTCTTGCTGGGACCAGGACCTCTTATCTTCTAACATCCAGTGGAGAATCTACAAAACTAGTTTAGAGGAAACTGAGATTATGGAAAGGAAACATGACTTAAAAACATGGTTCATTCCACAGAACCAGGGATTCCTTGCAAAGTTTAACAACTTTTCATACTTCTCATTCTACCCCAAATGGTCTGTACAGAGTGTCATACTATCACACTTTTCTCTTCAGTGACTCTCACATGGCTGCCTACTAGTTACCAGACTCAATTCATCTTGTTCAAATAGCAATATATGATACATGATACATATATGTGATAAATGGTGCAGGCAAGGAATTTTCTAGACAAACTGAGGAAATTGTTTGAATCATTGTTGTTACTGAGAGGTGCCAGTGACCACAACAACCTTCCTCCAGAAAGTTCTGTCTTCCACTTAGTGTTAAAAGGGGTGTGTCCGTTGACACC
Source organism: Arapaima gigas (assembly GCA_900497675.1). Classification (NCBI taxonomy): domain Eukaryota; kingdom Metazoa; phylum Chordata; class Actinopteri; order Osteoglossiformes; family Osteoglossidae; genus Arapaima; species Arapaima gigas. The sequence goes on along the minus strand of UFQX01000229.1, from coordinate 379,098 downwards.
GATCAGTCTATCCGTGATGTGATGTGGATATGATCTCATTGAGTGTCCAAAGTATGTTACTCAGCCTTGTTATTTGTGTCTAACGAAAATTCTGGTTTGATTTCCTTCATTTTTTTTGTTTTCCTGAATTCACATGGCATCCTTAAAAGTCTCCAACATAAGCCATAGCTGTTATTAATGACTTTTTATTTGTCTATTTTTCTGTTGCGCATGAACAATTCCCAAAACTAACTAACATATGGTCTAATTACTAATCCATTAAGATATTATTTTGCTGAAAACCTGCCATTATGTCAGCTTTTACATTCAAGTAGTGTGGACAGACATATCAAATACATCAAGTGGACCTCATAATTGGCTCCAAATCCAATATTACCAAAGTTACTGACCATCCAAGGGTCCAACAGTTTTTGTGAGTTTCTTTTTCAGTATATAACAGATGCCCTTGAAGATCCCCCTATTGAGAAGCATAGATTCCATTGTTTTCAGAATTTGCCTGTCACCTAGCATAATATGTTTGTCACAATATATATGTCTTCTGAGAGATATAATAAAAGCTGACAATGTTATACTTATTTTAGCTAGCAGGAGATCCTGTTTACATTCCAAATTACCCCAAAATTCGTCTTTTCACGTATCACATTTCAGGCTGCCTAGTGTGTATTATTCTTCGCCACAGGATGAGAAATGGGAGCTACACACTGACTCAGCTCACAGGTGCTCATTTTAGTTGTAGCCAACTGCATTAAACCTCATCTTGCATCCATTACATCTCTTCTGTCCCTTGAATTCACTGCTCCACTCTGCATCACTGTGCTCTCATTACAAAACAGCACTTCCATTTGCACCATTACTAAATGAAAAAGTCTTAATTGGTGGTTTGCAGGTGGTGACAGAAGAAAAGACAGAGAGAGAGAGAGAGAGAGTGTGTGTGTGTGTGTGTGTCTGTGGGTGAGAGAGAGAGAAAGAAAGAGAAAGAGAGGAGACTCCAAACATTCCCAAAATCTCACTTGGGTGCCACACATTTGGGTACAAACAGAGAAAAATAATGAGATTCCAGCCTCTTCCTGTGAATTTTTCTATCTCCTAATTATCATTCATCTGGAGGCAAAAGCTGGCTGCTCACTGGGTACCTGCACACACACACAAACACACACAGAGCTCTAAATCGTTATCATGTGAACCAGCAGGAATCTCATAAGGTCTTTTAAATTAAAAAAGAATGAGATGAGAAAACACCTGTACTTTAAATGCTGGCCCAGAACAGCCATTGCCTCTTTCTGAAACAAAGCAATGGTGCTTCTAAAACCTCCCCCAACACTCTTCTTGCCTTCTGGTACAATCCATTCAGTTTATCAAAGTCTCCCACATGCACACATGGGCTCCTCTTTCCTTTAAAAAGCATGCATTTCCCTTCAACATAAAAAGGGGGAATGTCCATACAAAGTGCACAATTTATGAAGTAATATGTGAATGCTCTCGCTGTCATTCCATGGCATTAATAAAAGCCACATGAAAAGTTTATTTGCTTCACTCTAAATACCTTCACCTGTGTAGAACAACTCAGTATAATATCCCTTATAGGTCCTTTAAAAGTACTTAGGAAGGTGCCACTGCACAGGTACATAACCTGGATCAACAAAAATCATTCGGAATTCATTCTACTCACCATTTGTGCAGCTTTTTTTGAGTTTTTTCCCAGCACTTTCCCCTGCAACATTTTCCCTGCATTCCAAAGGTAATTCACCCTGGAAAAACCCTTTGTAAGGTGAACTGTCATAAATTGAAAATGTAAATTGTTAATTTCAATGGTAAAAATGGGCAAAATTGCTTCAATAGTTAACATTAGTTATCATAACACACATAAGCTCTTTCATAGCTATTATGTACTGTACATGTAACACTCAAAGATAATATTCATACATAATGCATTCTCAATTTTTATGCATTAATTCAACTTTTAATGCAGAAAAGAACAAACAGAACTATAAAGACAAATGAAAACTATGAAAACAGAGAGAAAATGACTTCACACTCACCAAAACAAACTTACAGGATTCAGACAGTCCAAATAGGGTTTTATTATTAACAGGTGAAATCAGTGAATGGGGGTGATGGAGATTCAGAGCTTCTCACAGCACAAATTAGACTACAACTGGAAAGACTGTATGGTGGCTCGCTCTCATGCAGCTCAGCTGTTAGGAGGTTCGTAACAACCAAATTCGGTCGTCAAAAATTCTAAACGACACCCTGTAAGTTGGGCTGATAAATGAAACTCCTTGCAAAGGTGAATTCTGAAAACCGAAAGGGTGAATCTCCAGACACGAGCCTCTGTTGTCATGCATCAGCACGGTGGCCAGCACTGCTGGAGAATGATGAATTAGCCCATGGAGTGACCCAGTTCTGTATGGGACTTCACTGCATGTTTTCCTGCTTTTCATCCATGTCCTGAGGAATCGGCTCCATGTTTCCCATATCTTTAATGCTGGGGTGGAGTGGGCTGATTTGCACATGGTGCTCCTTGTGTGCATCTCGCAGTCAGTCTTCATCTTGCAACACTCCCAGTTAGTGCTTGTGAGAAGCAGCAGGCGGCTTAAAAAGCTGAATTTAAAATAGGTTCATACCACATGTCTATGCTTTTAAATGGACCTGGAAGGCCTGACTTGTCCATAACTGCAGCCAAACCTCGGCTTATGACTCCTTCAGTTTTTCATTGGCGTCTTCAAATGGATGAAAGAATCTCCAACGCTGAAGCAAAGTGGGGTTTCCTCTCCTCAGCACCTTGGACATGGACTTTAAATTCATCCCTTCAGGCCCCTGCAAAATCCTTCAGCCTGTCGGAGGGACACTGACCCCGTCAAGTCATCCAGCTCCAGAGGCTCTGCTGGGCAGCTGCCTCACACCTGGCTTAGTGCCGGGACCTCCACACTCTATATTGTACACCCCACCTCCACTGACTGCACAAGAACCACACTGAGGCGGGGAATGGGGTCATTTCGGGGGGCGCCCTTCACAACACCATCCCCTCCAGAGTTCAGGCCACGCGCTGGGCCCGCCAGTATAAACAGTCGCGCGAGCTTGGCCGGTGCTGATTGGACAGCGGCCGCTCACCGCGTCACGTGGTACGGAGAAGGAGCGGAGACACAAACAGCGCCGCGCGGACGGCTCGAGAGCAGCGGCGGCGGTAGCGCGAGCTCGGTGCGATCACTACGACCCGTGTGCGCACGGACGGCAGACACGTTGGTGCCCCGAAATCGCAGCGCGCGCCTTGATAACAATACAAATAAGGTTTCACGACTAAAAAAGAAAGCGAACGGCGAAGGATAAGCGGTGTACTTTGCAGAACCAGGACGCGGGCGCTTTGCTCAAGTTTAAAGGGTCAGATCGGCGGATCCTCTATATCGTCGCTCTGTTCACTCCTTTCGTTTTGTTTACCGTCCTGCTTCGGCCGCGGTCGCGCACCTGGCTGCGCGTCCACGGTGCAGCGCAAGGATGGGCTCCCGGCTAAGCAGACAGAGCAGTCTGGACAGCGACGCGAAATTCACCAAGAGGAGACGGGAGCCGCGCGACGGCGCCGGGGACGCGCAGGCAGGCGCGGGGCGCGCCACCGGGGACCTGCTGCTCGCCTCGTTCATGCTACGGACCGACAGACTGCCCGGGATGCTGCGCAAGCCGAAGCACAGCCCCTACGTGCGCAGGGTGGCGTGGATCCGAGAAATCCAGAAGCTGCTCCGCGAGTGCAAGGTGGAGCAGGCGGTGGACGTGCTCAAACTGCTGAGAAAGGTGGGTAGGGACAGCAGCAGCATCACCACCAGCATCATTATCATCACTGGCATCTTACATCTCCGGGATGAGCTCAGACACAGTTACACAATGTAGTTCTAAAGGGCACCTCATCATGGGGAACCGAGGTGTCACCAGAGGAGCCATCTGAGGTGTCATTGCCTGTCTTGTCCCGGAGGTCAGACTCACTGTCCGACCACTGTGGAGATCAGTGTCCTGAGTCCCCAAGATGAGCAGATAGAGGAGTGAGGGCCACAGGTTGTCTCTCTGAATTCATCCTCAAAACAAGAGTCCATAGTAAACGTAGACAAAGAACTGTTAAAGGAAAAAGAAAACCTCCCAACACATAAACATGCAAATCTAGATGTCTGTAAGTATCTGATGTAGAGAAATTAAGGTGATCATGTCTGTTCACTATTCCAACTGCATTTTTATCCACTTTTCACTTTGTAAAAGGGTGGTAAAAGAAAGCCCTCTCCTGCCAGCGGACGACATGTGTCAGTAATTTAAACCATGAAAATCAGTCTGAGCAAGGATACGTAAAAGCTTATTGATCACCTTTCCAAATGTTTTGTACGTAATGAGCCCCCTCATTCCTCACTCGTAATCCAGTGTTTTCCACTGATCAGTCAAGAGTGTATATTAAGTGTTTCGGAATTTTCCAGCACATTCAATCACACGCCTACGTGCTCCCAGTGTAAACTGAGGAAAGTTGAGGCGTCCGATCCGTGTCACATTTCTGGGCCCTCTCACACAGGCACAGGTAGGGGGGTGTTATGTAACTGCATCAATGTGGTTGCTGCTGCCAGTCCAAAAGAGTTCAAATGCCAAAGACTTTTCATCAGCTCTCTGTCCACGTCTGAGTCTCTCTCTCTTACACACACACACACACACCTGTGCCTTGCATCAGTTGCTTGAAATTTTCACTGTTGGTGAAATGTTCCTGGGGAGCACAGGTGTGTTCCAGAACTGTTGTATTTGCGTGTGTGTCTGTGGATTCTCATGTCCTCTGCCTGCTCAGAAGTTCTCCTGGCATGGAGTGTCTCCACGGGCAGAGGCTCAGAGTGCGTGGGTGTCCAGGTTCCTGCCCAGATCGGTGTCGCTTGGAGACAGGGGAAAAAGCCCCATCTGCTGCAGCCTCCTCAGGGGGTCCAGGTGCAGTTCTGCCTCTGGGGCAGGAGAGTGTAGGCGGTTCCAAACAGATCCCTGGGAGAATGAGGCAAAGCAGCATCTGGCTGTTTACTTTTCATCCTGAGGGTCGATTTGGATGGTAGCAGTGGGTTTGTGGGGGTAGAGTTTGGAGCTATTGTGCTCTCCACTGATGTAACTGCTGCAACCCATTCCTTCCTGCCACTCAAGGGGCGGGACAGAGCCCAAGTGATCCTGTTCATTGGCTGAGACAAGGGTCTGCCGTGGCCTTGTTAGCCCTGGTGCTGAGTTAATCTGCACATTAACATCCGTTGCGTTCCTCCCTTGAGGGCTCGTCCATTGGCAGAAGGACAGGCAATAATAATCAGTGCCATGTTGCAACCAGAGTAGATGCTGCTGTCCATTTTCTGCTCTCCATTGGGATGCCTTTCTTCATAAACTGCCTTCCTGCTTCTGCCCACCCTGCATCTCTTGGGACATCTCGGCTGCCCACTGCCAGTCATGCAGAGCCTGGCCAGTTGGCTTCCCTGCCTGACCTCTCCCTACTTCAGCCTCCTTCCAGTTTGCCTTGTTTACCTGCCAATGTTTGACTCTGTGCAATGGTGTCCCCTCTTTCTAGCAGGTGGTATAGTCGTGGCTGTGGGCTGTGTTTTTGTGACTGCCAATGGGGCAGTCTGCCATCACTCAGTTCCTGTCAGGGGTGTGAGAGGAGCAGGGAAAAGCAAACCTGTCACTACTCAGGCCTCCGGGCCTGGATTCCTGTCCCAGGAGCGAGATCTCATGGAAACAGGCCGAGTTTGGCTCATTAGCAGTGCATGGCAGGGGGTGACTGAGTGATCCCTTGTGGCTTCAAACAGATGTCACTTCGGTTAGTAATGTTTTGGCTCCCAACCCGCACCCCACAGCCACCTGAGCAAATCTCTGTTTTGTTAAGGTACCTCACTTCCCACATGTTACTGAAAGCAGTGTTACTATATTTTCAAAAGATTTTGTGTTGTGCTGATCCCTTTTCATTTATTTATGTTCAGATTTGCAGAAAAATTATACTCTAAGCTGCTGATTCAAGTATGAATCTTAAGAAACAAGCATTTATCTGCCATGTTTCTTTAATCAACTTTACAGTGATTTATCCATTTACAGTAATTTTTACTGTATCAGTTTATAGTAAGAACCTTGATCAAGGGTACTACAGCAGGAGCAGGGTTTTATGCGCCAGGCTTTCAGGGTGCAGTGCGATGGCTCTAACCACTGTGCTCCCTGATTCACTTTTTCAGAAGACATATAGTAAAGTACATTAAGGTAGCAGACAGTGTGAATCTGCTGTATGAATCCATTGTTTTGGTGGTGAAAGAGTCCACATACCAAAGATAATTCTGCAAAGCCTTCCATTAGGAAATATCACACAGCAAAAGCAAATTCAGCCTTTTGTCTTGTCTAACGTGCAATTTGTAAGTAAAATGCATTTCTCCATTCCCTAATTATATAGCACTTTAAAATTCATAGAGGTGTCTGCTTCACCAGAGTATATTACTTACTGCATTATCAACCAAATCATCTAAACAGATTCACTTAAACATAATGTATATGCATAACTCTGCAGTGAAATGTAAAAGTTAATTAATCAAATGTTTTATATGTCTATAACAGCTTTTTGTGTTCTTCTGCAAGGTGCATTAAACACAAACATATGCAAATGTATGCATGTTTGTGTGTGGGCCCATTTCCATGTTTATATTTGTAATGTCGAGTCAAACATGCTTCAATGACATATGAAGGAAAAATGTATATCTCGTTGCTGTGTATTCCTGAAGAATGTCTGGTCTGTCCTGAAATGAAGGACTTCTGCATTTAGCGGCTCAGTTGGGGATGTTGTGAAACTGGAAGTGGGCATTTTCACTGGTGGTGTGACAGTTATTCATCAAGCCACTTGAAAAGCCCTCCTAGTGCTGAGCTGCCTAATGAGAGCCCACCATTACGGAGCTGCTCGCCATGTTTGTTATAGCCTGTCATATCATTGGAGGCCAAGGCATCTCCAGTAATTCTCAGGCACCGTGACACAGCACTGGCAGCAAAGACCTGTGCTCTGTTTACCAGCCTGCTACAGACAACCTCTAACTCAGGCGGCGGCTGCTTATATATATTTTTTATTTATTTAGAGTTAATTACATGGAGGGCTTGACAGAGAGGAGTGCAAAACCTCCTTAATCAACAGGAGGAAATTACCCAGAAGGCCCCTGGGGCGTGGCAAGCTTGTAGCAGGCTGCCAGCACCCGGGTGCTTTGTGTGAACTCTTCCAGCTTTATTATGTTAGTCTCGACTTTATGTTATCAGCAAACGAAGAATTAGACGCGTACATTATGGGCCGGTGGGGAGGGGCTACCCACAGACGTCTCAATAGAACACTGAAGATTTGTGGTGAGTGTGTGAGAGAAGCAAAGTTCGCCAAAGCTGCTGCTTCTTCTCTGTGATGGAACATTGATGGATATGCTCAATGATAATGTGGTTGTGCATTTCTAGTAGAGGTAGCTGAACTTATGCTGCACTGCCAGGTTGGTGATGCTACCCTTCATTTAAGCTCCAGAAAAAAAAAACAAAAAAAAAACATTTTGGTTGTTCTAGAAAGAACATGATTGGCATGTCTAGATGACATAAAATAAATGAGTTAGCTGCCTGGACCATAAGGCCAAAGTCTGATTGTTTGTGTCCACAGTAATGACACACCCAGTAAGAAATTGGAGGAAGCCATATTTTCTGATCTTTTAGTTATATATACATACAAACAGTATATATACACACAGGTCCTTTGTAACTACATTAGAATGCCTAGGAGGGGTGTACTGCCACTGACTCTTGAACCCCCAGAAGTGTATTTTTTCACCATTCACTGCAATTTTTTTTGTTTTCCTTTCCTCAGCTATTACTTGGCTTACTTGTCCTGATCATTCATATATTATGACTTTTTCTGTAATTGTCTTTCTTATATGTATTGTTTTGAGCTCTGTGTAACTCTGCTTAGACGAGTCCTCTCTAAAAATAAATTTAAATGAGCTCAGTATTTTGCATCAATCAAAGGATCACCACGTCTATTTTTTTAGATGGGAAACATTAATGTATGAAACCTGACATTCTGCACAGTCTGGCCATTACCGTGAGTCTGTTCCAGTCCATGTCTGACCCCATCTCATAATTCCCATCTCTCTTTTCACGTCACTTTACACAGCTTGCCTCTCTGAAGCACTGAGACTCAATTTCAATGAAGACGTGTTGCAAGAGATTTGGTTCAGATGTGGGGCCCCTGCCATGCACTGCTCTATTGCAAAAATGAGATAAAATAAAACAAATGTTTTATCCATATTCTAAATAAATAGTCCTCCTTTCCATGAAAAATGATTGTTCATTTGTTAATTTTTATTTGGCCTCAAAGGCAGATCTATGTCTTTGCCTTCAGTTTTGATTGTGTGTTTTGTGTTTATTCGTCCTAGTCGGGGGAGGGGCATTTACCAGCTGTGATAATGGGGACAGAACAGAACAGTTGTACAGCCATCAATAGATGGGTGCATAAATTTATTTTGTTTTAGAGGGGGTCCAGAATTCCTAGCTACAGCCCTGAACTGTGGCACACCAAGAAGGTGGTCTGAAGGTAGACTTAGGACTTGAATTTTTCACATCAGAATTGTTAGTAGCACCCATTTGCAGATAACATTAAACTAGGCATTCAGTCTCTGCATGAAATGGACAGAGCTGGAAAATGCTCCTCAAGTTAGAAGCACTAAATTGCAAACAGTGAATTATTTAGCAAATCCCCTTTTGATCTCCATAACTGGAGTGTTATAGAAATTATTCTGGCAGCACGATATTCCATAAGTGCTCTCTGGAGAAAATTATGCCTTGTGTATTAAAAGGGGGAAAAGGCCAAACATTGAGCTTCAACAGATTTATTCCATAGTGATCAGCCACAGGACAGTTCCCATGGCCCTTATATCCTCAGTGGACCCATGGGGTGCTGCAAGGCACAGCACTCAGGTCCATACCAATTTCTTTCAGGTTTTTTGCATGAGCTGCTGTGAATAAATTAAACTCCAGAAGCTCTTGCATATGTCAAAATTTCATTATAGAAGTGACTTCACAGTCAATTTTTATTGTTTTGTCCATATGGATGTAGGGTGGGCTATTGCAGAGGACATTTTAAAAATACTTTTAAAGATAAGTACTTTTTGAGTGTGGTCTTTCAAGAGGTCTTTCACTGTTTAAGGTGAAAGATTTGGCATTATAAACTTACTATGTAGGGTGAGTTTGCCAAACTGATTGCCCCATTCAAGATCACTGGCTGGGACCTAAGTGAACTTGTCTTTTTTGCCTTTGAAAGTCCTGGTTTATACATGAGTGCATATGTCAGGAAGTTAAGGCTTCATGCACTCAAAGGCCATAACCTTGGAGCCTGTCTAACACCTGATGACTTACGAGCTTGCCTTGGCATTCATATGCAAGCTGTCTCCTGTGATTTGTGTCAGTGTTCAAATGGTGTAGAAAGGCTGGAGTCTGCCTTGAGGCACAGTGCTTCAATCACACAATGTGCTAAGAGTGAGCCTCTGCACTGAGCACCATGCCAAAAAATCAATGGTCTTCTACAATTTGGCACTTTTAACAAACACACTGCACCAGAGTGTGCAATATGGTCTACAAAGATTTTTGGTTATTTAAGATACACTAGTTGTATGAAATCCCCTTTGGGCACTATGGAACACTACCAGTTACGGCTCTGTAGGTTCAATACTCGTTATGTACCTTTAAGCCATATGAAACTTCCTGAAATTCTGTTCACTGAATCACAACTTGGGCTTTTTAACAGATTTTTATTTTAAATGAAAAAACTTCAGAGTAAATTAGCTGAGATAGAATGTTTGTTTCACAAAACCTTCTGTCTTGCAGGACCTAGGGTTGGAAGGTACCTCCCTCAATGACATTCTTTACAAGAATGCAGCTTTCTTGAACCTAGTGGACCCAATCTCCCATGAGCTCCTGCTCAGCCTGGCACGGGACATGCAGTGCCCTAAAAAGGTGAGTGGTCTTCCACAGTGTTGAAGGTCACCTTAGGGATATCATAAAGATACATCTCTTATTATTTCCATGCTGATACATTAGTCATATGTTGGTGCCTCAAGCTCATTTGTAAATCATGAATAACTTGGATCACTGCAGATCTGAAACAATCTCTTTACTCTTTCTAAAATTTTCAAGTCTTATTTTGACTTTGCATGAATGAAGCTTTACTAGATGAACGGGCACCTTAGCAATGGTTTTCCTAATATTTTATCTGCCTGACAAAGATGTTGGTAGGTAAATCAATTTACTGTAAGGCAAGAAGTGCTGTGTATGAACGTTGATGTTTTCTTTGTCATGCATTTTCTATGTCCACTGTTTAGGTTGCAGAATATCTCAGCAAACATTTGCTTTTAGTTGTAAGACATGTCCTACAAAGTAGACATGTGGACATGCTGAACAGCAGAACAGGTTTTGGACTGTCTGGTGATTTTCTGTGACAGTTGTGAGATTTGATGTCCATCCCATATATCCCAGCCTACCACATGACATGCAGAGGATCTCAGAGCTAAATGCACTCCCAGGATGAATTGCTTCTCAGAATTTAACAGGTGATCCATTTTCCCCAAAAACTTTAATAATAAAAAGTACATTTTAAAATAAGTATTTTTTACACATTCCAGATAGTTTTCTTTTGTTTAAGTCCATTTAAGCAGCAGCAGAACCTCCATTTTGATTTAGAAGATTACTTTCTCCACCCTTCCTGGCCGATCTCACTCTGACATGCTGATCCAGTCCAGTGTGGTGTGGGCTGTTGTCCTGTTTATCTAATTAGGGGGAGCGTAACAAATCATTGCCTCTTCCACTGGGGACAGACGTAAGGGCAAGAAAGGCTCTAGGAGCAGGGAGGTGGGCGATTGGCAAAGAATCCTCCTCACTGCCTGCTATCCCACAATGCCAAGCACTGAGGCAAGCATGGCAGCTGGATGGCACAGAGGTTTTGTATTAACATATTTCCCTCCTCTGCTGAGGAGTTTCCTGATAGAATTGCCCGCAAGGCTCGATAAAGACCATCCCTCATCATGGGAGATGTGGGGGAAGCTGGATGGGATGTTTGTCAAGCTGTTGTCTGCTGCTTTTATTTCCTTTCCCATCCTGCCTGCTGGAGACCATTACATTAGAGGCTGATTTCTTTCTTTTTTTCTAAAAGTCATTTAAAATTCAGCGTGAGCCTCATTTTCAAACACCCATCAGAAAATTGAATTTAGATGCTCAAGCACTTGGATCGCCATCCTTGTCTTTTAGACTGCATTAGTCTGGCCTTTGTTTATCCCACATCAGTTAGATGTAAATATTGAACGCCATTATATCTTTGCATATGGCCTTGACTGAGCACATGATGCACACCATGTGCACGGCTGTGAGATGGACATGGGACTGGAGGATAGCTGACCATGTGCCTGTTTATATAGGTAAGGCTGACACCAAAGAATGATTTGAATGGCTAAGCATGTGGATAACTAGTTTGTATATATGTATGAGCAACTATACCAAACACATCTCATATTGAACAGTTGCAGATCATCTACTTCTTTTGGTTGCATTTCTGTTACAATAGTCACTCTGTGCAGCAGTTCTCTATGAGCAGGAGAAGAAGCCAGGAGGGCAGCTCTGATAATATTAAAGCCTCCCTCATGTTTTGTTAGACTTGAGGGATAAAGTCAGGGGTCTGGACAAGAACAAATCACCTTGACCTCACAAGTGTAGAGGAAACAAGAGCTGAATTTTGGGACAAGAAGTGAAAGTGTAAGAGGTCTCACTGCAGGCTTCATTGCAGGATGCTGACACACTCAAGTCATCAGACAAGATCTGCCGGCAGCTCATCTACCACCTGACTCCACACTCCAAATGGCTGCGACAGAGCATGCCCAGGAGGAAGTCCCAGGCATGGTGAGTCCCCTCCTGCACAGCCGTCTGTCACTGCCACTGGAGTCACCCCTCCATGTCAGGCTGACAGAACAGTGTCATGATCACATATTTATAGCACCTGGGTCTGACTCCTGAAAGGCTTCCGTCACCAGGACACAATGGTCTCTCATGGGCTGCTTCTCAGGATTAAAGCTGCTTTATCATAACCCCTCACTCTATACACGTAAGCAACTAGGCTATAAATCTGAATTAATAGAAATATTACGGCCTTACAAAAAATATTATCAATTAACATAATGAATAATACTTCATTAGATGTTAGTAAATCTAAATCTTTGGTTCAATTTTGTTTTCTTTCAACTCACCACTTGTTCAAAGGCCATGATTTTTGCATCTGAATTCTTGCTGTATTTTATCACCAGGTTTTTCTCCCCTCCTTCTCCTGAGAGGCAGCTCAGCTCATATCAGTATCTGCCTGGAACTGTACCACAATGTTTCCTCGGGGCTGCTGAGAGACATTGGTGGCTCTGTGTGGTTTATCGTAAAAATGACGTCTTGGCCTGGCGGCTCGTTTCGACTTCTGACTATCAACAATTTATTGCTCTGACAGCAGACAGGCCAAAGCCTGGAGTGATCTCTGGAGGAGTGTTAAGGTTAAAAGTCATACTCTCTAACTTCTCTTCTGAGGAAACACCATCATTTCAGTGATGGCTCTATGGTTGGATGTGACTTCTGACCAATACAGACCCATTACAGATTTGCTTGTCCTACAGTTTCCATCTCATGAACCAGTCAGTGTTTCCAGCTATGTGGTGTAGATGGAGAGTCCTCTGGAGAATTGCATACAACAACTCATTGAACATGCCTTTAAAACATTGGTAAAATGATATTACTGACATCGGTTTTATGAGGAAGGAGCTGTGAGGAACCTTTTGTGCCTTGTAGGCCTCAAGCTGTACGCCAGCAGGTAAACAAACACAGGACTCTTGAAAGTACACTGGATGTACACAGGGTTGGCACGGATGGAGAGTGCTGCTTTTGCATTTGTGCAGGCACTGATAAAGACAAGACTCCTCAGAGAGGATCAAGATGTGAGGCATTTGAAGTGCAAGTGTGGTTGTTACCATGCTTGCTGGTGAATCAAAGATGAATTCTTACCTCCCATGGACCTAAATATAGATGGGGAATGGTTTGACTAGCCATACGCATCAGGGGTCATTGATCACTTGGCTGCTTCATGGACGGGTCAGTTTTCAATGTCTTATTTTTTGTAATAAATGTTGTGGAACTGACATATTAAAAAGCTCTCGGGCAAATGGGTATAGATGATGACTTAAATCCATTTTTTCTTTGCAATAAGCACCAGAGGTCTAAAACTCAGCAACCTGTGCATTTGTGATAGAACTCTTTTGGGATTTTCTTAAAAGCCAGTGGGTCTGTCATTGATTTGGGTTCAATGGAAGGGATTATAGCCCTTCAATTTGATGAACCTACTTTTTTAGCCTTGGAATGTTAACCTAGACCTAGGTTAGATTAACCTAGATGTACATCAAACTTGATTCAGACAGCACTACACATTTGTATTTCTACTGTATATATTCAGTCACTTCAAACACCATCTGCTTTTATAGCTTGAATTACTTTGAAAAATAATTCAGAAATAATATCCCCTTTGGCTGGCTGAAGGATTTGAAAAGGATTTGAAAGATGTATACATATACTCTTACATCATTCAAATATAGGTAACCGGTAAAAATGTTTCCCTGAAAATGCTGCACAAATCAGAATTGTGTATACCAGGAGCCTTTTTTTAAATTATTTTGAATAGGAAAAATAATAATGCCTTCCTGGCCCATCTAAAAACCAGAAACCAGCTTTCTGAAATATCACTAAAACACTGTAAACCATCTTATCATGGGTGCAGCATCACACAGTGCAGTACACACACACAGGGCATCACACTTTTTCTTTAAATCACTTCCGTCTTCTGTCATATGCCCCTATTTTGCTATATTATACTTTATTTCTGAGATTAAAATGATTAAAATGCAGAAATTGCATAAACGTGTAGTAAAAACAAAGCAAACATGAAGTGTGAATGAATGAACTTAAGCAAGCTGCATCGCAACTGTCCATGCCTATATGACTATATAGGCTGACCTCTTTCTTTGTCCGGGGAGAGACCGCGTGGTTTGCTCTCTCCTGACATGTTGCATGCACTGATACTGAAGTGAAATTATGAATAAATAAAACTATTGTTTTGCAATCAGTCTGTCCAATTTTTTTTTGACTGTAGCATAAAATTGTGACGATATTAGCATCACAACACAGTGTAGTACAGGAACAAGCTACTCAGACAATACATGAATTTTGAATGCTTTGATTTCTTGCAGACAAATTTCTGGCCTTGCTTTATGGCTCAGCATTATAGTGGGGCATCTATTCTGCAAACTGGGAGCTGATGTTAAAAGTTTTGCTGCATTATGATGAAATTGTGTATACTGGGGTTATACATATTTACTAGTGTTTTAAGTTTAATTTTCATTTTTTGGTTTTTCTTTTTGTGGGTTTTATTTGGAAATACAGCCTGATATATATATTAAAACACTGTAAACTCAGCAAAATGAAATTACAACAATATGCAGTCTGTAATCTTAAACATATCCACAATCAAAAAGAGAAAAATTCATTTGCATGAGTTATTATGCTTGCACAAACTTTGCCCATGAGCAAAACTTTACAGTATGGGTTGAATTCAGTCCATATTTTATGTGTGGTAATTATGTATTTTAGGGATTAAGCGCAACAGCTCAAGTTGTAATATTAAACCAGTACAATTAAAAGGCCTCACTTTGTATTAATAAGAATATTCAGACAGCTGTTTACATCAAAACATCAAATCATCCTTGCAATAATTAACAGGAATGGCATATTATGGGGTGTTAAAAGTCTAAATCTGAAGTTCTGAGCAGTCCCATTGCAAAGCAATTTTTCCAATGGGCTATGGTAGTAAAGAACCAGGAATCACAGACTTCTTCCAGCAAAGGTTTCCACAAGGCTGACAATTGTCACACCCAGAGCCACACTTACATCTGGAGGTGTCTGACATAGCAAGATTACTCATATCAGCTGGATATGTTTCATAAACACACTGAAAAATATGCCTTTTTCCAGGTTTTTTTGGTGACAAGGGATTATTTGCAAACACATGCAGGTCTTGTTGGCTTTGAGGAGCATTATTTGAGACAAGGATTTACTGGTAGTTTTTGTGCACTCAACTTTTTGTTGTCTATCCCACTTGGACATGTCAGTGGGAGATTGGATTTTCTCAAAAAGATGGTGATATTTGCAGACGTTGTACGAAAAAGAATATGAGGACAAGCAGAAACCAGATGGATGGACTTAGTGACAGTGGTCACAGCTCTTTCAACACTAAGCACACAAGTGTAGAACACAATGTCTAGAAAAACTTTATATATGAGATTAAGGGACAAAATTAGCTAAACAGCACTTGACAAAACCAATTTTTAATGTCACTGTTTCTGCCTGGATAAGATGAGAATTAGAATGGTTTTCTATTATTTAATGATGCAGTGCTGATTTTATGTTACTGTAACATTCACAGAAAACCATTTTTCCAACTAGTCCCAAAAAATTGAAATATGAAAAATGAAATATACAGTTTTTTGAACAATACTATAAAAACTTAACATTTGCAAATGCATATCAATAATTTTAAAAATGTTTTTTTTTCAAATATTTTAGCCTAGTAATTGTCAAATACAATGCTGTTAGTCATAACTGGTCACTTTGGTGGTCACAGGTCTAAAATCATTTGGTAGGTTCTTTTGGTTTTGGTGCAAGATGGTGGTTCAGACTCCCATTGTCCCTCTGAACTGTAGAATCACTCACAACATGTCAGAAGGGTCTCAAAACCCATTTCTTTCTGATCTGTTTACTGCTCTGAAGGATATACATAATGTGATAAGGGAATCTGAACTGTGCTCTCTGAAAAAACTGTGCGAGTAGCATTAAATAGAAATTCTGGCTTATGCAAAAGAGGGAACACCTATTGAGCATTCATTCAATTTAAAAAAAAGGCGTGGCACACCTGACAGCAAGCATCTTGCCCAGCTGCTGAAATCTGTCCTGTCCATTTAACCTGGCCTCAGCATAAGGAAATGTCTGTGCTATTTCTTGTGGTCAGAATGTGGAAGGCAAGGAAGATAATGCTCACGGATGAAATAAGTCTCAAAGTGTCTCACTAAAAAAAAACTTCAAGCTGCAGTCCATTAACATTTGGTCGACAGCAAAGTCTTCTTTGTGGTGAGTCATGTAGTGGGGCCTACTGCTAAGTGAAAGTCTGACACCTCCAGAATCCTGGGGAAGCAGCCAGCATTAGTCACCATGTTCTACAAAGCAGACTAAAGCTCAGCAAATGCAGGAACTGGTGCCGAGGCACTAATTCTTAACAACTTTGAATGGCTTAGCCACCTTGCACGTTATCCAAGGCATTGAACAACATGCCATTGCTACGTGTATAACAGTATAACTGCATCCTTAGTGTCTTTTCTGCTGTGATTTTCCTGCTGGCCAAGACACTCTGACCACATCAGCCATAATGCCATAGAATTAATTTATTCTGTTTCTGGTTGTTGTTTATTTACATTTCTATACATAAATGTTTATTTACAGTTCATCCACACATGATCGGACCTCAAGGGACTAGATAGTGGGATATCAAGACAGTCCACTACATGTATTTATTTAGCTGATGCTTTTTTTCCTAAGGTACTTGCAATGTTATGTTACTTACACTAATTTGCCCTTTTATACAGCTGGTTAACTTTTAGTGGAGAAATATAAAGTACCTTGCCCCTATAGTACATAACACGATTATGTTCAATATATTTTTTCTGAATAATAAAAAAATTCCACCTTCAGTTGTACCTTTATGAAGGTACTCAGCTGAATTGATAGTAAAATTGTAAATATTGTGCAAAGTGATTGCAAGTTGTTCAGCGTACAAACCTTACATTGTAAGTCAACTTACAATCATTTTGCACAATATTTGCACAATATAGCAGTTTCCATAAAGTCATTTTATTTGCAGCTTATCCCAAATAAAAAAATCTAAACATGAATGAAAAACAAAGTAAATTTAAAAAAAATCTGTACAGTACCGTACAGTGTACTGTAATAAAAATATTGTATGTATTGTAATAAACTGTATGGTATGCTCTAATGAATTTATCTGAAACGGTTGTTTGAAATGTGCCTGTACTAGTGTCTTATCCTCTGTTTCCTCGCAAGTCTCGTACTTGCTCTGTCTGAATGTGTTTGCACAGCATCACTGTATTTGCTGTGATTTAAGTGCTTATTATCCTTCTCCCTCTTCTGCACAGCAAACATCACAAGCCTCACTTATTCACTTCATTTGATCAGCACCCTTTAAATGTTTTTAGCCTTGTTTGTTTACATTGTTATCTGCAATGTTTTAACTAAATTTCATTTTTAAAATAAACCTATTTTATCCATTTAAAAGCCACTGGCTGTTCTGTACTGTACATACTGCACCATGTGGTATAAACATGTAAATTAATGACAAAATTAAGTTTTTTCTAATTAAGTAAGTGGTGTTTACAATGTTTATCATGCTGAAGTCATGGGTTGTAGTTATACAGGTGTTTTCTGTTGGGCTGAGAGCACATTATTTATTTATTTTCCCCCATTTAAAATAATAGTATATAGGCACTTGGTATCCGAAATTTTTGTGTCCGTCGTGTTTTCAGGCACAAATTACATTTAAATGTTGACGGATTGCTACAACAATTTTGATACATTAATGCCAGATATGTGATCCCATGCCACAATCCCAATAACCTGGCCAGTTAAAGTGCCTGGTGACTCGGACGTAGGTGCTCCATGACCAGTCTAACCATTGGAACCCTCACATAGTACTGAATGGAATCTGTATAACTGGAACAGGATTTGTCTGGTTATTCTCTTCTAAGCACCTTGTGTGTGTTGTGCCCTTTTCACCACGGGACTCTTGGACTGGCTGTATTGAGACTTGAGGACATGCCCCTGGCCACCTTGTCTGCTGTGGTTATCACGTCGACTTTGTGGTCAGGAAGTATATCTGACATGTCACCACTAGGCTTCTTCTTGTCCCTCATGTCTCTGCCTGTTTGTACCTTTTGTGAACAAGCAGTGTAAATGAGGGCAAATACAGCTTTAAGCTCAGACATGGACCAAACTGTTTTCTTTTTATTTTTTTTCCCTCCTTAGCCAAACCTTTTATCAAAAGCAACTTAAAGCAACTGATCCATTTATATAGCTGAGCATTTTAATTGGAGTAAGTCAGGGTAAGTACCTTGCTCAGGGGTACTACAGTAGGTGGAGGAGAGTGACAAACTATGGGGTTTAAACTGGCAACCTTCATTTAAGTAACAAATTACAATGACAGCAGGGGGCACAGTGGTTAATGCTGCTGCTTTTATTCTTGAATAGCCCAGAGTTGAATCCCACATGGTATAATACCCTTGATGAAGGTACTTACCCTGAATAAATGCAGTAAAAGTTACTCAGCTGTATAAATGTGTATATCAGTGTATGTAGTTTAACATTAACTTGTTCTGAAGCAAATCATCAAGTGAATATACCTGTCCTTAACTGTTACTTACTGTGTGTACTGTTTTGTCACCTGCCTCCATACAAAGACTGTTGCATTTCCAGGAGATTAGGAGCTCATTGATTCAGTGACAGATGTTTCATTTTTCTCCACTATCTGTCACTGTTTTTTATTTTCAAACATTGCCCTCCATGTAAAAATGCTTCTGTTTGCTTTGAACCCCCGCAGCACTCTGAACCAGAATCACCTGTTTGACAGTTAGAGGTGATCGGCACTTAAGGTCCAAAAATGATGTGCAGCTGGTGCCTTCATAGTCTTTAAAAAAAGGGATTGCCACCACAAACAAGGTAAGGAAGCTGATAGAGTGTAGATCAAGGTAGGTCCAAGAAAGGATTTTTGTAAATCCATGGTGTTCTGACTCAAGCATTCATAACTTGCAAGTACCGTAGCTCTGTTGCACGTTTCTCCCTGTACTGTAGCAGTTTAGGCTAACTACCTTAATTAAGGGTACAGTAGCAGAAATTTGGATTCAAACCTGGGTCTTTCTCCACCTGCTGCTCATACCTCCATTCCCTCCAGATGAGACATTTTACTTTGAGCTTTGTATACAAATAAGTTCATCTGTTAGTGCCATCTAAACAGATTTATGCATCTGCAGGTGTTTATGAACAATGCATTCATTTGTAGGACCACTGTTAAATTGCAGAGAGCGAGTCTGAATTCTTCACACCTCAGACACACCTAACAGAACAGCTTCTGAGCTCCTATAACAAACAGCAGATAACAAACAACAATAAAGATAATTTTGACAAGATCTTCTGCAACTTTCAGCATTTTACTGATGAATAAAAAGACATTAGCGGACCCAGGGAGGAATGGGAGCTGTAGATGTCCAGCTGTGCTATAATGGAGCCGTGGGTCACAGCATGAAACCATCTGAAACATTTCCTTGTCCCAGAATATTGTTTTCTCCCAAAGAGATCTAGCCATGACAAAAATAAGCCCACAGGTTGTGATTTCATTTATCATGCCATCCTGTTGTTGGTGAAAATATCTCTAAACCATGGATGGATACTGCTGTTTCAGGGATCAGAGTGCCATTCACAGCTGGACGTGTCAACTCAAAATGTGGTATAGTCTTCAAGACTTGTGACTTTGCAATGAAAGTTTAAAGTCCAAGTCACAGAAGGTGGTGTGTTCTTATACAGTCACTCCCTGAGGTAAATCCATTTGGGTTACAAGAACTCAACTTCAAATTAGAATTTCATTTAATTCCCTCTACTTTGGCTTGCAAGTAATTTATTTGCATTTATGAGGACAGAATTTATATTTCTCAATTCTCCTGACAGCTGAGCAGCATGACACCAGAGTCATAATGGAGTCTTCTTCATAGTTATGAGCTGGCTTGTACTTAATTTTTCAGCCTCCATTACTCCTTGTTTATATGATTCACCTGTTATACTCTAAATAATCATGACCCCTGTTTGGACTATCCAAACTATGTCAGCTTGTTCGGTGAGTGTGAACTCATTTGCCTTGTTTTCATTGATTTATTTTCGCTTTACCATTCTGTTTTCTTTTGCATTAAAAGTTCAAATAATACATTCCCTAATATCATACTTTTGTTCTGTAGCCAGGCATGGGGCAGAAGTAGCCATATCTGCAGGACTGGAGCAGAAAAGTAGGATCCATTAACCGACTCAGCTTACAGAGGGGAAGTGGAGCATTGTGTAGTCTGGTGTAAGGACAATAATCTGTCACTAAATGTCAACAAGACCAAGGATTTGAGCTGCTCACACTCTTCTGTGTATTGATAGTTTAACAGTGCAGTTGGTGCAGTTTCATGTTCCTGGGAGTGCACATCAACAAGGACCTCTCCTGGACCCATAACACAACCTATCTGGTGAAAAAGGCACAAAAGCATCTTGACTTCCTGAGTAGACTGAACAGAGCTAGACTTCCACCCCCCATCCTCATTAGCTTCTACAGATGTACTATAGAGCGCATCCTGTCTTCCTGCATCTCAGTCTGGTATTGGAACTGCACTGTCTCTGACTGGGGAACTCTGTAGTGGGTAGTGAAAACTACTCAGTCCATCACTAGAACCTCATTACCCACCATCCAGACCACCTATAACAAGCAGTGTGTCAAGAGAGCTGGTATCATTGCCCTTCTCATCCTCGCCACAATCTGTTTACACTGCTGCCATCTGGAACACCACCAGGCTCAGTAGAAGCTTTTCCTTCAGGCTGTTAGATTCAAATTCTGGACAGCATAGGACTAATCACCACTACCATAGACCGCCTCCCACTGTATCATTGCCATCATTACTACCACCTGTTGCATTATAATTTTTGTACTGCCACATCACTTACTGCAAATACCCAATTATTTAAATACTTATCTTCTTATCAACTTGCTTATCTTTATCTTCTTATCAGTACCTCAGTTCATCCCTGTTGAACTGTTTCAGTGTGCTGTCTGTTTAGTGTATGGTGCACCATGGTCCTGAAGGAAGTACATTTTATTCTCTTTTTTACATCCATATAATTGTAGAATAATAATAAAAGGAACCTTGAACCATGAAAAGAAAGTTTTGTTAGAAAAGTCCATCAACCAAAATGGGTATGTGGCTATTTAAGGGAGAAATAGTAATATTCATTAAGTGTTTGATTTATGAGAATTCTCTTTACAAAATCTTTTTAAGACATGAATTACCTTTGTATGATTTGGGCAAAACTGTCTTTCAGCTTGCCTCAGTAGGGTGAGTTGCTCCATTGAAAACCCAGCTGTGATACTGAGTACAATTTTCTAAGCTGCTTTACTTAAAATCACGGGACACCCCTCAAACTGCAGTCAAATGAATCACGGACTACAGATCGGGAGCCAGGAAGCTGGCTGTCTGTCAAGGACCCACCACTGTGCCTGGCAGCCCATCCCTCTTGCACATAATTTCACATTCAGCAAGAGTGTGAAACCACTTAATCTTGCAGACGAAACAAGGCAAGGCCTTCCTGGGGCAGAAGAAGACAGACTTGTAGTGCCACACCTCCACCACCCTCCTGTTTGTCACATCTTCTCTCTTGTCCTCCATCCAGTAGCACCTTACATCACACCTCTCACTTTTTCCACCTGCACACCTCCCTGTCCGCCACTCTCACCAGTGATTTGTTTCACTTCCACCAGAGATGATCACAGATCTACATCAGCTGTTTCTCAGGGCAGCTCGACTTCATATGTTGCTGTTTACTTCTAATGAGCTTTGCCTGAAGTCCAGCTGTTTGCTTTCAAGGTCACCATTCATTTCACATATCCCATATAAATATATTTATGTTTACATTTAGCAGACACTTTCCTCCAAAAGGACATACAACTCAGAGTAAACAAGAGTGCATAAACAACAGCCAAATGTTTATGGACAGACATGCCTCAGTTAATGTAATACCACCATTTTTGAAGATGCACATATCAAATAACTCATAGGAAGTACAGTTTTTTAAAAAACAGATTAAGAACTTTAAATTTATTGAGCGGATAGGAAATCAAGAGAGAAGCAGGTCCAAGATAAGAGTAAGAGATCCTTCTTGAATGCTGGGTGGAATTCAGCGCCTTTGAGGGTCAGAGGGCGCTCCATCCACCCCATTGGAGCTAAAACAGAGAACCTTAGGTGCAAGTGGCAGCGCTAAGCAGGCAGAGGCAGAGCAACATTGGACAGTTGCTGAGGTGCAGGGAGCTGTTAAGTCCTGTAGATATCAAGGAGCTCATTCACATATTTATACAAATCATACAATTTACAAATTATGACATCCTGGGAAGTATTCAGCAAAGCTTTACACAGTATGTCATTCTGCATCTCCAGGTCTTTAAAGATGTTGCATGTCTAACTCTGTGGATCAGATATTGTATCTAGCATATTAGTCTCATTATTAACCGTTATTTATCTGATGCCCTTTAGTGAAGGTAGCTTACAGTACCACTATCAGGGATTCTACAGCAGCAGTAGATTTTGAACCAGAATGCTTCTGTTTGCAACATGGCAGCTCTAACTACTATGCCACCTGCGGCCCAAATGTATTCTCTGTGTATTACATGAGTGTTCTCAAATATATCAACTCCAGCTCCAACTCAGTTTTCTGCACTGCGACCTGCGAGGAATTGCTGCAGATGGAGAGCCAACAACTTTTATCAAATTTATCTTCAAGAAAATGACTTCTTCAATCGGGTTACATAACTGAACGACGATGATGGAACAGCCAGTAAGTGTCAAATAAATAGCCTTTGCTGCAGCCAGAAAGAAGTCGTGAAGGCTTGCACTTGCTTCAAATTATAGAAGGACAAATATTTTTTGGTTTATTGCTGTTGTGCTCGAGAGTGAAATTGAGGCCATTGTGCAGCCGTGATGTTAGTTTGTGTACTGTGGTGTAGTCCTCTCCTTGTCCAACTTTGCTTGTCCTTGGAATTTGCGAACTTTTCCTTGTCTTTAGTGGGAATAACTAGTGTCTCAGTAGGGTCTCGTCCTCTTTATCTTTACCTTGACTGTCGACCTATACATCCCTTGAGGTCCCTTTCATGAAGAAACACAGCCATGTGCATAAAGTCTACAGAAAGTAATGACTCTAACCAATTGTGGGCACAAACACCAATCTGTGATCCAACACAGCACCACTGTTATTAGTAAAGTGAAAAACAGAAGGATAAAATAGGGTTACTGAACATGAAGGGTTATTAGAAGATTTAACTAGAACCAGCAGGTAGTGTAGTTGTTAGAGCTGCTGTCAACATACAATCCTTTCAGCAAGCCAGGTTCAAGGTACTTGCTCAAAAAACTGATGCAGAAAAGGTACAATTACTGTCTAAATGAGTGAATTGCTGTAAGTTACTTTTTAGACAAGCATCAGACTATTCAGTAATAAATAGGAATTTCAGTACTCTACCAGCAAAAATAATTTCTGAAAAAATAGATATGTATGTGTGTTAGAAAGTGACTTCCAGTCTCAGATCTAATGCAGCAGTAGTAAATATAAAATTGGAAGTGGTCAAATGGAACCTAGGATACGGGCTGTGATGTATTTGTTTGGGGGTTGATATTGGTAATAATGATGGTAAATAATAATGATAAAAACTTATTTTATGTCACCACACTCTGCACATCCAGCCTTGATATGACCACAGGACTTCATTCTTCACTAATATCAAAACTTGTTACAGTTAAACCATATTCACTTCTTAGAGGGACTTTGCAAATTTTCTGGACTTTATACTATCTTCATTTTTCTGAATCTTATATAGCTTTATGTATTTATGTATTCATAGGACTCTTCTGACTCATTTTTATGAAAAATCCAAGCTGAACTGACATCATTTGTCCGTATGAGCTCATGTTCGCTTGTGGCATTTTCAGCTATAACGCTTAGTGTGTCCTTACACGTCAGCATACACGACACGGATGTGCTGATGAAAAACAAGCTTGTTTATTTGTGCAATACCAGTCCATACAAAGAAAAATAATACTGCAAGTGCAGCATGAAGTGCAGTCGTGCAAAAAAGCTCCTTTTATCCCTAATGATCCCAGAAAGGCACCATTACACTTTCACATTTTGTTTTGCATCTTGATTTCCCACGGTTGTGAACACATTGAATGGCCTGTTTGTAACACTGGCTTTATTGGAAAAGGTAATTGTGAAGAAATGGGCCTTGTTGCCCTCTGCCACCATCGCACATAATGGGGGACAAGTCCCAGGAGCTACTTTTCAGGTTAGGTAATGAGGAGGGCTCAGTAGCCATGCCGTGGGAAACTGTGGAGGAAAGAACATTAATCACTTTCTTCATTCTAGAGTGAAGCTCCCAGAGGACAGTGATTTCTGTTTAATCTCCGGCTCGTATTTATCTCCACAGCATGTGGTCAGCACATATATGGGAAAAATCGGCAGTACTAAATCTCTGCAGGTGGTGAAAATGAAAGAAAACCATAGGACTTTCTCAGAAATTGCACATGATCCCTCGATAGCTGCTGTTTACACAAATCCAATTCCCTAGCATTAACAGAACCTGTATAACTGTACACTATCCTTGCTTTTCGGTTTCCCAATATTAAGTTTTTCACTTATCAGGCCTGTAGTCATTAATACCACATATCATTAATTGATCCACATTTTCATGTATCTGATCTATGACACTAAGTCCAGTGCCACAAACTGAGCACACATTCAAAAACTGTGCCAAGCAGCTGCGTGAGAGACAGTAAGATGCTTTGCACTGTGGGAACTGTGTACCCACATTCTCAGTTGTGTCCCGTGAATCTATGGTGTCAATTGTGTCCTCACTTTTTTGCATTTGCCGTGCATTTTGCACCATTCTGCTTTAATTTTGTAATGGCTCGCTATTTAAATATGACATATAGCCTTTGTTCTCAAACCAGTTCACTCGCACTGTCACAGTGAGTTTATTTTTTGAAATCATAATTTTTCTTAATTTGCTTTATATGTAATGTTGTTATCAATTATTTTATTGTTTTAATATTGTTTAGTCTGACCACAACATACATATCACAGGCCAACATTTTCTCAAAAACAAAATTATGATTTGCTATATTTTAGGTGTTGCCCTAATCTCTTCCAACTTACTTTGCTGTTGGAATGATGAACAAAAGGAGGAAAAATGTGCTCCACTCCTTCCTTTTCACATCTTGATTATTCATGCTTGACTGAAACCACAGTAGGAATGAAATATGGAGGAACAAATTGCACTGAGTAAATTGAGAGATTGATGCTGTTCTTCAGCAGCACAAAATGCAACCACACACTAAAAATACTAGGTATGGATTTTTTCACCCTCTTTTTGAGAATTTAATTCAAGATAACAATTAAAGTGGGTAAACTACTCATTTTCACAGGAGCAGTTTAAGGAAGTTCATTGTTTTCTTTGCATTTGAATGTTGTCGACTGTGCCTGAGCAGACTAGATAGTGCTCACTTACCATTCGTAATCTCACCTTGCTGGCTTGAAAATTTTGTCTTGTGTTAATCAGTTAGGCAATTATAGAAAAGTGGAAGATATAATGCAAATTTTGTACACCTGATGATAAAATTGTAAGACTCTGGAGTCAAATCCTCTGTCCAAGAGAAGTGGACAAACAACATAAAATATGCCGACTATGGGAAAGGAGAGAAAGGATGGGGTTGGGTCATTTTGTTGCCAAAGTAGTTGTATCCCTCCTTTGCTGCAAAGTCTTACATCACTTGAATTGAGGACACAAGCCATTCTTCTCTGCATGCAGATGCAAAGGTTGGGACTAGAATCTAAGTGACATTTTCAAACAATTTATTAAAGAGGTTTAATACTGAATCAGATATGATGGATGGAAGCATAAATTTAGAAGTGCCAGACACATCTGTTCCCTTGAAATATCTATTCAGACATTCTTATTTGTGAAGTAAATAAATAAAAAGTGTTTAGCGCTGACAATTTATGATCGTACAAGAACAGCTGGGTATAGTGGTCCAGCAACTATCATATTATCATGCCAACAGAAGTAATAGGATGTAAGGAGAATTTCCATGGCAACCACGGTATTACCATGAGGCCAATTATTTATCATAATTGCATATATATAATTATAATATATATTATATATATTATAATTATATATAATTGCATTTATACATCTGTGTAATTTTTACTCTATCAATTCAGGGTAAATACCTTCATCATGAGTACCACAGTCGGAGCAGGGATTCTAACTTGGGACCTTTCACTTGTAAGGTAGGAGATTGAACTATTATGCTGCCTACTGCTAACTTCACAACTTAATTCATTTGCTAACCAGACATTACTGATGTCAACATTTATTTATATTGCTGAATATTTCCAGGCACAAATGTATGATAGCAAGCCTCTTTGCCAGATCCCCATGAGTCCAAATTCTCAGCCACACTGCTGCCAGTGCTGTCGTGGGCGAGAAAGAGCTGCTCACAGAGGCTTCAGCAGCAAAAACAGAAGAAACAAAAGCGCCCAAATGAAAGGCAATTGAGCGATGGCGTCGAACAAAAGCGGATCTGTGTGTTCTGTGTTTCAGCTCACGGCTAAAAAGACATTGCCTCTTGTAATCCTGCCATGGAGCGCCTGCCCTCTTTGATCTTGAACAGGGGCGCTGGGGGGTCGGGGGGGGGGGGCAGGCTGTGGGAGCCAGAGAGGAAGGGAGGTTAGAGAGGAGTTGGAGAGAGAAGTCCTGCCCTGGATGGACAGCTGGTCTACCAGCCCTTGATTCTGACCCAACTGTTCTAGCAACACTCCCCCTGCCCCTAATGTTTGCTCCCCAGCAAACATCCTCCAACAGTACCCCCCCCAAAGGCAGCTCAGCTGACTGGAGTACGCCACCATGTGGCAGCCCAGTGTGTCATAGCTCTGGGAAATTAATGTGACACTTCAAAAATGCCCAGACCAAACCCCTGTCTCCAGTGTGACAGCTAAGAGCATAGTCCTCTGTCCAGTCCGCTGTGAACAGAAGGTTCTTCTACCCTCTACTATGGAATTCTGATCTGGAAGTCAAACTGCAACACTGGAGAAGCAGTAGGTTTCACATATTCTCATTATATGTGATCTTCTTTCTCCTGAGCCTCCTCCCTTGTCTCTTGCCACTGGCTTCCTGTAACTGCCTGTGTAAACTTCAACACTATTGATATGGTTTACAAGATGATCAGAGGCTCTGCACCCTGGTACCAACAGGACCCAATCAGTCCTACACCCCAGGAAGAGCACTGTGGTCCTCCACTTCTGACTACTCGGTGGTCCCTCTCACAAGAGTCTGCAGTTTTTGCTCTGATGTGGTGGAATGAGCTCCTTCTGTCCCCCAGAACTGCTGAATCCCTTTCAAAATTCATGAAGGGGCTCAAAACCCACCTCTTCGCATTCATTTCTCTCATGATCATCTAACTGCTCTATAAACTGGCGTCACACCATCTGCCACGAACACATTTGTATTTCCTCATCATTTCTACAGGCAGCCACTTATGTAATGTGCTCCAGACAAATATTGGTACCAGACAAACTGTCTGTGCTTTGAAAATAACATTTTTCCATCTAAAACTTCATCTGCTGTGAAACTTATATTTAGTATGAGTTGTACATGAGTGTGGAAAAAGTGTCCACTAAATAAATAAATGTAAATGGTTTGTATGTGGCTTGAACTTGACTGGCAGGAGGGTGAGGGGAAACCTTCCAGGTGTTTCTTTCATCTGGTGAAAATATGAAAGGAACACCTTCCAGATGTTACACCCGTCTTGTGCGAAGACAAAGTGGAGGACTTCCAAAAGTGGCTCCGCTTTGGCAGAGGTTTATAAATCTGGTGCTGAGAGGTGTTAGTAAGAGAGAGGGGTTTATGGGAAACACAGGACAACTGAATCTTCCTACTGTGGTTAAGGTCTCCTTCAGTTCTGCTGGGCCTACGAAAAGGGCTTGAATAATAATTGACAACCTGGAATAACATTTATGTTTGTGAAAACCAAAGTCTAGCCTGTCAAGCTGTGTGATCCCCAGGGGGTGTGGAGTGGAAATGGCACCGGCTGTAGCCTGAGATGCTGTACTGTTGCTGGCTTATTCAGTAATAATTGTGTATTATAGGGTCATAACCCCAGAGCATCTGGGGTGTGAGTCTAAATCAAACTCTGTTTCAGTGGCTCTCTTCCAGGTATGTGACACACAGGTGCCGTCAAGTTGCTTGATGCCGTTTGACAGCGTAATTTCTTTTTTAAAAAGGAAATAACCTGTATTGACAGATATGGATTCCTGTAAAATAAGTTTCATGGAATTTCAAAGGTCTGTTTTCCATTTTCTCATTGGACAGGCTATGTGGCCCACATTTTGTCACCTGAGATGAAGTTGGTTGTTGAGGTTGATGAGTGGAGATCGCAAGGGTGGGATCTTGCTCTGGCAGTAGGTGCCACAGAGTTTAAAGCTGTCAGGTGTTTAAAGCAATCTGAAGGTCCTGTTTTTAAAACCCACCTACTGCTGTAGTGCTCTTGATCAAGGTACTTGAGTTGATGCAGCTGACACAGTAAAAATTACCCTGTTATTTACTAAATTATGGTAAATAGCCCAACATTGTATGTTGCCTTCTAGGAAAGTGTCATATAATTATTATTATTAATAATAATAATAATAATAATAATAATAATAATAATAATAATAATAAGAGGTTAGTAAATAACAATAAGGTGTTAAAGATTACCTGAGAGGGAGTATTGTATATATGTAGCACGCAGTGAGCTTCATGCTGAGGGTTATTTTAATTCATGTATGATGATATTAATGCTGCAAGCATGAAGGCATCTCAGCCAGAGGATTTCTTTTGCAGCTACCTCATGTATTTTTCACTTTTCCTTGAAAAGGACCAAGAAAAAAGTGGTTTTCTGATAAATAGCTCACTATCTTTCTTTTCTACTGGACGGGCTGTGACAGCCAGACATTGGCAATTGATAGCAGAGCATCAGCCAAAGGGTGGGGCTGGCAGCCAAGTGGAGTTGGGGGGTGAGAGCCCAGAGAATCTGCATTCATTCAGCTTTTCCCATGTTTGCTGGGACAGATTTCACTGTTGATCACTCTGGTCTTAGGGGATTGTCCTTGTATCAACAGAGTGTAGGGCAGCAGGCAGTATAGCGGTTAGAGTTGCCACCTCAAAGGTTCACCTGATGTAGTGCACTTGATCAAGTACTTATAATGAATTGCTCCAATAAAAATTGCCCAGCTATATAAATGGGTAAATCACTGTAAGTAGTGTGACACTGTGATTCAGTGTAAGATGCATTAAGATGCTTTAAAAGCATCAGATAAATGACACATACCTTATTTGATTTATACATTTCCAATCTTGATCATGAATTACTGCATAACCATTGTTAGTTGTCACATGATTTATCAGTCCTGAGAGTTTCTTGTCTGTTCACATGTGTATTTGTTTACTGCAACAAAGCACTGTCTATCTGCAGCCCATTTTAGTGATAAGGCTTCCAGTTCCAAGGGAGGAGCAGAATTGTTTTCCCATAATCCTCTGAGGTAGTGCCCATGTTGAAGGCAAAGTGTGGCCTTACTTTCATGTACCACAGTTCTCAGTGCACCTTTAACACCACATGTAGAAGGACGCAGAGACAGTGCTGCTGTAAGACCTCCACCCTCAAATGTCTCTATGGGCAACATAAAAATAGAATAGAAGATGATTTACCCCCCCCCCCCAACTCCAGCAACCTCCTCAACCAGGGGTGACTGTGAATTTGGTACTGAGCACAGTGACGTCAGCACCAGATTAGGGGTGATTATTGAGCTGAGGGGAGATGAGAGTTTTGACTGTAATAGGTGGCAAGGAATAAAGAGAGTGAGAAGAAAAGGAAAGCAGGAACATGGAGAGTACAGGGCAACACCTTGCAAGATGCTGAGCTTGTCAGTGGTGGCACCTGCTTTATTACACCTCCATTTGAGGGAATAATATAGCTGTGGAGGGGCACAATTCCACTATATAGGCAGAACAGTGCCATCCAGATACCCAGTGGGCATCTTTGAGCCTGTGTGTATCGGTGCTGACATGCAGATGCTATGAAGACAAGTGTGTAGCTTGAGTCGTTTAATAAGACTTTGACATGCACCCTCTTCCAGCTCCTTTGCCAATACAGCCACCTATACAGTAGAACTGACTGAGTTGGTTTGTTACTCCAAAAGTTTATTTCACACATAAAGGACCAGGAACTTGTCTTCAGGTCTACTTGGAGTTACTCATGTAATGAGGACCGGCAAAAAAGATGATATTGTTGTTTGCTCTGATTTATGGACAATGAGGAGTAAAAAATGTACACATAAACCATTAATCGTTAAAACAAATTGCAGAACAATCCAAAAGAAAATGCTAAAATAGAAAACAACAGTCCTACCTTCTTATATCTCCCATATCCATCTAACATACATTATTATTATTATTATTACAAAAAGAATATTAATAACCTGATGCAAATTGTAACATGCAAAGGATGGTGTAGAAGTAAAAAACAAAATATTTGTTTTTTTTCCATTTACTTTATTATTTCATGCTTTCCAGTTTAGTTTTTCTTATTCAGTTTGTTTTAACAATTAATAGATAACTTGTATCTTTTTTATATGGCACTCCGCATCTTCCTTTGGAAAAATGCATCAACTTAATAAACAAATATAATGTAAATGTCAGAAACATGACAACTCTGCATGGAAGGAGGCAGCAGTGGGGTTTTTCAGACAGAAACAGAGTAGAACAGTGCTGTCTTTCTCTTTGTGCAGGAAATACAGCCCCATTCTCTGAGCCTTGATTTCTTGTGTGTGCATCTGTGGGTTCTGAATCCCCTGGTAGGAGTGTTTATGTTGTAAATAAGAAAACATAGTAAAGATCCCTGGTCAGAGCAAGAGCAGCGTCTTGCTTACTTTCTACCACTGCTATATGATTGCATCGAGTGAAACTTTGGCACGTGATTTAAATTGTCATGCAAGCTCTATTAATGAAAAAATAAAATAATAAATGCTTCTCAAAAAACATTGTAATGGCAGAAAGTTTATTACTTGAAAGTTCATAATTTAGGGTTCCACTTTCTATAAAGTGACTTAAAGTCTCAAGTTGCTTACAGTGATTTACCCAATTATACAGCTGGGCAATTTTTACCTCAATTGAGCACCTTGATCAACAGGTTTGATTCATTCCTGGGTCCTCTGAGTGTAAGACAGCCGTTCTAACCACTGCAGCACCTCCTGCTACAAAAAGTTTAATTTTATGCTTCTTACAGTAGCTTTTGGCGGAAACTATCATACATGCAGACATGCAGTACACTGCTCTTTAATTATAATATCAGTTAAAAATAATGAAAATCCTGACTGTAAATTATGTTCTAATGTATTTTCAGGTATAAATGACAATTAGGCAAAATGAAATCCTCATTAATATGCCAACTGCTCAAGGTCACAACATGTGTAGGAAAAAATTACTAAAGGAGGAAGATTTGCCTGTTATGATATGAAAATTAGAATAGTTACTGGAGAAATAGAACAAATGAAAAGTGAGTAAAACTCAAGTAATTAAGAAAAAGTGGTCACGTGAAACATAATAGCATCATTTTCTAAATTCTGCATTTCATATCTTGGCACTTTTGATCTCCATTTGTGATGAGACAGAACGCTTCGCGATGGCCTTTTTCTTTCTGGTCCTGTTAGACTGTGCTTTGCTCTCATACTGACATGGATCTGGACTGTGGTGACCCCCCGCAGTGCGTCAATTAGCTTAAAACAGGCACACTCTGGAGGTCAGATGTCCTGGGCTATCCAAATTACATTTGAGCCTTCAAAAATGGGTTCCCGCAGGAGCATCGAAGCCCAGTGACTTTCAGCCGGAGACACGGGACTCAAGTGTCATACAAATACACCTCAAATGGTGGATTATGGAAACCATGTGTGTTAAAATACAAAGCTCATCCTGCATGCTGGTTTTCTGGTCTTGGTTTCAAAATGAGAAACACACTAGGAATGAAGCAGTACTTACTTAACTTGCAGCTGAGTTTGTACACACAGGCTCCTTAACTTGTGAATGCAAAATTCTGTTCACAACTGAAATTGTTCAGAAATACAAAGTCACTTGTACCATTAAAGCACAATCAATAAATTGTTAATAACATAGATGTTTCTCGATTTGCTGATTTTTAAAAAATCTCTGATATAGTCAGAATAAATAAACAAATAAATGTGTTAATATTTTTATTACCCTTCAGCTACATTGAAATTACAACTAATTTAAAATGACTGAAAATAACAACATTGACTACACAAATTCTTAATGCCGATTGTTGACTGATTCATCTCATAAATGTGCAGCATTTGTCATCTTGTTCCTGACCACTGGCACTCAGAAACACCACATGCAAACTGTAAAGTAAATTGAACTAAGACAGTGCTACTGCTCAAAGTCACAAGCTGTTATGTCTCGATGCTTTTTAGTGGTTGGTTCATGAACACAGGTTGCATTCATTCTGCTAGGCAGATATTTTAGAAAGCTGTAGGAAGTGACATAAATGAACATAACAGGGCTGTTCCAAGCATGCGTTTCTTTATTTCATTCTTTATTATATTGGTCTCAGAATGCCACTGCCAGGTGTAACGTCCGTGAAACAACCAGGCCTTCACTGTGAAAAATCCAGTTGACTTGCCTGTCCTTGGGTGCCAATTTGCCTAGTGCCAACTGCCCTGTGTGCCCCCAGCCTCTAGAGCACCAGGCGGGAGTTACAGTCAGGGTGTGTGTGGGGGCAGCATTGATCCCCGGTTCAAAGCTGCACTGGTCCCCCCAACCTGGGGCCACAAAACATGTTTGGAAAGAGAACAACGGGAACAAGGAACTGTGTGGGCAGAGATGAGGCCAGGCCAATACACAAGCAGGGAATCAAACTGGGGAAAACAAATATTCATTTCTCACCTGGCCTTTAAGGGCTTTTTTTCTATAGTCCAAGACAGGAGTCTTTGAGACACTTTTGAAAGCTTGAATGCTGTTATGTATGCACAGTATGATTCCACAACCCCTCTGAGCCATTTCTCTCGTAACAAACTGCTTATTATAACTTCTTCACATCAGTTCTTATTCAGGTATAAACTAAGCTTTTTTGTGTAATTCTGAGTCATGTGGGACAGCTGAACATAACAGGCAAAAGGTCAGGGTAGGGTAAGAGAGGGAGGAGGAGATGAGGGACTCTCAATGTGGCACAAATAGCACCACAAATCATATGTTCAGCTGAAGGTACTTTCCTGGTCACTACGGAGTGGAGTGTGAGAGATACAATGACCGAGATGGACCAGTGATGGGTTGCCTGTAAAGGACTATGACTCAAATTTTGTCCAGCTGATTTGGTAGGTGATGGAGTGGAGGGTGAGGGGGTGGAACAGTAGGCCAACCAGGTGTGTCATAAAGATCCAAACCATGTCCTGGGAAGATGGACCAGTTACACCGTTAATGTTTTTTTAATCTAAAAACGACTTTCTCTTAAAACTCAGATCACCAGTGGCTATTGGTTTCAGACAAATGTGTTCAGTGGATGGGTGAAGCAACTGTCTGAAGCAGCGAGAATGTTTCCCAGCCAGCTTCCACATTCATTTTTGAAGTAATTCCAGATGGGCTTCTTTTTTGTTTTGTTTTGCTCATCTCTATGGGCTTTAATTGGTGCCATGAGAGAGACGATGAGCAGAGCGCTGTTCAGTAAGTGAGAAATCACTGCCTAATGTCCCTTGTAGCAAGCCTCAGAAATACCACTGCTCCGCAAACACACTGACAGCAACACTGCAGATTTCACACCCTGCTCATCTAAACCAGCCGTTTTGACTGAGGCACTAAGAATCTTGTCTTCATTGTCCATTAATTCTCACTGGTCACAGGGGCATGATGCAGCCTGAATGTGTGTGTGCAGAATTGGAGCTGAATGTCAGAAATTTTGTACAAGGTTATGATTTCCTTCCAGTGCCAGCAAACCTGACACAATCCTTCCTCTTCTGTGTGTGTGTGTGTGTGTGTGTGTGTGTGTATTTGACATGGCAGTAAAAGGGAGAGAAGCACACAGTGGACAGGGTTTCACTTTCCTGTGTTTCTCTATTGTTCTGACTGCCTGTTTTTCACCCATTCCCCTTCATTGTTTTCCTTGTTCTGCTTTTCTGCTTCACTATAGACCCCTTTGACATATTTTCTTCCACCATGCTGTTCTCATTTGAACCCCATAGTATGTGATGCAGGACTGCAGGTGTATCATGACACCAGTAAAGTGAAATGACATGGTCTCTGAGCTCTGAGCACATAAAATCTCCCATCCAGCTCTGTCTGCATACACACAGACACATGTTAACCCCTAAACATTGTGGAGAAAGATCTGGAATGTTCTAATCTGTTGTCCTGCATCCCTCCCTGCCCTTTCAAAAGGAAGGCCAGGTTTACATTGCTTTCATTTGCTAGTATTTGCCAGTTGGTTAGGTTTCCTTCACTTGTGCCCCATCACCGTGGCCCAGTTTCACATCAAGTCTCCATTTCATTGTAGCATCACCATGTGCTCATTTCTCATTACTGTGTCCCATCACAGATCCTAATACTGTGTTTGTCCCATCACCATATCTCTGGAACTATTGCTTCTCTGTGTACCTTCACTCAGTGTGTGAAAAGACAGGCCAGTTAATCAGTTGTGAAGGTGCCTTCACCAAACCAGTCCCTTTCATTTGTCCTGATACTCAAAATGTAAAATTAGAACAAAAACATCCCCTGTTGTTTGGGTAATTTAAAATAGCCATTTATTTCCAAGTGTCTGCTTGCTTAGCCAGGGGGTTCTTTCAAAAGTGACCACATAGAATGCAGAAGCTGTCAGTATATAATTACTTGAGCAGTATTGCTTCAGCTTTCCAGGATTCATTCTTAAGATCAGTTTCTTGATTGCAACATGATACTAAGCATGTCCAAAATCAGCAGTACTTCATTTCTCAAACATGGGCTGTGGGCATATAGGCCCTATTTGGATGTTCTGTCATTCAATTTGGACCATGCAGCAGACCAGTGCTGTCAGCTCAGCCCTTGCATTTTGGCTCACTGCCCCAGTAAACGGTGAAATTTAGCAGTTTTCAAGGGTACTGTAACATCAGCCTGTGCGAGCAAGACATGCAGTGTAGATGCAACACGACCGCGTTTACCACAGTAAAGAGGAATACTAGTCAGAGAGGGAGAAACTCAACTAAAAAATACCTGAATGCAAGTTTTTATCCTGGCACATTATGGGAAACTAACAAACACACATTTGTCAAAAGGCCAGCACACACACACACACACACACACACACACACACACACACACACACACACACAGATACATACATACACACATACATACAGTGAATTGCAAAAGTATTGAAACCCCCTGAAAGTGGACTTCAAGCTGTCATTCCAGAAAAATGTGGCTTTTCCAAATATTAATGAGTTGGGTTTGAACACTTATGCAACCAGCAGTCTTTCATTTTCTTCATTTTCTTTAAAATAGGTGCAAAGAAATAACTTTGGCTTTGACAGTTTAGTGTTAGAACATAGGGGTTCACAGTGAAAATACTGACTGTAAAAATATAAGTATAGTACAGTATCAGTATAATTTGTAATCCAGGCAGTGTTGATAACTTTCAAGGGGCTTGAATACTTTTGCAAGACACTCTACATACTGCACACGTTGATTGATTCAATGACTGGCCTTCAGAAGCGGCAAAGTGAGCCACTGGCAGTTTATGAGAAGAGAGGTTGTCTCCTCACACAAGCAGTTCACTTTAGTGATCTTTCAAACAAAAACACATCGACTATGAATTTATACCTCATCCTCTAACATTTTATGATTTGTTTTGCTTTTTTCTGCAGTCTGAAAACCACCCTACAAAAGAAGCTGTGTGACGATACGGTGGACCTATCCGGAATCCCTCTATCTACCAGGGACATCCACCGGGTGGCCTACTACCTGCAGAACAATGGCGACACAGTTGCCTCTGTGGACTTGAGCTTCACCGAGCTCCATGATGAGAAACTCAGGCTACTGCTGCCCTTCCTGGGTGCACTACCCAAGCTGGCCACACTGGCGCTAAATGGCAACCGACTCACCCTTGCTATTGTCAAGGATCTCACTGAGGTTATGAAAAATCCTAAGAAGTTCTCCAGCTTGGCCTGGATCGACCTGGGGAACAACGTGGACATCTTCACCATGCCCCAGCCACTGCTGGTGGCCCTGCGGCGCCGGTGCAGCCTAAAGAGCAGCTTGCCCACCATTTATGAGTACACAGAAGGACAGCCCTACAGCTACCATATGGAGACCTCCATCGAGGAGGCCAGCCATTACGAGGAGGAAGAGGATGAGGAAGAGCCAGAGGGAGAAGAGGAAGTAGAACCAGAGGACAAGCTGAATCTAGAACCATGGTGCATCGCGGAGAAGAAGGTGTCCCAGAACTACTCACTGCATTACTGTGAGAGGTGATCATTCTCTACACATCGACTTCACCAAGCTGGGCCTAGCCACCATATCAAAGGCCCTTCTCAGTTTTCTGTTGCCAAGTTAACAACTCTCGCCCCCGCCTCCAATGTCAACACCCTCCCAAACGCGAGTCCAGCGACCTGTATTGGCAAGCATGAGTCAGCTGTATGGAACATAGACCTCGCTCTATCAAGGCACCCAATATGTAGAACCATCACACCAGAAATCTGGCTGAGAACGAACCAAAGTGTGAAAACATGCTGCTACAAGTGACTTACCGTGTTGGGTGATGGTGCTCCTGGTCATAAGATAAGGTTTCATTGGGAGTAGAACAGGGAGAGTGTTTTTTTCCTTCTCTGGAAGGCACCCTCACGTTTCCCGAAAAGCAACGGTGGTGCGAATGCCAGGACCTTGGCGAGAGGAGCTCAGATTAGTCAGATGGACTGAAGGCCACCATGGCAATGGGGTTGATTGGAGCTGCTACTGCTTCTGAAGCCATAGACCCAGCGGTGTTTTGTACCAGGACTGCCTGTGCCTGCGGTGAGCCGGGCCTAACTCCACATTGTGTGTGCTCTGTTAATCTCCCAACAAAGCCCATGGAACACGTTCGACAGACTATAGAGCCTGTGGCCGGTCACGTGACGAGGGCAAAACTGCAAAGTCTAGACTTTCACTTCGCATTGCCCCCATGCGCTCTGACTTTTTCAAAATATCCACTGGTGGCCTTCTGTGTCACTTATGTAGATGTTAGCGACAGTGCAGCAAAAAGTGGGAATTTCTGTGTTGTTTTTGGACGTTTGTGAATTAATAGTGAGCAAAAAAATTATACAGGATAGCCTGACATGGCTTGAAAAAAGGTCATTTTCTCTGTCGAGCAGCAGTGACCAGAAAATGCCATCACTTCTGTTTAATGTATTTTTAGCGATACTCAATGTATTCAACATTAACAGACAGCTGAATGGTGATGATAGTGTGACTAAGGGGATATATGTTCTGAAGTGTGATAAATGGACTTCTTAGAGAGGAAATATGTATTTAAAATAATGATGAGAAAGAAGATTTAACTTAAAGGCATATAATGATATTTGTTGTCATGTGTAGAACAGTATGGGCCTGGCAAAAATTATCCAAAGTCTAAAAACAAGGCCTGTAATATATGTAAAGAAAACAAGTGGCTGCTGATTTAGAGAAACGTTCTAAAGTTCATAACAGATGATGATTGGTGTCCTGCAACAAAAAGATTCCAATTTTTTTTCAACAAACAGGCAAAAGAAAGAACTTTTATATCCCAAGTTAGAGCAGATAGATGTAGATGTAGGCAGCAGGTCTTGGACAGAGGTGACCTTTTTATCACTTGCCTTTTAGAACCACAACCTCACTTTCCTGCTGGGCCAGGACACAACTGAAAAGTGTCAAAAAAATGAAAAGGAGCAAATTATAATGGAAAGGATTGATCAAAAATGGAGTGAATGAAAACAACATGGATCACATCAAAGTGGAAAGCAAAGGATGAAACCAAAAAGGAGCAAACAAAAAGGATCTAAGCTGCTGAACTGCCAAATGGACCATAGTCTGATAGAACTCAAGCTTTGCCACTGTCGGAGGGATAAATCTGTTTTGTACATCTGTGTGCTTTCAATATAAAAAAGGCAATTCATTCAAAAATCATAGTGTATCTGATGAGCAAAACAACAATATCTCCTTCCAACAGGCTATGTAGCATCTGACCAGTGTATCATATGAAAAAAGACAATTTGTGTCTTGGATGACTATGATTTTTATCGAACTTGGTTGTATTTAATTGTCTGTTGTGTGTAACAACATCTGTGGCTGTTTCCACTCCAACATTCCACACGGAGGCATTTTTCTGAAGATCGGATCGACTCGACTGTTAACCTCACAGCTGCGGAGGCCTGGCTGACACCAGGATGACATTCAGAGGAATTCTGGGAACTTGGACCAGCATGTGAGATGACAACCTTCCACTGCTTTTTATTGTACCCTTTTAGGCCATAGTGCACTTTAAACATTGCCTGTGTTGTCAAAAACCTCGTGTACCATTTGTACTTTTCACATGTATCCTGTCAGTATTATCTAACTTCATGTTTACTGCAGTGAGAAAAACTCACCCTTTAGTCGGCACCATTTACCTGCCTTTGCCACCAGTGGGGGCTGAACATACATTAAAGGTGTCTGTCAGTTATATGAATTATATATGTTGACCTCTGTTAATTATTAACTAAAAGATGTTTGAGGTGAACAACTACAGCCTCTAGTACTATGGTTACATTTTATTTTCATTGCTGGTGTTTTGTGTTATGTCTTGTGTGTGTGTGTGTGTGTGTGTGTGTGTGTGTGTGTGTGTGTGTGGGGTCAACACTCAACAGAGCTTCAATGTGTGTTTGGATGCCGTGTTAAAGATTATAATCTCCATCTGCACAAATGCGACTGGCGACGCACCTCATTGTGATGCAGTGTTAGTGGGAGTTATTTCGGCGTCCAGCTCATTGAAGACATTACAAAACAAAACCATGTGTTGCTGGGCTCTCATGCTGTTACGTCCTGCTAATTTTACTTATTTGCAAGGGAACAAAATGCAGCCAGATACGTAAACATGATGGCGCTCAGTAGTGGACATAAACAATGACAAACACAAAAATGGAAATGCATAAATAGATCTCTGAAGGTATAATATTTAAATACAGGCTGCTTAGTGTCTAGCTACTCTATTATTTAAATTGCTCTTATCAAACTGCTGTATGCTGGCTCCCCCATGTTGTTGTTTGAATTTTTAGCAATACAAGCATTACCCAGTTTGTTTACATGCCATGTTTAGTGTTACGCCTGTCTATTTTCTAACTCGCTTGCACAGTGTTTACACTTGTGTTTCTAAATGTTTATAATCAGTAACAATATAGTTGCTGTAAGTTTATGGGAGGAATCAATCAAAAATGGGTACTGAATAGGAGTTTGTGGAGACAAAGTTAATTTTCATTTTATCCAGCCATCCATCATCTTTAACAGTTTTGTCCTGGTCAGGGTCACAGTGGTTTAGAGCCCATCCTGGAATAACTGGATGCCAGGCTATGAAACTACATCCTGGATGCAATGCCAGTCCATCTTAGGGTCGCCACACCCCCACACTCACACCACAATGGCTATTTTAGAGTGACCACTTAATCTGAAACACTTGTGTTTGGACTGTGGGAGGACACTAGAGCACCCAGAGGAAACCCACTTAGGCATGGGAAAAACATGCAAACTCCATGGACTGAATTGCATTTTGAAACCCACACCCAAAGAACCAGATGCTGTGATGCGGCAGCAATGCTTTTTGTGTGCCGCCATGCTAACCATTTTTACTTTCAGTCATTTTAAATTTTAATATGAAGTTGAAGTTGATCAAATATTAAAATTTAAGGTCAAGTTTTTTTTCTTTCCTTACAGCTGTGCCGGACATTTTTACCGACCATAAACCCTCAATAAATTGATCAATGGCTATATTATTAAGATTTTGTTGGTTGTGATTTAGTGGCTTTGGAGTTACTAACAAAAAGAGCTACAAACAGACCACCAAACTCAGCTGAGGAGCCAGTGTACATATAAAAATAAATCAAGTTGGAAAAGCTTAGCATAGCAACTTGCCAACATTCCGAATTAGACCAAGAGTTGTTTCTGGACACCGGTGTGTATGTTTGTGTAGTGTTTGTTTGTTGTCCCCTGTAAACATTTGTCTGGGATTGATATATACAGTATTCTGTACATCCATTTTTCCCCTCTTTATAGCTTATTTGGTAATAAAACATTAAATCACATAGTGGCCTTTTTTATTTATTGGGATGATGTGAACAAGGAACAAAACAACATGAGGACCACAAAGGCCAAAAAGCCACCCAAAATGTTTGTGCTTCCTTTGGACAAGAGGGCTCTGATGGATGAGCCATGTGGAATGAGTGTCATGTGGAATGACAGGATGATCTTGCTCTCTCTCTATTTCTCTCTTTCTCTCTCTCTTTCTCAGTCTCTCTCACCTGGCTGCTGAAGCTGAGGCCTTCCTCCTTTTGATTTGCTTGGTGAGTTTGAAGGCCTGATGACCTGATGTCACCTAAGAAAAGTGATGTATCAGAAAATAGAACTTAAGTCCCCTTTTCAGCATCTGGTACAAACAGCACAAAGAAACTTAATGAGTCTTACAGAATTTCAGTTTTGGAGGTACATTAATAGAGGGAAGAGACAGGAGAAAAAAAGCAAGGTAGAAGAAAGGAGACAACGGAGAACGACAGAGAGAACATGGCAGGTATGTCAGAAGATAACAAACGGAATATGAGGACAGAGAAGATGAGGGACAAAAGGAGCTTT
Source organism: Arapaima gigas (assembly GCA_900497675.1). NCBI lineage: Eukaryota > Metazoa > Chordata > Actinopteri > Osteoglossiformes > Osteoglossidae > Arapaima > Arapaima gigas. Next base: position 338,192 of record UFQX01000229.1, on the reverse strand, counting down.
TCGGGTTCTCAGAGTCTCTCTCCTTCAACGTGATGTGACACTGCCAGTTCTGAAGGCCATTACTCTGCCCTTTACCCCCTGGTCTGGGTGGTGAGGCTGAGCTGAACCTGGCAGGGTGAACAATTTCAGCAGAAACTACACCCTCCATAATAGACCACCTGGGATTCACAGATTTCATCCTTGTTGTTCACCTGTGCTTTAAAGGCTGATCTTACACCACCTGCCACCAAGTGCCACTATTCTGAATTGATACAGTAAAAATTCCCGTGCCGTATAAGTAAGTAAAAAATTGTAAGTAGCTTAACATTGTAAGTTGCTTTGAAGAGAAGAATGAGCTAAGCTATAAATGAAAATGCAAGCTTTCCTCTGCTTCTGCTTCACAACATGAATGGCTTTCAGTCTCGATGCTCAGTTGTTCTCCACATCTTTGTCCTTCTTTCATGTATTATATTTATTTAGCTTATCTAACAGTTGCTTTTCCAGGATTATTTAAAAGCCATGTCCCCTCTGCTGTCTCCAGACCACTTATTCAGTGACAGCAAATGGTGACTGTAATACAACTTACAGTGCAACATTAAGTGCAAGTTTGCTGAGAAAACAAGTATAAATATACAGGAAAACCTGTATAAATGTGCAGTTTCTTTATTACTAATTTAATGGAAGAGGAGCAGTAAAATAAATTGTAACATATCAATTTAGAATTTGTGATTCTAATAAAATGATCGGTGTTAAAAAGCTGCACATCTTAATAATACTGCAGAATTTTTGTCCAGACCATTGAGAGTTTGTTCATATAAGTTATGCAAAAGTCTCAAAACTGTTATTCCCATTTGGCATCACTTTTAATAATAAATGCAGAAAAAATTCACATACAATATAAAATAGTACTACAATTTGGTAGCACCTCTTAACTTGTGGTTCCTAATACCTTTTCAATCCACATCATAAAGTTTCACTGTGCTGCTAACCTTTCTGATATTTCTCCAAAGATAAATGAGAATCAATAGTAGTACAGAGAATCAACTGTACGCCTTTCACACTAAAAAATAGATTATTGAGAATCACATCCCTTTTTAACTGAATAACACTGATGTAGTTTGAGTCACATCCTGTTATGCAAAACTCACAACTCCTATTAATTATGATTTATTATTATTAGGTTGTTTTATATCCAACCTGTTCATTTGCAGCTCATACATTAATAACTGTGTCCTCTGTGTGCATTAGGGTTTGTACTTCAGGAAGTGCATAAAGGACGAAAACCGACCCTTGCAGGAAACCGGTAAAACAAAAGAATGAAAAATTAGCAGTACTTTCGTTTTTAATTATTACATAGGTTTCCATCTATGTCCCTGTCCTACTATATTACAGCAGTTCAGATTCTCATGAGAGTTAAAGGAGCATATTGTGATTTAATGTATAAAATGCTTTTTCTAAAAAAGTTCCTAAAACAGTAATTTAATTAACTTTTGATTGAATTTGTCTGTTGAATGATCCTTTCTGTACACAAGTCACCTTGTGATAAAGTCCAGTTCCTATGTTTATTTTTCTAAAAAATTACATTTTGCTGCCACCACTTTTTCCTGGTCCATGCTGCTGGACCAGGAATTAGTCAGATTTGCAAGATGAACAGATTAGAAAACATTTCTTGAGGTATTTGGACAAAAGTAGATTTAAATTGGTAATATGGCTACATAACTGGGGTTTATTACTTCTCAAATGTGCAAAAAAAACCTAAATAAATGTCTTCATAGAGTTTCTCCACCTCAAGAAGGAAGGCGCCAGTCAAATTCCTCTATAGGCCCCCCCAACCCCCCGAGTTCCCATGACAAGAGATGGAAATGTGGCATTTCCATCAGGTACCTCTGAAAAGGTTGCAGCACAATGTCAGCGCCATCTGGGTGGCTGAGCAAGAAGTGATGTTCACAAGAGCTCGGAACACAAAAGTTTACAACGTGACAGTGAGCTGTCCGCCAAACATCTAACCTACGTCTATATTTATGTGTGCCGTGTATTTCAGTAACAGAAGTGTATCCAGGAAAAAAATCATGCTTATTCATGGAATCTTACTCCCGTCCACCTTCACCTTCATCTCCAGTGGCATCTTATCTAGGATTTAAATACAACATCCCTCCCTGTACTTGTTTATTCTGGGAATGTAGGAGGATTCAGGCTGAATTTTAAAAAAAAAAACATTAACAGTCTGATACATATCAATGGTTTAATTTGCGCCCTCTGCATTCCTGTTAAACCATACATTTCCAGAACCAGAAAGAAAACAAACTGTTGTGACAACGTTATGAAATAAAAAATGGGCTGGTAAAAAAAAAAAATGTTTTTTATGCTCCAAACTAGAACACCCTCCCCACAAAAATGCTGGTCACTCATGAACGCTTGAGCTCCACAACAATTCAAATGAAAACTGGAGCATCTAGGTACCTTGTGGAACTTCTCATGCACCATCTCCACACAGTCACATCTGTTAAACACTGTAGCCTTCTGTCCCTGTACTGCTTTTTGTAAATGTGTGTATCTGCAGCTCCTGTCTGTGTTGCTGTCACCTGGTTATGTTCTGGTCTCAATTTAAAAATAATTCAGAAAAAATATTTTTGTCCAAATGTGATCAATGAAGCAGACCCACGCTGCAAGGTAGCAACTGCATGTCATCTTAACCAACTTGTTCTCACTAAATCAGTCATTGGGAACCTGTGTTCCTATTAGAAAAGGGATCTGGTGCTTGTCTGCATTTCCAGAATCCTCCGTCCGCCAAGCCAGCCCACTGTAAAATGATCCACTGTCAGCATTGCTGATTATTAATTCTACCTGTCTAAGCTGCAGCCTCCCACAGGTTCCAGGTTGCCTGGACAACTGCCTGGGCAAAGCAGCGCAGCTTCCCTGTGGCTATGGCGAAACAAGTCAAAGGTTATCATCTCACGAAGTTCTGTGGAAGCGGCCGAACGTGTTTGTACTGCAGTAACAGAGAAAATGGTCAGTGCACATCTAAATGTAGAATGGTGGTAAAACAACTCAGGGGACCACAGGTCAGTGAGGACACTTGTCACTCGAGCTTGAGAAGGGATGCCAGGGCACCAACCCAACACCAAAAAGTTCAGTGAGTCCCAGATTTATTTCAATCAACTGCTGAGCAGCAGGAACTGAACTTGGCAAAAACTGGTGCAAAGTGAGACTGATGGAGCTCAGTCTGCAGAGGATGGGTCAGACTCACGTGGTGGCTCTTCAGCTCTCCCAGACAGGACTATAGTCAGAGTGGTTCCAGTGCCGGTCACAGTGGGTCATGGAGGTCAGGAGCATAGGGCATGAGGCAGCATGCACGCTGGATGGGAAACCAGTTTATCACAGAGCAAACACACACACACACACACACACACACACACACACACACACTAAAGACTATAAAGAGTTACCAATCCACCTAAAACACATCTTTGCACTGTGGGAGGAAACTGGAGCACCATGAGGAAACCCATGTAATTCAACGCCGCATGTGAGGAGCTGTGAAGCACCAGTGCTACCCGCTATGCCACCCAGGGGAAGAAAGCAATGCTATTATATGCGGAAGATTATATGTGGACTCAGTGTGGGCCGCAGACCAGCGGGTGTGTAACATATGTCCAGGCTGATGTCCTCACACACTGATCACACTGTTTCTCAATGTTTATTTTGCAAAGACAGGGAGATAAACAGAACCAGACAGTCAGATTTAGAAATTGGGGTAAACAGACATAGGGGAGGGAAGCGGTCCTGGTGGCTCTCTCTGCACTCCCACATGAAAGTCCCATGAGTCCAAAATTCCCAGCATCCATCTCACACAGCTGCGCCACATCAAGAGCTGCGGATGCAATTGCTGCTCATGCTGAAACAGTCAAGCACCCGCAAGACCCCACACAGTGACACGAACCCCAGAACATTCAAACTTCATCTTGTTTATGTTCACTTTGTGTTTAATTACAGGAATATGTATTCCTTTCTCATGTAGAGTTTTATTTTCTCAGCACCAAATTACAAACAGATTATATCACAGCAGCAATAAACAGCTGTTGAGAAGATACAAAAATGCAGGCAACAGAATATTTGCAACAGAAATGAATCAAATTTGAAAAGCAGAAAGGTAACAGTTTGTATTCGCTCAGTGACACTTGCATCCCTGGTCCGTATAATTGTAACAGTTCTGTCACTGTGGAACTTGAGATGCGTAAACCAACTTTCCTCCCTCAGTAAAAATATTACTTGCCGATAAATATTACCCTACCTCAACCGCTAAGGTGACTCACAAAATGAATTTCACATAATAATCTGCTAGCAGTGATTTACCCATTTTTAAAACTCATTTTTACTGCATTTGGATTGTAAGGCGAGAGCTCTAACCACTATGCCACCTGCAGTTCCTAAACAATTAACACTAAAAATAAACTAAAGGCGTTCATTTTGTCCAATATAATTTTTTAACATGAATAAAATGAATTAACCTTGGTGTTTCTTTGTTTAAAATTTAACCAAACACACCAAAAGATAAACCTTACACTTTTTATATCTGTTATAAAATGTATAATTTACTCATTTACTGAGATAGTAGGATCACATTCTGTGTATGCTGTACATATAATGTGACCCTGTTACATAAACGCAGAAGTCATGTTCACTGGAGATTTGGGCATTAAACCCTCTTTCCCTCTGTATATTTATACCTTTTGGGCCACTTAATGTTGTTTATGGCTGGGTAGCTGAAACTTTTATTCATTGCATCTTACAATGTTTTTCCCTTTTATACAACTTAATTGGAGCAACTGACGTTGAGTACCTTGTGCAGGGAGTGGTGTTCGGACCAACAAAGTCCATGTTATAAGGCCCGCTCCTATTTATTTGTAACAACACACACCACCATGAAAGCAAAAAGTGAATATAACACTGTACTTTAGGATTTTCCTGCATTTTGTGTCCACGATGCCAAAAGATGAAGGTCAATAGCTTGCAACAAGAGGGGGACATCCGGCAGCTACAAGCTGTAACTGTGGGATTTGAACTCAGATGTACTGGTGAAGCAAAAATAAACAACTAAGACTTGTGCGCTTATACAGATGTTCAGTTTGCTATGGAACCACCCCAGAATGTACTGTGATTCACTGCAGTAAAAACTACTGCACATTCACACACAGGCATACCGTACAAGGTTCTTTTTCATGTGCAAGTGTGACAATCACGTTTTCTAATGTTCCATGAAAACTGCTGCTCTGGTTGAGTTACATGTCTCCCGCCACTGCACAGACCCTTTAACTTTTAAATGGAAGATGGTTAAAAAACACGCACAATATTTCCTGAGACATTAAAATGAACAAGGTGAGAAACAAGTTCCAAAACACCAACTTTGTAGCTTATAATGAAATTATAAATGAGCAAAATTCAAATAAGCACCTGTTCATAAAATCGAGGTCATTTTTCCCACAAAGTCACAATGAAGAAAATAATGATGCAGACTTTCTTTGATTTATTCACTAGTTGGGTTCTGTAAATGTAATACAGCTACAATTTTTTAAAGTTCTTTGTAAGACTTTTATCCTCAATGTTTTGTTTAACTTCAAGCCATATTGCTATTAAATTTAAAACAACTAAAGATGGAAATGTCATCTCAACCACCTGACTGTCTACTGATTCGTCCCACAAAGGCGCAGCAGCTCCTCATGCTGTTACTGTACAGCAAACAGCAGCAGTAAACACTGTGCAAGTGAGTTACATTAATGTGGTCTCACAATCCTGTTTATTTGGATGCTTTTTACTACCATCTGTTTGCTTGGTGGGTTAACAGCTTGTTTTCAGTTTACCAACAGAAATTTTAGAAATCCGGTAAGTGAAGAAAATGTAACAAACTAAAAAGCATGAACAATTATAGTCGTATATTTGCAAATTTATCATTTACCCATTCATAAGAGGAGGAAATGGAAAACGCACAGTATGTATTGTCTTGTTTTATTGCAGTTGTAACTAGAAATGTTGTTTTTGTTTGAAAAAAATGTGGATCCAGCATTTCACCTGTGTGCAGGCAGCCTGCTCACATCCACACCTCCATGTTACTCACTTTTGAGTCTTTTGCTGTAGCTGCATGTCAAAATGAAGATAAATCACAGTGAGCTTCCTGTGTGAACACACAGCATGAAGTAGGCCCCCAGCAGTCTGTTTCAGCACAGCATTGGGGCCGCATATCGGCGGTCTTCTTCCATTCCTCTGTCTACGCACAGCCTTCCAGAAAAATAAGAAAAATTATTTCCACATAGTTTAAAACCAATCCATCATGTGCCTGTTTTTTGATGATGCTCAGTGTGTAAAGAGAAATACAAAGGGGATTATGACAGATGGTGTGATGCAAATTTATATAGCAGTCACAAGATCAACAGAGAAATGAGTCTGAATAAGATGGGTTTGAAACACTTCTTGAATACTGGGTGGTAATTCAGCAACTCTGAGGGACAGAAGGAGATCTTTCTCCCACACTGGGGGAAAAACTTGAGAAGTGACACACTTTCAGGGGTTGGACTCTTGCGATGGACCCCCAAGTAGTGAGCGGTGCAGGAAGCATTCAGGCCCTGCAGGCCTGACAAGGAAAACCATTTATGGTTTAGTTGGCCAGAACCAAAGTGTTGAGCTTGATGTAGGTGGTAATAAGAAACCAGTGGAGATAAATGGAGACTCTTGTCAGGTCAAACAACTTGTACTGTGGCCTTATGGATCTGCATGAGATGCGTGGTGGTGGAGGAAAGCCAGACAAGACGGAGTTGCAGTACACCGGATGGTTGTCACCACAGCCTGGAGCAGAAATGCCAGAGCCTGACACACCAAAGTGTAAAAAGTGTAACCTCCACCTTCTGACCAGTGTACTACAAAGATGTCCATTTTCACTGTAGAAATATGGGTAAGCCCCACAGATACAAGGTACAGCTAGACTTGCTCTTCCTAGTGTGTCATGCTTTATACAAACAGGTGTTGGACGCCACCTAGTGACCCTTCAAAATACACGTTCAAAAGATAGTGTAATGTTTTGCAATTTCCTTCAGAGCAGAGCTTGGAAAATATGTTTAGTACCAACCTTCCCAGAAAATTCTTTCAAAACATTTGTTGTACTGAAAAATACAGAATATTTTGTAGCTTGTCTGATGCTTCTGTAGTGTGAGGTTTATATAGAAAAAGACAACATGATTCACCCTTTCATACAGCTGGATTATTTTTCCTTAACTAGATTTCTCTATTTGTTTTATATTTATTCATTGAGTCAACACTTTTCTCTACAGTTGCTTACAACGGTAAGTTAATGATACTGCTGCAGCACCTGTTGGCTTTAAAAATAAAATTAAAGCCCCTTCAGTCCTGTCAAGGTGTGCAAACTGACAAATATTAAAAGTTTCATGTTTTGTTATATCCTGCATATGAATACAGAAAAGAACTGGTCTGTTACTGCCGATAAACCATTTTAAATTAAAATTCATATTTGTTTCTTCCAGATACAGACAGAATTACACAGCAAAACCAGCTTTTCTAATAAAAGTGATTCTGGCATAGCCAAAAAACTATTATGGAAGTTTCCTGCTTTTTAAAAAAGACTTATCAGCGATCATAACTAACAAGTTTATTTACACATATGAAGTCACGTTCCAATATGGCACACAGTCCACACAATATTTTACTGCTTTATGTGGGTTTTGTTAGTAGGACGCAGTTCAGACACAGCTGAGACCATCTCCAGGAGCAGGAAAAATCTGCGCACTTTTCAAGCCAATTGTACACCAATTTCAAAATAATAAAAAGGAGTAAAAATGTATAAGCACTATTTTCATGACTGCCATCATTATTAAAGTAAAACAATACTCTTTTTTGTGAAAGCTTCTCTTTCACACAATTCCACATGATGTCTGAGAGTGTTGGTGTGACATCTGGCTGGTCTGCTGGGGCCTCAGAATGCAGTGCTGCATCACCAACCTCACAAACGGTTTGTGAAGTTGGCGCGGGTGGGTGGCAGCTCCTGGTCTAGCAGGCGGAAGAGCAGCGCACACTCGTTGCGCTGTACTGTGTGGCCGAGTGCGTGGTGCAGCCGTGCCTGCAGGTAGTGCGTGTCCCGCAGACGCTCCTTGCAACCCAGGCGGGAGAAATAGGAGGCAGCTTCATCCAACGTCTGTACAGCCTGCTCCAGACCTGTGGGTGCAGTTAGGTAGACAGGGGATTGGTTGTTAATGCCATCCAGCAGACAGAACCTCCTGCAATCCCAAAATCAGCAATTCCTAATCAGACTAAATGCTTTCTACTTTAGTACTGATCACAGGGAAGAACCTCTGCAGCCCCACCAATGCAAAGGGGGCTCACCCGTGTGCCGGTCTGCCCTCCCACCGGCGACAGCCATCTGGCACTTGGCCACGAGCAGCAGGGCTCGACCCTTGTCCAGCAGGGCACCATGTGCCAGGATGGGCTCCATCGCTTCATGTAGGATGTTCAGGGCCTGTTCTGGTACACCCAGCATGAGCTACCGGAGGGTACACAGTGGGCACCAGGGGCACCGTCAACCCCCCCCCAAAAAAATGAAAAAACACAATATCATTTTACTGATAGTAATTAATTGGTAAAACATGGTAAAGTTAATATTATTCATCACTTTGCACAAAGGAATCAGATAAATAAATCTGAATAAACTTTTTAAGTGTATTTCTGTGGATGGGCATTTTAGTGAGACATTCAGGTTAAGTTAAATTTTTTTTGGGCTACATGGGGGATGGGCTGTCTATAACTGGTGAAAGTCTGGAAAATCGAAAGTGTAATTTGAGTGAAACTTTTTTTATAATGGCACTATATAGTATGGCGCTATGTAGTACAGTAACACTTTTATAACCTAATATAATGCGTAATTAAAGTGTACCATATTTTACAGACTATAAGTTGCTTTGGCATGTAAGTCACGTACCTTAAAAAATGCACATACATTCAAAAAAAAAAAAAAAAAAAATCAACAAGTAAGTTGCACCAGAGTGTAAGTCACGCATAGCAAGTAGTTTAGCAATAGGACCAGAGTGCATTGAATGGGTTCACTTGGCCACACATTCTTTTGTATTCATAGCGGCTCCCTGTAGACAGATTAAAAACAGCTCTTGCAAAAACACAAATAGATAAACTAGATATATAAATAGATATAGATAGATATTACTGAATGAAGATGTGTATCATATTTGTATTAAAAATAAACCTTACTGGCATAACAGTGGTGGAAATAACAGTAGAATACACACCTTGTTGTTATTAGTAAACTATAAATGTAAACGTGAAGAGCAGCCCAAACATACACGTTTAAATATCAGTGTACAATGTGTACAATATCAAACATGCTGCTACACATGATGATCACAATGGTCCACAGTTTGCTTTCTTTTCTGGAGTATAAATTGTAAAAAACATGTAGTCCAGAAAATACAGCAATGTACCCAGTAAAATTAAATAGTCAGTACGGTAACTGAAGTACATGTACATACAGTACAGTGAATTGTTTGCAAAAAACAGGAATAAGTTGCTGAAACAACTCAATCAGAACGTCACTACAAGGGGATGATTCACCGCCTTCATCACACCAACAGAGATGATAGATGGATGGTTCGTTTTTGAGTATCAAAATTGTTTAAAACATTCTATGCGTAAATGAAGTTATTGTCTCCAAAAAAGTTGAAAAAAAATATTGAAATTTTCACTTATATTTTTCTGTAGTTATTTTGTTTACAATATTTTCTGTAAAATTCAAAATCCATAAAAATCAAGGTCTGCTAAATCAAGGATGGACTGTAAAACCATGTCTAATGCCCTTTGTAGAGATTAAATCCAACAAATTTCAGGCTCTACGGTCTGATTTGTTGACCAAGATACTGCTTGCTGACACTAAAACTAATTTTTTTTGGTCTACAGTCATTGGAGCTATTTGCAGTTTAAAGGGGAGAAGGAATACCAACATCACATCTCCCATGTCTACCTGTGTCTGTCCTCAGAACATTTCACTGCTGTCTTAACTACTAAGCTATCAAAGAGAGCGGTTTGATCTGACTGCCCCTTTCTCATGACTGGTGAGTTTGAAACCCTGCATGACTGACCACAGATCAGTGTGATTTATTAGTTGTTAATGCCTAAGTGTTAAACAAGCAGTTATTCACAACAGACTGACCTGGGAGAAGGCCAGGTGCAGGATGGTCTCCGAGGCCAATGCCTGCAAGTGGTACTGTCGTGCTAGGACCAAAGCCTGCAGCAGCACAGGGAGTGCTGTGGAGAAACTGGAGGACTCCCAGTGGAGCTCTGCCGTGGTTAACATCACCCTGCCATTGGGCACAGGGGGGAGAGGCAGAGACAGTGGGAGATCGGAAGGCAGGGAAAGGGAGAATGAGGGAGGATGAGTGTGCATGCTGTACTGCAGTCGCCAGCAAAGCAGTTCCTGATGGTCACATGGGACCCATGCTATCTGTGTACAGCATGATGGGACACACCTACCGAATGATCATTTCTGTGCGTTTGGTCTTCTCACAAAGCAGCTGCAGTCGCTGCAGGACCCTGCAGGCGTCCGTTGTCTGGTTCTGGGCCTTCATCACCAGGGCTTTCCTGTCAATTGCACTTTATCAATGCATGGTGGTGCAGGGTAAAAGCCAGCAGCTCCCAGAGGGCCGAGCGACAGAGGCCCACCTGTACAGACCCTCCATCTGGTCGAGGGCGGCGATAGCGGTAACATGAGGCTCTGCTAGGTGGTACTTTCCATCATTCATGGCTCTCTCAAACTGGATCTTCAGATCACACAGCATCCAAAGCTGGGGGTGGAAGGCACACGCTCATACACACAGACCAATATCTAGACCATTTCCAAGGTGTAGATGTCTGACAGATGATGTACAACAGTGTCAGAGGGAGGAACTTACTTTGGCATGCTGAGTATGAGGGGGGAATCGTTCCTTCAAGTGCTTTAGGATCTCAGAGGCAGCACTAAACAAACCCTGACACACACAGCATGGGGAGGGGTGTCATTAAAACACAGGACCGGAACAGCAGGGATGAACACACTGATTTTGTTTGCAAAAGTAATTTTTCCATTAAAAGCTTCGAAATACAACTGTTCCTTCTTTTACTCACTAGTTTCATTACTTAAAAATCTCATACAGCTATAATTAATAAAAGATACCCTTTTCAGCATTCTGAACTCAAACACATTAAAAGTGAAAGTATGTTATGACTAAAAATATAAATGCATTGTTTCAAGCTCATTTCTAATGCTGACTATTGACTGACTCATCAAATAAGCAGGTTCCACCTTTTCCATCCTGATCACCAACTCTCAGAACACCAGACATGAACTCCAACCACTATGAAGGTGAGTTGAATTAAGGTGGTTCCCCAATCCTACTGTGACTGGATGCTTTTTGCTGCCAGCTATCAGCCTGGTGAGTTAAGAGGTCAATGAATATTCTGTTTAAAATAAACTAGAAAAGTTTGCACCTTCAAAAATTTATAACCTGACTGCAGTGAGTGCACACTCCAGGCATCATGTCCAGGAGGGTTTTTGTTCTTGGTGAACAGTGAACATATGAGGTTTGAGTGATACACAAGTGAGTGTTAAAAAATAAAAATAAAAACTTAAGTCTTTAAATCAACCTCCTCTTGCAGTCAAGGCTACAAGGTGAAAATGCTTGGTAATTTGCAGTAATCATATATGTGTTGGACTGCTGAAGAAAGTTTAAGTGTTCAGGGCCTTGAGGAATGGCGAAAGCCTACAGATGTGTTTACCTGCTCAGCATGCAGCTCTGCCAGGTGGCACAGGACCACAGCAAAGGCCTCTGTATTGTTCTGCTGTACGCCAAAGTCAACCTGCTCCAAACTGTTCATATTGAGCAGCACCTGGGAACACTGCAGTGCCATGGTGCTGGAAAACAAAACACACGTTCATCACCAGCACTAGGTGCAATCACTGAAAACCTGTCAGCAAAACTCTGATGTTACAAGTGCCTGACCCTGGAGACTCACCTCTTCCCATACATCCTCCAAATAGAGGTGGTCTGGGCCAGGCTGATATCAATCAGCTCAGACAGGCTGTGCTTCCAGTGCAGGATATCTGTGTCCTTCAGTGCATCCATCAGCATATTGGCTGCCTTGCCCCCAATTGCCCCCTGCTGGACAAGGGACTGGATGCCCAGAGAAGCCAAGTACTGAGAGAGAGAAGAAGAAAGAGAAGGCTCCTAAATACTTTACAGTCCATCCATGATTTTCAATCAGGTCCACTGGTGTTGAAATACTGATATTACCGGGAGTCCAAAGTGTGCGGCCATTTTCACAGAGTCTTCAGTGAGCACTGAACTATCTGACCCCTTCAACTGTTCTAGTGTGTAGAGCCAGCTCTGGAAGATGGACACAGAGATATACACAGTGTAAAGCAAAAGGAAACACAGAAGATTTTTACATTACAGTGGCAGAAAAAAGTATATTTATTAAATGGTTTTGTGAAAGTCCTAAACGCAATTAAAATGTTGCAAGCAGAACTGAAACAATCTGAACTGTTGCTGAGCTACAGCACATCTGCTTTGAGGAGCAAGCCAAAGGTCCTGCACAGCGATGTGACCACAGCTACAGGTAGAGTATAGTTACAGACTGCAAGCTAAAGGTACCAAAACCAGCTACTGACTTTGATGGTGCAATTACTATTTCACATTTCCCCATCTTCCATACCAAGGAAATGACATAAAAAATAATACTGGTGTCATTTTTGTCCCTATCAGGCCCCATGCATGTATTACTAGAACTGACAAAAGGATTAGATCACATTTAATGTTAAAAACCTATCAATATACATTCCTTTAGACTACACTGGGCAATCATGTCCTACAAGATCCACAGGGTTCTTCACAGTTCCTCATAATGACTCGGTGAAAAGCTCAAATCTACCATCACCTGAGATGAAATCACTTGCAGGAAACAGCACCTGCTGACCAAAAATGGGAGCAGTTTCCTGATCAGCAGTGTGACTGAAAAGTAAAGACCTTGAGACCTTTGTAGGAGACCCAAGCTCCTTTACAAGTTTCCTTTGGCACGTGCAAGAGGGTGTATATATGTGTGTGCTCACCAGACAGTGCTGCAGACACACATGATCGTTGGACTCCTGGGCAATGCGGATGGCCTCCTGCAGAGCCAGGTCTGCCTGCTGGCTAAAGGACAGAGATCCAGGGTGACTATCACCACCTTTATCCATAGCATCCATTTATACAGTGGAATATTTTACTAGCACAGTTCAGGATAAGTATTTTTCTTTTTTCACAGGAGTACTGCAGTAGGAACACTATGCTGTGCTGGAAACACAAACTTTCAGGTTACAAGTCCCTATCCTTACACAATACTGGCTACACCAGCAGATCTTGCAATTGTGACTCCATTGTGGGTCTGACACAGGAGCCACTGGGAGGCAGCACTGCTCACTAGTGGCCGAAGCGGCAGTGCAGGGCAGCCAGGTTGAGAGCCGCGTAACGCAGGCTTCGCCCGTAGCCTTCATCACCATTGCTTTTGCTGTCGCCCCCAGTCAAGATGAGCCGGTCAAAGTAGTGCAGCAAGCTGTGTGTGGAAATGAAGACATCCTGCACGCGCATGCTGTTCAGGTAGCTCAAGTAGTGCTATAAGAGACAAAAAAAAAAACAGCAACTGCTTTGGTTACCATAAGTCTGGGGCATCCGTCATTACACTCACAGTCTTGTGAGTACCCCATTAAAGTGCTTAAGTAGGTTAATTATCCAAAATTTTGACACCAGTGCACTTACTTAGGATATCTAAATAACTTACAGAATACCTTTATTTCTACATTTAGTTTGTCCTTGATTTCCGAGTTTTGTTTTTAAGCTACAGGCTTGAAATTTTCTAAGGTAATACATTGCATCTTAAGTGATGTTTTTACATAGACGAGTTCATTAAAACTCAAAAAGGCCATTTACTATCTACTTCTGTCTTTGAAATGAAGTTTGAAAACGTCACATGCATAGTGTGTCATGTTAACCAAAAGGCAGGAACATGTAGGATGACAAAATGGGCAGCTTGGCCACTAAATGCAAAAAGTTTAAGGATTATACAATTTAGTGATTATATCATTTATTACTTTATGCACCAAGTATGAGATATACATTAGTTTTTTTTGTGTACGTTGGATCCAACAGTGAAAAGGTGGGGTGACGGGGTTTTTGAGAAATGGAAAATTATCATTATTATCAACATCATGATGTGAGCAGTGACAGGAGCCAGTAGTTGAAATATTGCTACCAATAATTTGTAGAATTCTGAAAATAAAAAAGCAATTATGGGTATCTCCCTACTTACAAGCGCAATACTATTCTTAGAAATAAGATGAATAATAATAATTAATAAGGTGAAATGTTGTAAGTCAACTACTACAATGCAAGCAGTTCTGGTTACTTGTAAAAGCAAAAAATAAAAGGCTCATATTTGATTGTAATTCAGTAAAGGGTATTAAATAATTTCACTTGTATACATGAAAAGGTCTAAGCCAAAGACTTACAGTGCCATGCCATTAAAGGCACTTATCATAGGAATACCTATAATAAAAAATGACATGACACATACAGTGCCACACACATTTGTGATGTAAAAATAAGAACATTTGGTTGTATACACTTTGTTTTTTTTCTTTTCCATTTGGCTACGACCTGTATGTGTAGCTCTGGCTCCTGCCTGTTCCACGGCATTAACAATACTTGTGTACTAAATACTAATGTACTAAATGCAACCACCAGGTGTAATCTAATGCGTTTTACCTTTCCATCTTTCCATTTTCTTACATCAGGTAACACAGGTAACCCAGCTAGTGTGCGTGTGCACACACACACGCTCACATAAACACACACATATATATATAAATAAAATTATATCTGAGATTCACACAGAACCTAAGCAACAAAAAAAATCTGATCTACTTTATTAAGCTGTTACCTGTGGAATTATATACAAATTGAGTTACAATGTCTGTTTATAAGTGCTGTAAGAGAGAACGCTAGTGCCAAAAATCTGAAGTTTCAACCAGTAGGTAAAAGAGGACTGTAGCCACATAAAGATGAAGGCTGAAGTCAGACTGATGTGATATATGAGGCAAGACAAACATTCACTAATGCTATAAAACACCTTTGTTTTTTTAAGTTGTTTATGAACAACTAAGAAGCACTACAGTCTCAGCTCATCACATGTGTATCCACTCCAAGTAACATAGACTCCTTTTTGACCAGATTCTCAAATTGGGGAGGGAAGAACGTCAGCACAAGAGAGGTACCGCTTCAGCAAAGTCGGGGTTGAATTTCAGCATGTTGTTGAGCTCCTCCTGCAAGGCTGCAGGTTTCAGGGCCTTGTTCTCGTCATTCTTCAGCAGGTACGCCTGGAGAGAAAATGCAAACACCTGAGTCACACAGTTGTCTACCACTCTAACTATGCAGAGTAAGACAGTTATAAAAATGGGACCCAATTTAAAGAGATTAAAAAAAAAATTCAAATTACTGACATTACTGATACTGAAATTACTTATGCTTTGGTATTCCTACTGTTCAGATCAAGGAAGGATTATGTTGTAATTTTCACTGTCAAGTGAGGATGTGCTTTTGTACAAACCTGCCGCGCAAGGAAATACTCTGCTTGCTTCTGAGAGAGGGGGCATCTCCGAGGGGCTTCATCACTGGAAACAATCCACACCAGAGTATAAGAAAATACCAACGAAGGGAAGAAACATATTCATGCTTGACTATAGAGAGAAAAATGACACATTCTTGAGGAGGCGAGGTCACATACAGCAGCTCAGAGTACTGCATCGGTCCGGCATCCTGCTGCTCCTTTTCCAACTCCCCACCTGGCCCATCATCCGTGCTTGTCAGTTCCATCTCAGAGAGCTCCATGTCAGCATCCCCGGCAGGTCCAGCTGGGGGGTCTGACTGACTCCCAAGATAGTCGTCATGGTAACGCTGGAGCGCTGTGTACAGTTTGTACACCTGGCTAAAGGACAGCTTGTTGTAGGCTAGAAGCATGTGTCTCATAAACAACCCTAAGGGAGATACAAAATCAGAAACAATTCAATCAATCAATCAATCACATTTTAATTGCTTGCTAGCTTGCCTAACCCACTCACAATGGGGCCCAAAACCAAAAACCCACCAGTTCTCAGGTTCTTTCCTGATATGACGGAATAAACTTCCTGTCCTTCAGTGCTGCTGAATTCTTTTCAGTGTTCTAAAAGGTTTTAAACAAATTTCTCTCTTGATCTTCTGACAGCTAGATAAATGAGTCCAACACCATCTGCTATGATTAGCTACATATTTCCTGCTTGAATGTCACTTCTATAGCAGCTACTTGAGGGATGTGAACCAGAAATAAGATGGTATCAGACAAACAAGCTGGGTTTTGATCATCTTGCATCTGGGCCTAAAGCTCTTCATCTGTTGTTAACACTCAGTTGTATGTCCCTGTAGAAAAATGCATCTGCTGAATGAATAAAAATGTAAATGGTGTTTTGTAGCAGCCCGCCAACCTATGACCAACACCACACTCACCGACGACACTGGTCTTGCTGGCCTCCGACTCGGCATCACTGAATGGGTTTGGAAGTGTGTCAAAAAATGATTCCATGTCTTTTAGTTCCCCAGCCACCATCATGTGTAACCTTGAAAGGAAAGATAACTGTCAGTGTTCAACATCCTTGACAACATAACGTCCAGCAGCATCTGATTTGATCCATGAAAAACTGCAACGATGACAAATATCCAAACATATTAACAGATATGGGGCACAAGACACCATCTAAAATTATTAATCAATTATTATTATGAACAGCCCTACTAAACAACTGAAGATAGATCTTAGTGGAAAGAACCTGGATAAAGTCAACTCAAAATTAATTTTCGATTTTGAATTTATTTTTTATTATACCATTTATAGTTTAACTAGATAACTTGTAACCTATAACTGCGATTGAATATGAACACTAAGTCTGCAAATTTTGGAAATCGTTATGAATGGAAGAGACCTATCGGGTGGAACAGTTTTTCTAACATACGACACATAAATGCAGGAGTAGGTAAAAATCAAAGCGAATTAAATGTGGATACCTAAGCTTGACAGCAAACGCGGTCTCAGGTGAACACTCCTCCACAGTCTTCAGGAGCTGCTGGAGCGTCACGTCTGGGCCCTGTGGTGACACACAATATTCATCATGGTTTTAGCTGACCTGCAGAACACGATGAAGGCACAACATGAATCCTACCAAAGAAACAGTGAATGTTTACTCCAGCATGGTCCTGACTACCAGACACAGCTAATTCCTTGAAGTACAAAATATTCATTAAACATGTCAATTATTAATTCATTTATTAGTTGAATATTTCACCTATTTATACAGCTTTGTACTTTTACTGTATCAATTCATGTTATGCAACTTGATCAAAGCTGCTGCACCAGGAGTAGGGATTTAAACAAGCAACCTTCAAGTTATAATGTACTAGCAGTACACGACTACTACCCTAAAGTTATTATTCTTGGTTCAGCTGCCCTATCTTTTTCCTAGCTGAAAAGGGGACAATTTTTACAATGATTATCCAGTTTATACAGGAGAGTATTGAACTGGAGTAATTCAGGTGCCTCAACAGAGGGAAGTAGGGGCTTGAACTCACAGCCTCTGGATTACAAATATGTCGGCACACCACATCCTAAATAATTGTCTACATTGGGACTAAGGAAATGCATGCAGTACTTTATTTACATTGGATGCTCTGGTTTCCTTCCACTGTCCAAAATGTTATGTTTTAGGTTAACTGATCACTCTAAACTGCTCATACTTTGTGAATGGTGTGTGGTCACCCTGCAATGGATTGGTATTCCATCCAGTGGCAGTTTCATGGCCTTGACTCTTCTCAGGGTAAAACAGTTAATAAATGTTCATTAATGCAGCTTATTGTTCTATTGTGTTCCGTCCTGAAGACAGATTCCGAATCCATTCACATGGTTACAGCTAAAACAAATGACAAACCTTCACATGCAGAATATACACTTGGCAAGAGATAGGATTGCAGTACTGTCAGAAGCACAATTAAAATTAACAAGGAAGAGGCCAAACCATTAAGTTAATGAAAAAAGTGCTTCAAGAAATGTAAGAAATTGTCATCTAGAAAACAAGAACTGCAGTTTTAATAACAGATGCAGACAGCATGTGGTTAACAGAGCGAAAGACAGTTAAGTGTCGGCTAACGGTGAGGTACTGAGCAGGGACGGCGGCGCGGGCCACCTGCTGCAGCGGCAGGATGAGCTTGTTGAGGCGCCTCCTCTCCAACAGGGTCATGCGTTTCGAGATAGTCATCTCGTCCAGCAGCACCAGCACGCCGATCTTGTACGGCGTCACCCAGTCCTTGATGCCGAACACGTTGGCGTGCACCACTCCGTTCGTCATCATGGGGTTGAAGTAGAGGCTTTCGTGCACGCTCGCCATGACGGAGCGCGGATGAGGAACCCGAGTGCGACAACCCCTGAAGCAACGGAAAGTGACGCATTAATTGAAAATGTAATCAAAATGGAGCCTTGGAATAATCAACATCTCCCGGCGGAACTCCGTGCGCGTCCATTGAAAAAACGAAACTACCGCTAAGCAGGCTCCTCCCCTCCGAGACAAGAAGGTGAATGTGGATTGGCGGATTATGTAGAAAACCACGGTACGTACTATGTTCAACATCCGCAACTTCTGTATATCCTGCAGTTTTGTTCAATATGTGTTTTTGACAATATTTGCGTTGAAATAAACAAAAATTTATTAAAAAGCACCATCTGCTGAAACGTTTCAGCTTTGAAGGCTCCTACCCTTTAAGCTCGACAGTCGACTGACGAGACATAGATCAGCTCTCTGCAGCCCGTGACGACACTTCCGCTTTCCTCAAGTGTAGGACAAGGAGTCGAACGAGGACAATTCGATTTTTTTAATATCAGTAAAGTGTAACATTGTACTCGAACATATATACTATTCTAAATAAACAAAAAAAGTCAGGGTTTATAATTACATTTGAAATAAACTATATATTTCACACATTTGCGGCTTGCGTTCTTATGCTGTATATGTTTTAAAGTCTTACTATAATTCAGTAATTCAGTTTTCAATAGGGTAATATTGGATTTAGCATTTGATAACTTGCGAATCATCCTGATTAACGTTTTCACCTTTAAAGAGAAAAAAACATTTTTATCTGTGTTCCAAATTTCGTATTTATAATTAAAATAATTTTATTCAGTTGTTTTAAATATATTTAAAATATAAAAACGAACAAAATTTAGGTCTTCCTTAGCTACAGTTACGTGAATGATTTTTTTAAGGGAATGTGGTATTTTAATCCATATGAAATTAAAAACCTTCTCCATTATAAAATTAAGATTAAAAAAGTCCTTAATTAGAGGTGGCGTGACACTTAGAGACTTTGGTGTATATAAGACGTGATAAAGCTGTTTTTCGTAATACTACTTTAACATTAATAGAGATATCTTTCAACAGCCATGTATTCACTGTGAGTCCTATTCATTTCAGCAAGCTATACACTCCCTAATGCAAGACAATACTTGCTTTGGAGTCTTCTTCCCTTCAGGGAATCCTTAGTCTTGAAGACTAGTCCATAAAGTGAAATTATACTGCAGATCTCATTATTTTACAGTTTCTCTCCTTGTACAAGTGTTTCCCCCCATGCTATCATACACAGATTATTTACATTTATATGTATTAATTTATATCAAGTTGTAGCTTCAGCTCTTTTCCATGTTTGTGTGTTGTTCAAGACACTTTAATAAAACTATATATATTTGTTTAGTAAACACAAAATGGGCACAGGTAATAGGAATTATTAGTGATAATTAGTTTATATATATATATATATAAACTAATTATTAGTTTATATATATATTAGTTTATATTATTAGTTTGTTAGTTAGTTAATTAGTAATTAGTTAGTTAATTAGTAATTATTAGTTTATATATATATATATATATATATATATATATATATATATATATATATATATATATATAAATATATAAAAAACTAATTATCACTAATAATTCCTATTACCTGAGCCCATTTTGTGTTTACTAAACAAATTACAGTATAGGGCAATTCTTGTAATATCATGTACATGCCTGGTCTTGGTCTCCCAATTTCTGCTGTAATTCAGTGGTACAAATCCTCCATAATATGACAAATTTATTAGGTTTGTGAAAGTGAGTTAAATTCGGTTAGTCGCAGAAAATGCGTTACCAGGTGTCTATTTCTCTTTACGTCAAATGATATACCTGGGACACAAAAATGAATTCAACGCTGATTTTCAAACATGTCATCACCTGGAGCAGTAAGAATCAGTGTAACGCTCACTGACTTTACGGTCAAAACGTGCATGCGCTGCGCACCCCACCTCCCCACCTCACAGCACACCTGTGCGCGCCGTTGAATACACCTGGCCATGAGCCGTCGCAGCTGATTGGCTTCTTGGCAAGACCTACTGGTCAGTGATGCTGTCATTGGCGAAGCGTTTGTCAATCTCTCGTTTTACGTTGTGATTGGTCTATCCCATGTCAATCTTATTTCCCGGAGTTGTGATTGGAGGAGTCAGCGGAGCTAATCCCCGGGGTTACTGCGATGGTCATCCTGTCGGAACACTGGGGAAGATCGAGCGACCTGGAGCGGCTATGAAGGTAAGGCAGTTTTGCTATGCAGCATACGGGCGGAGGAGGGAGAATTTTACTTCACCGCAACGGCTTGTCTCGGGGTCATGGCTTGTTAGTGGTGCCGGGGGTCGGTGCTGTCACGCTCGACGATGTAGGGGGGTGCAGCTCGTGCGCATGACCGCTGCGAAGAAGCGACTCGTCAGAAAAGAGAATGTAAACTATGATATTTATTTACTGAACCAGGCGGCTATGTGAGTGTGGATGTCATTGATGGCTGCCTAGTTAATTACCGTAACTATCCTAACTGCCCAGCTCACCGTCCCCATGGTTTCGTGAAGGACTGAGGTGAAGCTCCACCCCTTGTTAGGTCAGTTTGTCGAACGGCGACTTTCTGTTCTCTACTTACTGTGATTTATTTATGTTCTCTACCTGCTCTAAATTTTCTTATTTTTTTCTGTTCGTTTCCTGGGCAAATCGGATAGAAATGCCAGATGTCGAGTTTGTGCTCGCGTGCAGTTGAAGCCGTAATTGGGACTGTAATTGTAATTGCGGATTGTAAACGGGGCAGCGCCTCTGGTTATGACTGTAGTCAATGAGTGGCCCTCTAGGTCTGGGTCTTTTTGGAGGGACTCGGGATTTTTCTTCTTTGGAGGAGGACACCTTGAACCTTCTTAGAGGGATTTGATCTGTTCTTTCTGACCAGACTCACAGGGTTTAGACACTAAAACCCGAGTCTGTCCGATTATTCTCATTAATAGGACGCCTAACGATGAAGTATTTAGTTACCTTTGTTCAGTAAGACTTTCACTCTCTCCACTGGCTGATCCTGTTACCTGCTGTGCTGTCTAGACTGTATAGACAATATATGAAGTTGAATGATTATTTTAACAATTGTCTCTCTCTAAACTTATAGAGAAAAAATTGTAAGGCTAAGCCTTGGACAAGATGTCAGGGTTTGACTGACAAGCAGCTGTGCCCAGCATCTCAACTACAAACATAAACACACACATTGGCGTTTTTATTGTTTTTTGCCATGTTAGAGGCTGATCTCTTGAAAGCTCACATAGCCTACAGTTACGTAGTGTTTACATCTAATATGAGGATTAGTGTAATCAGGAGTGAACTTGGTTGTGTAATTGACATATGGCAGTCACTGTGTTTGGCCACATATAGATTTATTTATTTCCATTGCTCAGTATTTCTTCCTCCAGGTGTCACACATGTCAGCTACAGAGAGGAGACCCATTGCTACGTCATCTTGTTGTTTCTTGGACTGGTCACTGGCTCACTGGTCACTTTGTCACCAGTTGCATGGGGGCCTTGTCCACATATGAAGATCTTCCTGATTTCTTATTGTGAATCTTTGGAAATAATCATTAACAATGCAGTTCAAGTCTTTTATCTGAAGTGCTGGTTGAAAAATTTAAAAGCCCATCATGCACTCATATGCATAAATGAAAAAAATGAATTGCTATTTATAATTTCCATTTTAAACCAGCAGCCTGGTTGTGAAAACTGTTCCAGTTACTGTTAGCTTCCCTTTGAAATGGTACGGTTCAGTACGTCAGACTGAACACGTCTGAGCCACAGACATTTGTGGCTTAGAAGATGCTGCAGTGTGTCACTGTATTGCTGTAACGCTTTGAGATGAATGTCCTTTTTGAGCTTTTGTAACATGCTCATCACTTTTATGTGTTCTATATGAACAAAATTGTGCTTCTTGTAAGCATCTTCATCTGCAGGAAGTGTTCTAAATAGCAATTGCCTGATTAGAGCTGTATCAGCACTGTTTGTTTTTTTTTATAAAGGAATGTATTCCTCCCTGACCTGCCAACCCCAGTGTGGAGAATGTGCTTGTGGTCGCTTGTTAACAGTTAATGCCGTGCTCCAGGGTACAGCTGGGGTGTACAGAAGAGAGGCTGTTGTGTGATGAGTGTGACTGATCTCTTCTAAAACACATGAGCCTTAAAACAGGACCAGAGGACCTGGACCAGAGGTAAAGATGTTATGGATAGGTAATTGACAGTGAGATCTTAGTAAGAAGTCTGTTTTATTGGAAAGGCCCGGCCTTCCTACATTCATTTTTTAATTTGGTCATTCATCAATCTCATTCATCAGCTTTGCTCTCATATGCTGCTGTTTGCCTATCTCCTGGCAGTCATCCATGCAGTACAGGGAGTTTTTTTGTTTCTTTTTTGTGCTGCAGTGGCTGTGTCTCTGGAGAAGCACGATGGAGCCTCAGCTGAACATTGCCTTTGTGGTCGAGCATAGAGTCTCATTGTGTAGAAACAGTCAGTTTCACTGCAGAAATTTTGTGTCATTGCCTGTGTTTTTGGCCAGTTGTTAGATCCCACTGTGACTTTGCAGACCCTTTTAGGTGCTGGCATCACTCAGAACTGGCCCCTCCCCCTCCCATTGGCAGCCAGTTTCCAACTTGTGTGAGAAAACCCACATGTGATTAGGGCTTTAAGTGGATGCCAAGCTTGTTTAGTAGATTACATCATTACTTATTAGAAGGTTTTACTCAAACTGGCTCACATTTTTGTTCTTCAACCAGGTTGTACAGTAGTATATTTCCACTAGGGTCAAGTGTTTTATTTAACACTGCAGCAGCAGCTTCCTTCCCCCTTCCCTATGTAACTGCAGCCCTGAGCACCCCTCAGCATTATACCTAGATGCTTCTCTTATAGGTAACTCAGGGTGTGGTGTCTGTGTTGCGAGTTGTGGTCTTTTCTTTTAAATGTAGCCTGGAGGCAAGTGATGTCGGGTGTCTTCTCCAGCAATGTCCAAGCTTTAGGCCATGCTCCTCCTGCTGTGCCAGTAATTGCCCCATCATGGCAGTGTCTGCTGCCATTTCCTCTCTCTGCAGTGAATTTGTAAAGCTTTCGTTAAGTCCCATTGTTTACGCTTAAAGACCTTTATTTCTCGCCTCGGCAAGCTCAGTCTGCTGCAGGTGCTGCAGATGCCCAGAATGGTTCTGCACTGAACTGTTACATTTCTTTTAAAAAAAAAAAAAAAACATTAACACTGTGGCACTTTCGCTATAAAGGATTTATATACTCTGTACTGTATACTATAAAGACCATAGTGAAACTTAGTCTTTCGTGATACAGTCTGAGGGGTGATGGGTTGATGAAGCAACCGGGAGATTCCCTAGAAGTGACCTTTTGCTGTCTCTGCCATGTCCTTTTCAGGCGGGGGCCTCTTCTATGTGGGCTTCGTGCTGTGGTCTGCTGAACGAAGTCATGGGCACTGGGGCAGTGAGAGGCCAGCAGTCAGCCTTTGGAACAAGTGCTGGGCCCTTCCGCTTTGCTCCCAGTGCTGCCTACTCAACCTATCCCCCCACAAGCACAGGGAGCCCCAACCTGGTGTGCAAGGCCTGTGGCCAGGCATTCTCCGTTTTCAGGAGGAAGGTGGGTCACGTTGGTATCTGCCCCCCTTCTCCTCCCTGTGTATCAGGTGTATGCGTGTGTGTGTGTGTGTGTGTGTGTTTTTCTTTTTTTTTTTTTTTTTTTTTTTCAGTTGTCAATGGCTCAACCAGACCTGATTAATGAATGACCTCTCTGGGTTGACCTGGTTAATCTGCACCATCCAGGACAAGGGAGGCTAAATGTGGGTGGTTACATCACCGAGTTAAGCAAAGGCGGAAGCCATAAATCGATAGGGTGGGACGATAGAGCAGATTAATCACATGCATCACACAGCTTCACTGAAGGGTTTCTCATTCTTCTTTGTGATAAACTTCTGCTGTTTCTCTGAGTTACTGGATCTCGTACTTTAAATGCTGTTTTATATATATATATATATATTTATAACAACTTTATTGTAAATCTATTGTGCAGTTTTAAGAGTAAAAGCTATGTATTATGTTGTCCTCTGCCCAACAGTGAAACACAATCCATCCCACCCCGTGACAGCGATCCATTCATTTTGCTGACACATAAGACAGGGAGAGTGAATTCAGGGCAGAATAGCGCTGCTGTCAAGGCATCCACTGTGGGACTGATTCATCTGCCCCTTTGGGATGCTGCCCTCTTCTGGCTGCCTGTAACCATTGCTGCAACTGTCTGGTACAGTGTGGTGGTGCTCCAGTACCTGGTCCAGAGTGGCACAGGCGGGTGTTCCCATACTCGGCTCATTTCCCCTCAATGCTCCGTCACCATGCCAACAGGCTGTCTGCTTGCTGGCTGCACATCCATTACTGCCGATCTTTGTGCCATGAAAGGAATGCTGTGCCTCGGGTTCGGGTGTCTGGAGATCGAGGGAAGCAGATGGTGTCAATTCAAGATCAAGGCGTCTTGAAAAGATGTTGATGTATGCTTTTTTAAACTCGCATGAGTGGCAGCTTCAGAGTGAAGATGCTAACACTGACGATGTTTAAAAAAAAAAAAAACACACAAATACGCATTGCTGGCTCTGTGAGTGACACTTCTGCTCTGGAGATGGGCCTGGAGCTCATGATTACTTTGGTACAGTTCCAATCAATAGATAATCATATCAATACACCTAGTGGTTTTACCTAGAGATGGGAAAATCAGGAGAGGACATCAGATGTTATGTTGGCAGATTCAATGAGTGAGAACCTTCTTACATGTGTTTCCTTTTCCTGTTCCTGCAGCACATCTGCTGTGATTGCAAGAAAAACTTCTGCTCCCTGTGCTCCGTACTACAAGAGAACCTGCGTTGGTGCTCCACTTGCCACCTGTTACGTGGCACAGCCTTCCAACGGCCGCAGCTCATGCGCCTACGTGTCAAGGACCTGCGTCAGTACCTGCTGTTGCGAAACATTCCCACTGACACCTGCCGCGAAAAGGAGGACCTTGTAGATCTGGTGCTGCGCCATCAGGGGGCAGCGTACTGTGAAGAGGAGGAAGAGGAGGAGGAGGAGGAAGAAGAAGAAGAGGAAGAGGGGGAAGAACATCCCAACTCGGGAAGGTCCCATTCCCTCTACACCCCACCCCCCTCAACCACGCGCTCCGCCTCTCAGGGAGAATTGTTTGGCCGGAGCGTAAGCTCAGGGACCACCCACCAGGTACACGTGCCCCTCCCCCACACATAGGTGCAGCTAGATTCAGGGCAACAGCTGGCAGGTTTGCTCGCTGAACTGAGACCAGGGCCTTTCTACAACAGCTTTAATTGCAGGAGAAGGCACATGTCTTTGAGATGCTTTACCTTCTTATAAGTGGTTGTCCTACATGAGTCAACAAATGTAAGTAATACAGTTTTACTGAAGGAACATTTAATTTTCCAGTTTGAATCACTCGCGCTCCTGCAAAGAGGCCGCATCTTGTACCAGTTATTGTGTGGTTTTTATGCTAAGAGGCACTTACATATGTGATCTTTAAAAGGAGCTTATTTGCTTTTGTCTTGTAAGAGCTTTTTCCTTCCTACAATAGTTACTCTGAACAGGAAATGACATCAGTGTCATTGTGGACCAATTTGTGGAAAGCTTTTTTTTTGTACCAGAAGGAGTTTCAGTGGTGCAGCGTTTGGGATGTTTGAATGTGGGTTTCAATTCAGCTCAGTCTCTGTTGAATATGCATGTTCTCCCCATGTCTGCTTTGGTTTCCTCCTACAGTCCAATGATGTGTCCCACCCCCCTCTGGATCAGAATGGACATGCATTGACACAGTGTCAAGCATCACTAAACTGTCCCACTCAACAGTTATAATCACTCCATTCATCATCTTTGACTTAATTAAAACTACTAATAAAACCACTACAATAAATAATTAAAACCGTCATGTAAAAATAAAACTAGTTTATAAAACCAACAAATATTCACAATACATGACGGTAAAATCAAAAACAGTCGAAAAAATACCCCAAGGATCTAACTAAAAAGTTAAAGGAAACTTACCAGCAGACTCCACTGCAGAACATGGACGGTCCCCTGGCCTGTTCCAGGGTGGTGCTGAACTCAACCTACCTTTATGGGTGATAAACACATACACTGACCAAAAATAGGGGTCGCAGGTCCTTGTATGCGAAAACAGATGTGTGTTACTTACCCAGGAAGGAGAGGATGCCACAAAAAACTCTTGAGGCTACAGCCGAAGGAGGCCTTTCCACCTCTCCTTGGCTTCTGTGTAGTCCCACTGCGTGACATCCATCTCCCTCCTAAAGTTGAGGTTGGCCCGGATTTTTGAAAACACCCCCTGGACGCCAAAGTCTGCCCCTGTTTGGACCAGCTGGCATCTTGCGTTCCAACGCACCTACTTGATCACGCTTATCACCAGCCATGCCCGGGCAGCCTTGGCCTTCTGAACACCAGGGTTCCACCCAGGGTTCAGATGATATCTTTAAGGTTAAACGGTCACTCTAAATTGCCCATAGTGTGTGCATGCATGTGTGATTGTGTGTGTTTCTACTATGCAATGGATTGGCATCCCGTTCAGGGTATAGTTTCATAACCTAATGCCCATTGATTCTGGGATTGGCTCCATACCGTCATGACCCTGCCCATGATAAAGTGGTTAAGGTTAATGGATTAATGAATAGATGGGGGCCTAAAAAAAAGAAATGTCACTGTGCCTGAGAATTACTGTCTCATTTACACATTGCAGAGGCAAAGGATCTTGGGAGGTGAAAGGGAGTGATGACTGTCCACCAATTAGCCAGGGAACTGGTATACTCCAGTACATTCTCTGGCATAAACATGAATGTCCTCACGTTAAGGATGTCTTGGGAGGAGAGGGACATAATTAGCAGAATGACTCCTTTTAGCAACCAGTTTTATAACTGACTTTTTATTTGATTAGTAGCCATAAATGTTGAGCCATGTTGAAATGGCTCTTGCAGGCAGGGATGATTGGATGGTGGGGAAGTGGACTGATGTGGAAAGAGTACTGCAGGTATGTGTGTGCGCGTATGCGTGCGTACTTGTGAACTGGGCTGAGCAGCCTGATGCATTATTCAGATGTGTGGATGTAGGGAGCTCCTGTCCAGATTACATTAGGGCCCAGAGCCCTGCAGTGAAATGGTCCTGGGAGCAGGGAGTGCGCTTGAGGATCTGGCAGCAGTCAAAGGCATGTTAATGACCTGTCTTCACCAGCTTCCACTTATTATTTTTGACTCTTGATTCTGTCAGCAAATTGTCCCATTAAACAAGATGGAGTTTAGATTTAAACCGTATATGTTTTTAAAGTGTTTTTTTCCTACTTTGCAAAAAAAAAAAAATAATAATAATAAAACGAGTAAAGAAATGTTGCTAAAACATCCAATGGAGTTGAACGACTGAAATGTGTCTAAAAAGTTGAACTTGAGCAAACTATCTTATCACTATTTATTATATTTCTGTGCAAATTTAAGGATGTCCACATGGCTCATGGTTATAAACGTACAACACATTTATGCACCTGGATATTTTTATTGCCATGGTTCATGGTGAGTGGCTTTCATGGGTGTACTCTGGAAGGGCCATTCCTGACAATCACCCCTTTCTTTAAACAGCAGCTTGAGTGGTAAGTTGAGGTGCAGAATGATTTGTGATTTCCTCTTGTTTGATGTCAGCGCCAGGACCTCAGAGATGCCACATCCATCTCCCTCTTGAACCTGGAGTCCAGTGGGAACACACAGCAGGTAAAACTGCTCAGTGACAAGGTGTTAAATCCTTACGGCGACTATGGGACATTTGCTGCCGTGTCTTGTAAATAAACAGATCTAACTCGGCTGGTCTAAAATGCTCATGATGTGTTTCTGGCCACACTTCCCTGAGAAAAGAGTTTAACTGTTTCAAAAATGAGAAATGAACATAATGAAATATAATGAATGAAGACTTAAAAAAATATACATCACATATCCATGTAAGTCACCTTGGACACAGGTGTCAGCTAAATGGATAATGATCTTAACAATGAGTTTAGTACTTTAAATGAAATGCTATGTTACACATGTTAAAATAGCAATTAAATTTTCAATATTTTTCACTCTTGATAATATTTATGCAATCCCACCTGGCCCCCATCAAAAGTATCCCAGTCAATGTCAAAGCACTTAAATATCTTATGACTTCTCACACTCAAACCAGGTGTTCTAATGAAATTGTCTTCACTGTTTTTTCTGTGCTTAATGTTTAGTCATTTTTTGTAAAACAACATTGTGAGGACGTAATATCAGTGCCTAATGAGTTCAACTTGAAGTTTGAAGTCCATATTAAAAGTATCTAACATATTTAGGGCATTTTAGTTCATTTGGAAAACAAAATATATTAAAAAAAAATAAATAAAGTGAGTGTTGAAATGTAGTGTGAGGTATCTGTACCTACAGGCAATATATGAGACTGGTGAACTGTCCCCTTATCAGTAGAGATACAAAAACATCACACAGAGTGGCCAGCAACATATTAGACTGTGTTCTAGAAATCAGTGGGCTCAGTCAAGAGCTCAATGGTAATAAGCAATTAATGCACAAGGTTTTCAGGGTGCACACTGTGTGTGTGTGTGTGTG
>UFQX01000229.1:0-308942 GCA_900497675.1 Arapaima gigas | reverse complement strand
CCCCCCCCCCCCCCCCCCCAGGCCAGCCCAATGGCACGGAAGCGGGCACGTGCCTCACTGTCAGACCTCTCCAGCCTGGAGGATGTGGAAGGCCTGTCTGTCCGACAGCTCAAGGAGATCCTGGCGTGCAACTTTGTCAACTATTCAGGGTGCTGCGAGAAGTGGGAGCTGGTGGAACGTGTGAGCCGCCTGTACCGTGAGAACGAGCAGAACAGGAAGTCCAGTGAGTAGCACAGCCGCTCTCTACCTTCACTACCTGCTGTGCATGTTCTATGACACTTAACAGCACTGCATACATGCACTTTACATGTTCTGCTCCTTCCATATGTTCTTTACAGCCTACATGCTGCAGGGGAGACCAGAGCTGGTTGTTGCACTTTTTACTCTCATGGGCTTTTCTTAGCTCAAGTCCATCATAAAAGACTCATTCTAACATGAGAGGAAAGCTTGAAGATTTGAGTAAAAACTGGAATCCTTTTATCCTCAAATTATATACCTAAAACATTATTAGCTATGAAAAACACTGTGACAGTTGTTGCAGGGTTGACTAACAAGGTACAATTTAAAAATGCAGGTTTAAGTAAAAAATATGGATTTTTTTAAAAACACTTATTACTGTTTATTTTTTAGTTGGAGACACCAGGTAATTTTAAAATGGGTAGAATGACTAACTCATATTTATCATTTTTAAGTATAACTTTTTTTAAGTAAATATCAAAATAAATAAGCAGGGTTGACATCATCTGTGATTGATGAAAAGTAAAATCTGACAAAACCTTAGATCTGTGATTTAATTAAAATGAAAAAACCTAAAGTTAGTAGTAGTATCAATATGGGTGTGTGTTTCACAGGAGAGGTACTGTTGTGTGTATATATTCCTCCTTTTTTCTGCAATTGATGCAACTAACTCAAAAGTTGCTATGATCAAATGATGGAACACTGAGACAGTCAGCCCCACTTCAATAATCATACTACCTTCCAACTAACTTGACCTGGAAACTTTAAAAAAAGCTTCAAATAAAACAACAGATAACAGATAAGTTACTCTTCCATGAAAAATACAGATTTTACAAACCTCAAAAATGTTTGTCTTCCTCAAATGATTAAACATATGAATGAGACCAGAAGATACAACTTTGATATGAACACTATCACACAGCATTGTGCCCTTTGGCTGTAACTAGCAGCGTGAAATAAGCTCCTGTCTGTCCTGCGTATATGTTCTGCAACTTCTACATGCAGGACTTTCTGCATGCAACCCCTAACATGCACACTTGTGTGACCTTGTTGACTTGCTCACTTGTCACATGGGGACACTTGATCCTTCAGTTCAGGGTATAGGTTTTTGTATTGGTAAAAAAAATGAAGCAATCTTAACTTATTTCCCATTGATTTTCGTTGCAGTGGAAAATGTGAACAGCAGCATAACTGCAGGTAAGACCCTATTGGTCTGTTGTTAGATTGATTAAATCTGTAATCACACACCCGCTGTGGGTAGATGTAGTTGATGCGCCGCTGTCTAACAAGTATGCTTTGTTCCTCTAAATACCACAAAAGTGGTCGCATACCCTCCGTCCATCTGCAATGGTGGAATTGGAGGTAAGAGTACTCGAAAGCGTGCATGCCACCTGTGGGTCATCCCTGCCATCCTGTGCTGTGTCACGTCATCTCATCCCATATCGTGGCTTTCAGGACTAACAGCATGCAGCCGATAACCACTAGGATAGCTAATGGGGGGTGTGGCCAGGGTGAGAGCTACACATCAGAGAGGAAGTTCTCATACATCAAATTAGTTGAATTAGTCTGACCACTCACTGCTCTAGACTGCCAATATCCCTGCATAATGTTCTATGCAAAATATACCTCAATACCTCAAATTAATTTTATTGCAGGAAGGCAAATTTGAGGTTACATCAACAGATGTTGCAGTTCTATGGTTGTATAAGAGAGGTGAATGGGTGGTTGTACGCAGAAATAACTAAACCACAGTCCATTGCCTTAAGTTAAAATTTTGCTTGAAGAGCAGCAAATAAAATTCACTGGCTTCAGAATTTGCACAACAAATTCTGCCAGAAGTGTGTTCATAACTCATTTTGTTTGCAATTTCAAGGTCACTTTTACAAAATTAAATATTTTGTTAATAACAAAGGTTTCCTTCAGTGTATTTGCTGGTTAGTTTCTGTAAAAATCTTAAATATAGCGTTAGTAAATTTAAAAAAAAAACCCTAGACTTTTTATGTTGGTTTTATTACCTTTGACCCATGTTAAAATGAAAATGTTTTTTGCATAAACACATGCGATGGTCCTCTTCTTGCTGAATCAAGGAAGTCCTCTGACCTTCTGTTTTAGGTGCATGTCAAGTAAACGCAGCTCATGATTACTCTACCGAGGTGCTATTAAAAATAAATTAACCAGATAATGTTTTTATCTTTGAAATTTTGTGACTGGATTTGTACCTAGCTTAATCAAACCTACTGTCTGATGAACCAATATGCAGCTTTAAGACAGCATAAAATGTGATGATTGTACAAGGGACTTCATCTCCTGCCTATATTCTTAAAGACTTTTATCTTATGTTTTATCTTGCAAGCTATAGTTGTAAAGTTCATCTCCTGGCTAGCTTTAACTTGTTCAACCAAGGTTCATTTTCAACTCCATATAATATAAAATGTGAATTACTTTGAGCCAGATGCTTATTATTGGCTATTTCTCTAAGTAGCTTTAACTCCAAGTGGCCCGCTGACCATTGGGTGACCACTGGATGCTTCATGCAGCTTTTTGTTCAGTGTTTGTTTCCAAGAGTTTAATTTGTTTATCTGTTGTTAATTTTATATGTCTAGCAGGCTGTCTACCACTCTCGTCGATGGCTAGACATGAAGC
Organism: Arapaima gigas; assembly: GCA_900497675.1. Classification (NCBI taxonomy): domain Eukaryota; kingdom Metazoa; phylum Chordata; class Actinopteri; order Osteoglossiformes; family Osteoglossidae; genus Arapaima; species Arapaima gigas. The sequence goes on along the minus strand of UFQX01000229.1, from coordinate 306,062 downwards.
ATACACACAATTTGGACCATAAATAAACAGAAACCAGAATTGACCATCACAGAAGCAGGCTAGTTAATCTCAGAGGAGCTGATAGCATCAGCATCACTGACTAGACAGCTCTTATTTCTGATACCATGACATACCAGCACTCCCTGCTCCAGCTGTGACACCTTTGCTGTGCATGATAAGGAATGATGCATGCTGGGATGAGAAATGTCACCGCACCCCACACGCTGCAACCATTTAGATTTTCTTAATCATGTCTTTGTTGTCCTGAACACTTGTCATGTCTTAAGCTTTTTTACTGGCCCATTTGTCTGAACAGTGGTAGTCAGTCCCCCTGTGCTGGAAAAGAATATGATTAATTTGTGACTTTTCTGGCACTGTTTATGTGGAACTGTGCAGAAAATTTATGGCCTGCAGCATCTTCAGATTATTTAATTAAGTTTCTTTAAGCACAGCATGTTATGTGCTGTTATCAATTGGGAGTTTACCAAGGACAAATGAGCAACTTTTAGTGAGTTGACATGTGGCTTCCATTAAGTTTTCAAAGTCACTTGTGTTGTCTTCTTGCTCGCCTGACTATTAATGTTTTGTGGGCATCCTGGAAGTCAGACGGCCTGATGGTTTGTGCTCGCCATCTTGACATCAGCCCCTGCACTCACCTCTTCCCATCAGCTGCCACCAGTCGATCTGTCCACCAGAGGCCTATCAGGCACCTCTGATTTGTTCCTTGTCAGGACTCATTAGAGGTTCCTTTTAACAAACTGGCTCAGGGGATGGATGCATCTGCACAAGAATGGAACACATGAGAGAAGATGACTCAGTGGTCCGCTTGGGGGGAGGTCTCACTTGTTTGAAAAACACTTGTGGAAAGGATTGGGTACTAGATATCTGCTGGAGCACTGGTAAATTTCCCCAATTACACACTCGAGTGTGTGAATGCTTCTGGGTTTTGGCACAGTATGAGACTGTAAGGTACTTGCAGGGGTAAAATTAACAGTCGGTAAAGATTTAAAGTGCTATGTCTTGCTCTCCAAGACTGGTGGAAAATTCTAGAATTTATATGCTGTGGGTCTGTTTCACAAAAGTCTCAAAATGGGGAAGCCTTAAAGGCTTTGAGATCTCCCCCTCTGCCTCTCCGCGCTGTGTGTTAGAATGGATAGTTTATTCCTGTTTCAACCTCCTCAAAATACACCCCTAAGCACAGCTTCCCATTGCCCAGCCGGAGGCTAGATATCAACACCTTTATAAACACTATCTAAGGTCACACACGTCTCCTGTCTGTTCTTTATAAGGTACCAGTGAAAAGTGTGAATACACCAGAGTAACCTTGCAATTTAGTTTACTCGGTGTTGTACGTTGCTCTGAAGATAAGCACCTGGCAAATGCATTGGTGTAAATCCAAATGTAAATTGGACAGCAACTGTATGGGAGAAACTGGACAGAAGAGTGAAAACAAAGCATTCAAGAAGTGTTCTACAGCCTACATAGTGGCTCATTTCTTGTTCAAACTTGTTAGCGGAACGACTGTCCTGTGAGCAAAAACTAGTTTCCACCAAGTACTCTCACACTTTTCACTGTTGTATTTTTGTTAAACAAAAAATATTATAAGTGCTATTGTAGCTTCTGCAGTCATATTTCTGTTCAGTGTCATGTTTATGCTGTTAGTGTTGGGGTAGAAACCACAAAGCTCATATTTTATCATGGATTTTCCCTTTTTTAAAGCAGTCTCCTTAAATGCGCTGTATTTATTTGTAAATTTGATCTTCAGAAATGTCTGACCACCTCCTCTATGTGTTGTCCACCTGCACAGGACTGCAGCTGGCCAGTCAGGACGACAACCTCTGTCGAATATGCATGGATGCCATGATCGACTGTGTGCTGCTGGAATGCGGGCACATGGTGACCTGCACCAAGTGCGGCAAGCGCATGAGCGAGTGCCCCATCTGCAGGCAGTACGTGGTGCGCGCCGTGCATGTCTTCAAGTCCTAGTGGCTCCACCCCCACCCTCTCCAAACAAGGGGAGCGTGAAAAGGGTCATCAGCATGTTCACACTGTGAAACTGCTCCCTTCACTTCAACCTTAAGACAAAACCTATGTTCAGTTTTTATTTTGGGATTTTTACCTTTTTTCAGCTTGTATGAACTTATCATATGCAGTTTTCTTTTTAAGCACTGCCAAAGTGGATTTAAGAAAATATGGTGTAACCCTCTCCATCATAACATTTTAAATGTAACATTTTGTGGACTTTTGAACCATCAGCCCTATTTGAACTATTGTTTGGCCAAGGAAAATGGAAATCCCAAAGTTGCTACCAAAGTGGCATCATTTTCACCAGTAAGTGTGCCAGTTGCTGTGTAATTGTCCATCCCCACAGCTTTCTTTCCTGAAGGCATTCTGTTAAAACAGTCTGCCCCGCTTTTCCCACAGTCTTGGTACAATGGAAATTCTCCACTGGTTGAATGTGTGCAATAATGAAATGAACCCATGCATTCCTGTTCTGAGCTCTGATGGATCTGGAGCCTCTTGCCTATCAGGGGAAGGGCTCAGACGACTGCTCTGGTGGTAAATGGAGGCAAATAAGAAGCCAACCCAGGGGCCCAGGAGAGTGTTCAACTCAGACTAACCAGACCAAGGGAAGGGGAGCGGTTAGTGACTTGCGCCTTTCACAGCACCAAGTTCCACACCGTGGGACTCAACATTGGCACCTGTCCTGCATTAAATACATACCTGTCTACTGTTCAGGAAAGAACAACCAAGTACATGCTTCCTGAAATGGAGAAAGTTGTAACTGCAATATTGTATCTTCCATTTTCATGTTCCTCTCCATTGTCATTTATCAGCACTGACAGCATTGGGTGTTAATAAAAAAAAAAAAGTGAAATAAAAACAATAAAGTCAGGTGCTATCTACATTCACTTTACCTTTTGCAAATCGTATTGGTTTGATTTAATTGTGTATGTATTTTTTTTAATGTTTTTTTTTAAAGTGGCAGTAAAAACCTGAAATGTGTTTATGGTTTTTATTTGATTTAGTTTTACCACATAGAAAAAAGTAAGTTATTACTGACACTTGTGGTACATAGATGTAAATAGAGGAAAAGTGAATTGCTGTACAATTGTGAATATGTGAATTGCATATAACAACACTGAGATGTACATATATATTTTTCCATTTGCTTTGAATGTTGAATATCTTATTTTTTGGACAGTGTCCCTCAGATTGACTTGATTTATTTTCACTGAGTAAAATTGTACTGGTCACTGGTTTTAAACGTTTCTGCCGTTAGTTTGGTTTGATTGATGTGACTGCTGACTTTGCAGAGTGAAGTGATGTGACTTGGATTCTGGCCCACAGTGCTTCTGACCACATAGGTCTGAGGACTGAACCCTGTTTCCTCCTCCTCTGTCCTGCTGTGGGCTAGACATGGAATTGCTTCACATTAGAGGGTCTATTGTGTGCTGTGGTCAGTGTGCTGTTGCTGCTGAGAGCTGTGCTGGACCCTGGAGGAGAACTACTGCTCTGTAGGTCTACAGTCACCAAGCTGTTTGGAGACGTCAGGTTTTTATTCCAAATGTTTGGCTTTTTATCTGGGTGATTTAAAAAAAGACTTTAATAAAAACACAGTATATTGATTAACTACAAGTACATCCTGCTTTTTTCATGTTGGCACCATTGATGCCCTGTGTGTAATTTTGCTGTGAAATAGCTGTCTCTGGAAACCAAATCCCTGCATTTGATAGTTAAGTCTGATATTGGGCCACGTGGCACAGGTAATGTCGGGGTCAGTTTTTCCTCATCAGTTTACCAGAAGTAGTTCCTCGTTCCCACCTGCACCACTCTCCTCAGGTCAAGTTCTGAGTATTTTGTTGAACAATTGTTATATTTGAGTAGATTTACCAGTGAGATTTACTTCTCGCTGTCCTGTTGACATGCTGTGTTTCTTAACCATGGCTGTTCCCTGTGGGTTTTGACTAAAGGATCTAAACATACAAACGTTATAGTAGTGTTACACACATACGGCAGCTGCTGCTTTAAGGCGTCCACGTGGACAAGAAGTCACTGTTTGTGGGGAGGTCAGGAGGTGGGCTGTAGGCTTCCTGGGTGTATGCACCACACACATAATGGTTGGTTTTGTCTGTAAATAGATTGTATAGATAGACGTTTTTCTCTTGCTTGTGCTCTGCATGACCTTTGACATTTTAAGGTCTAGTTTTTCAAAGGCCAAAATGAGGTTAAAAAAAAGGTTAATAAGATTGAAATTTTTTGGTCTGTGGCAAGGAGCACTGAAAAATTGTGTGATGGAGGACCCTTTTTCTGAGGATGGGTCAAGATGGTGTGTGAAACAGGACTGGATCAGTCCAAAGGTTTTTCCAGAAATGAGATACAAAAAAGCTGTAAGCCGTTGAGAATGGCAGCATGAGTCTAGCAATTTGCATCTTCACTCCTGTTGTACTGATGAAGGTGCGTGCAAATCAAATTTTATACTGGCTTTCCTCACATAATGAGTATAACTGCTTCCTGACAATCTAGCTTGTTTTTGGGCCATTTAAATGGGTAAAAATATGTTCCAGAGGTTTGCTTGTTCCCCTATCTTTTCTACCAAACAAACAAAATTTCTGCATTCTTTTCAGCATGAGGAAACTAAATATTTCGGAACACTTCTGATATTCTGACTGTAATACTCTAATATCCAGGCTTAGGGTTACACCCACATGTTTAAAATTGTTTATACAGAACATAACCGTTTCTTCCTCTTTCCCTGTCATTATTTATTTGCTATTATTTCTGTTTTGTTTTAACCTGTTCTTGGACCACATGTTGGCACAGTGGCCAGTTGGATTTGACCATGGGGAGTCGAATATTATGCAATTACTGTAATCACGCATATCCTGTTTCTGAGTTATTAGTTATTTGCATTCGATCTCACAAAACCATTCATAATAATATTGCCATTCAAGAGGATACTATGGATTTTATTCCTTCATACTGATGTAAGGCTTTCCTTCACACTTTAAACTTCTTTTAAACTTTATAAACATTTTTTTTGTTTTATAATAAAGAGTCATGAGATTTCTGATGGCTGCTTGCAAGATAGTTACGGTCACATGGTTATGAAATGGGCAGGGAAATCTGTGCCGCTGGTACATGGGAGGCTGTTCTCTCTTCTGCTACTTGATACCACCAAGGCTTGGATTTTGAATTGAAATGTTCTCTATTTTTTTTTTGTCTGACTTGATAGCTTGTACGGATTTTAAGGTCCAAATTCAATTTGCTTGTAAATCCAATTTCTTATGAAACAATCATTCGTTACACAAGACACAACTGTACTACAAAACTAGTTCCAAAAATATACAGACCAGAACAAAACATAAGAGCTCCTTCGCCTGATTAAACTCTAAAGACCATGACCGTAGTAGTGACACCTCTGGCCCTGCATGAAGCATTTGCAGTTACACACATTTACTAAAAGGTGTGTGAAATTGTGAAATATGGCAGCTGGAATGAAACAGCCACTCAGAACCTCTTCATATAAATAGTGGATAAACCTTGGAAAAAATAGCTATGTTTATTCTAATCAAACAGTGCAAATAGTTTTTTTTTTCTTTTGTAGAGTTCCCAGGTATAAACAGATTGAAATGGACCAAGTAGGGTGATAATAAAGGGAAAGAGAACCTATGTACCAACACGCTGGGAATGTCCACGTCAGATACACCACAACATAAATTAACATGAACACTTTCATGTGGACAAGCAATCATAGGCAGGACTCTAGAGCAGGGGGTTTTTATGGCAGCCGAAGCCAAACCCCAACACAGGTGGGAACCGGAACACCAGGGGGCATCCAATACTGCATATATAGAGAGCTCCAAACACAAAAATATTCCATACAAAAATATTTCTGCATGATGTGTGAGGTTTGCATTTTAACAAATACAATAAAAAAACAATAACCAAAAAAACTCTACATCAGTTGTAGTCCTTTTTCCATTGAACACAATATGAATTTTTACAACTTGACAAGTTAAAAGGTTGATATAATTTCAACAGTACAAAATGGCAAAAACATGCTTTTTTTTTTTTTTTACACGCTTTCCTGATCGTCAGACACTCAGCGTTGCAGTTTGCTATTCGGCACCCATTGGCATGTTCTCCCAGTGCGTGTGTTGGCAGCCAAGTGCTTGGGTCCCTGAAGGGCAGCAAGGCCAGTTTCAGTCAGCGATTCCCCGAGTTGCTCATCAGCACCCACCTTCACATTTTTACAGCGTCATTTCATTCTGGTTTCCCCTACAGAGAGTGGTTTGGAGATGCAGCGTGGCGTGGACATGCAGGACCGTTTGTGGACCTCGTCCTGTCCCAGCGCTAACTGAGCTTCTGCAGCAGCTTCTCCTCAGTGAGTCCAAACTGCACGCTCACAGACATTTCAGCCACAAAACGCTCACAGCCTGACTTTGTCACCTGCTTGCAGAAGCGCAGGTCAATCCGGCAGATGTTCCCACAGCGCTTGAAGTAAGTCAGTGACTGGTCTGTGACCCTGTTGCACACTGCAGAGGGCAGGGGGGAGAGGTCAAAGGGAAGAAAACAGTGTGAAACAACAGGCTGTCAGAAAGGGAGACAATCCTGAACAAACAACACTTCAGTACCTTGAGGTCCATAAGAGATGAAGGTAGGAAAGTGTGTTTGGAATCAGACAGGTTGCACAGTGGTTACAGCCATTGCCTTGCAGTCAAAGGACCTCAATTCAAATCATTGGTACCCTTTATGAAGGTGAGCACCTTTGTTCAAGATATTTGTCCTGAATTAATACATTAAAAATTACACAGCTGTGTGAATGGATAAATCACTATAAGCAGCTAAATGTACGTATCTCACTTGGAGAAAACTGTCATTTAAATGAATAAATCATAACTTCTCAATTTTCCAGCCTTTTATGTGGTTCTTCAAGGGAAACAAGAAATGAACTGGACTGCAAAACAACAGTTTACATGAGCCTCCCCATCACTGGGGGCAACTTGGTTTCAGTCTCAAACAAAGAAAAATAGCATAATTTAATGTTTCACAGCATTAGAGCTAAATCTCCAATAGGTGCATTGAAGAGAAAGATATGTGAAATGTATGTTACAATTTGCAATTTGGTTTGCAGTTTGGTTAAATAACCTGGTTATTGACAAGTAAAGCATGGGCTGTTCATTATTATGTTTGTTGATAAATGAAACTACTGCGGGAGGTTGGATTCAAATCTGGGTCCTTTGGCTAAAAGGAAACAGCTGTAATTTGTTCTATTGCCTGATGTCCACAAACAAGACAGAGAAAGCACCATAAACAGTGGTCAGTGCGGTTCTGTCCTTCCTGAGGGGGCAAACAGCCGCACTGGACTCCACCTCCTACCTGACAGGTTGATCTCAGTAAGGGAGTCGCGCGTTGTTGTGCCAGCTGCCGTCAGCAGGTTCACCGACTGGTCTGTGATGTGGTTGCAATAGCTGAGATCAAGCCGTGACAGCAGAGGCATGTGGCGGATGAGGAGGCGCAGGGAGGTGTCAGTGATGTCTAGACCTGCCAGCCGCAGGTCCACCACATTGCGCAGTTTGCTCCGGCTGTCCAACTGACCTATATGCCAACACCAGGAGCATTTTGCTTTATTTACATGCTACGTTCTTTAAAACTCTCCAATACAGCTAAAATAAGTAAAAATATCTTTGTAAGACTTTTTATTTAGACTTTTATTTATAGTGTACTTGAATTTACTTTGTGCTTCATTTGAATTCATTTAAAATTACTGAATTTTGTAACACGTTTCCACAAATTCTTATTTAATACCAATTGCTCACCAGTACATCCAATATGTGCAGTGGAGCTGTGTGGTATGGTGTTGGGTGTGGGTTCAAATCCAGTTCAGTCTGTGTGGAGCTGGTATGTTCTCACTGTTTTGCCCCACAGTCCAAAGACATGCATTTCAGGATAATCTGTTACTCTAATGTGTGTGTGTGTGTGTGTGTGTGTGTGTGTGTGTGTGTTGGCCACCTTATGATGGATTGGTGTGATTTCATGATCGTCTTAGGCCACCATAACCCTGGCCAAGATAAGCAGCTAAAGATAATGGTTCTTGTTAGTGAGGAACATGAGCTGTAAATTCTGTGAAAGGAGCTGAAAGAAGATAATTCCACACTCCTGTTTTGTTGATGCTCTATCCTGCCATCTGTCAGCTTTGTATTGTATTTTTTAAACAGATAAGGGAAGAAAATGTAATGTAAAATGAATAAAAATAGAGTAAAATTTTTCTGTCTTCTAAAATTCACAACTCATCTCTTAGTAACATAGTGCGATACTCTGAGCTCAAGTGAAAATAACCGGCTTTATAAATGGCTGAAATATTTTTAGGTGGTATACATTACAATATTATATGCACAACAGGTAAATACTTAAAGTAAGACCTTTAAAAACAAATAATTATGTGAAATGAGGTCTCAACATCTACAGCCTGATGAATCCCTGAAGCTGCTTTTGGCCCCAGTAGAGGGCGCTGCTTCCTCTTCCTGCATTTTTCTTGACAGCCGTTATTTTAGAATTCAAAATGAAAAAGAACGGTACATTGTAAATTAATGCCTAGCATTTTGGTCAGTTACTATTTTAACAGGGTACAACTGCAGGACGTATTACAGATTTGACCCATGTGGTCCTTGATGCCACACTGCAAACCCTGCATGAGGTCAGGATCTCTGGAAATCACTGTGTGAGCACAGACCCGTAATCAGCCTGGGGAGGTACCTGGTCTGTTGTCAGTGGGGGGTGAGAGCAGATCCCTCATCTGGGCGTCCTTTAGGCCCTCCACCCACTGGACATCCAGGGTGCGAAGCAGGGGGCAGCTGGAGGTGCAGAGGGCCGAGACGGCCACCCAGGAGCAACCGGCTAGAAGCAGCACACGCAGCCCTGTTGAGGAAGATTGGTGAGGAGGAAACTGTTGGATGTTTGAACTAGAGTGGACTGAGGAAGGTAAGATGTTAATAATCGATTCGATTCTGAGTTGATGCTATGCCTTAGCTACTTCTCAACACATTCCTCTGCATTGTGCTCTTCAGGCAAATGATCAGAATGTGTACCAGCATGATCATGGCAGACCCATCACTTGTTCCAAACCCTCAAGCACTACCCTTACAAACATCTGAAGTACATTTCATAATCAACACCCTCCCAAAAGGACATTAAGACTCCATTGTTGGCATGAAGCGAGTAACTAATTCAGTAAAATTGGAATTTGTTTTTTAACATAATGTGTAGAACTAAGGTACTATCTCTATTTTTACTAAAATAATGACCATGAATCTGAGAAAACTCAGAGATAGTATCTGATTGATGAATCTGGTGTGCTAAACTTCATGAGGTCACGAAATGTCAGGAACAACTAAACAACAACATCTCTGTCTCTATAAAGCTCAATCTCTGTTCGTTTCTTTGTTCTTTATGCACAGCTTTGTTTTTCAAGCCACAGACTTGGAATTTGACACAAAGGTACGTATCACCCTAAGCAAGGTTTTTGCGTAGTCAAGGTTATTAAACTCCAAAAAATCACTGAATATCTAAATTTCTACTTCAGAATTTTAAATAAGTGGTTGGAAAGGTGTCATAGTGTACGTTATGCTGGCCAGAGCATGTTCTCACACACACACACACACACACACACAAAAGAAAACACTACATACATTAGTAATATATGCTGAAGTTTAAAAGTAAGAAAGTGTAGTGATATATAATTTGTTATTACTGTCTGCACATCACTATGGCCAGAATGCACATCACTGTCTGTGGCATCTGCATATTCGGCCCTCTCTGGGGAGCGGGTACAGCGTAAACATATAGATAATGTGCTAATGCAACCTGATTAAGCTCCTGCTGCTCTCAAAAATACACACAACCGGCTCCCATTTGGAAATATGGGAGCCAATTGCTGTTTTATGTGAGCATCTAACATGACATCAGACTTTTTTGTTTTCTATGCTGGAACACAACAGCAATAGGGAAGGGTGACCAGGTTGCGAAAGCTTGAAGTAAGGAGATGAACTGGTGGGAGGGCTGATGGTGGAAATGTGATTCAGAGATGGAAAAACACCATTATCATCATCATCCTATATTTATTTATGACATACAGTACTGTGCAAAAGTCTTAGGCATGCAACTTCAGTGTCTGTTGAGAAGTACAGGTAGATTCTTATCCACCATCAGGGAGGTTTCTGATTGGTCCCAATTCATTCTGTAACCTGAGAATGACCTCAAACACCCAATCTCAGTCATACAGAACCATCTTCAGCAAAAAGAACAAATCTTGAAAAGATGGTATGGTCCCCACAGAGCCCTGATCTCAACATGATCAAGTCAGTCTGGGAGTACATGCAGAGACAGTCAAAGTCTGCAGAAGAACTGTGGCCAGTTCCTCAACATGTCTGGAAGAACCTACCAACCTCTACCTTAAACTGCATGCAAGTTTGCATAAGAGAATTGATGCTGTTTTAAAGGCAAAGGGTGGACACACCAAATATTGATTTGATTGAGGGTTTTTTTGTCTACTGCACTTTTTAGAAGGTTTATTGATTAATAAGTATTCATGGCGTTATTTTTGGAACCTTCCTTGCTTTATAGCATTTTTCCCACAGGTGCCTAAGACTTTTGCACAGTACTGTATATTTATTACTTTTTTCCTTTCCACCTTTACAGCGGACTATGACCAACAAGAAAGTCACTCACTGTGGCTTTCGCCTGTTTGACAGCCCTAACAATACTTATTTACTAAAGTAGTGTGTACGTAGCACTTTAAGGGCAATATGAAATATGTTAGTACTTTTTAACTTTCCTGCTTTCCATTTTCTGACCTGGGCAACACTGGGTAACTTGGCTGTTAAACTGAATTAATATGTAAATTTCACCAGCTACTTCTATTTATGTTTAATATTCATGCTATTTCCACCTCATTGCTTATATCATATAACTTTTATATGTTCACTTATCTCTGTAACTGTACTTTATTGCTTGTAAGGTTATATATTATTTATTGTATCTTCTCCAAACTTTGATATGAAATGGTTACCTCATCACTGTGTTTGAAGAAGCATCTGCCACATCAAATTCCTTACACGTGCAAGCGTATAATTAAAGCCTTTAAAGTTATGCTGTCAAACACCATTAAAGTTATCAAGTTATCAAAGTCTCATACGCCCAGAGTTCCCCTGGGTCACAACTCACGTGCCAACAAGGTGCATCCAGTGAACAACATCTGAACATTTTATTATTTAAGCTGTTTCATCTAGAGATGCAGTTTCACATCTGTATTGTTTTACAGCTCCTGTGTTACACTCCCAGTTGCACACCGCACAGTGTGAAGCCCTTTAACACAGTTTATTGGGACATAAACCATAAACCAGTGGTCATGACCCAATCCCTTTGAGAGCACTTAAAGGTTAAAGGGAAGGCAAGTTAACGTCTCAGTTTCCATCACCTTAGGAACATTCCGCAGACTGATGATCTCTCCATTCCCGTAAAAAATAAAAAAGTCATCTTCTGGTTTTTGCCGCATCATTAAACAGTCTTATAGCTACATCCATCCTGCATCCCCATCCCATGAAAACCAGATTAAATATGTCATAATGCATGTCAAATTTTTTAAAAATGAGGTTCTAATTTTATACATCTTCAGCTTCTATATCTACATTTTATTTTGCATCAGAATCTGCTGGCTCATTTCAATTTGTCTGTCTAAATGTGTTTTTTATAAGTTATCAGTGTTTTTATCGCTGTTACTGTATCTTTTTTACTTTGATATGGTGAAAGTGCAGCATTCTGGGGATTAAGACATTTTGAATTTATGGTTTATGTTGTAATATTATCAAAGGCTTTAAAAAACAGTTAAAGAAAAAATCATGTTGCTTTGCAGACCCTATTACCCAAAGCAGTTCAGGAAAAGAATATTACTATTGATTATCTGCTCACAGGTTATGTGGTATGTACATTATTCATGCATGATCTCAAATTCTGTCCTGACTAATGACAGAGTGAAAAAAATCATGTATGGCCATGTGCCTGAAGTGTGTATAAGTCTAGATACAGCAATGGGCATCATTATTGCGTATTTTTGTGTGGTCAACAATTGTGAATTTGCGCCATTGTGTAACTGCACAATTCTGTTTTTTTGTAAGCAGTTGTGTCTGCAACATTGTACATAATTTCACCCTGTAAAACAGCTAGAAAATGGAATGAAGCTATACTTATTACAGAACAAAACAAAAGTTTCATCCATTCAGCATCAGTAACTGCTGTAGGGTTGCAGTGGTATGGGCTCAACCTACAGTCAGTAGATGCCCGGCTATGAAACTACAACCTGGATGGCACACCAGCCCAACCCAGGATGTCCACGCACACACTCAGCCACTATGGGGCAGAGTGTCCAATTAACCTGAAATAGGGAGGAAATCAGAGCACCAGGTCGAAAGCCATGGAGACAAGGAGAGAACATCCAAACTCTGCACATGCAGAGCCCAGTTCAAACCCACAGCTAAACAGGTGTCCCCTACAAAAGTTTCACTTAACTGAAAGAAGCCATCTACAACAGAGCTTTCAAAAAATACTGCCTTTGGGTCCAAGCAGTTCATACACAAAAGCAACAGTAAGTTGCCAAAAATCTGATGTGACAGGAAATTAAAGACTGTCACATTTTTTTACTTAATACTTTTTATATGAATAGTCAATAAACTAAACATTTTGGTTATGACACAATAAAGTCTTTTTTTATTATAATTTTGATGATCTCCCATTATCACAGATGATGGAGATTGCATGTTATTCAAATTCAGGAAACTGCAGGGCCTCTCTAGTGACCTTCAGTCCTTTTGCACAACCTGGACAGTCAGGGAAGAAGACTGTAGTGTCATAGATAGGGTTCCTTCTGTTTACCCCTAATCCTCACAGGCACAATGTTGTGAAACCCAGGATTTGTTTAAACTCCATGTGCAGACAGAGCAGTAAAAGCAGGCTGATCAGATGAGATGTGCACTGCACCACACTCCCCATGCTGTCGCTTCCTCGCCAACCATTTGTCACACAGGAAGTTCACAGGACGACTTAGTGTTCACAAGTCATCTACATCTTTTCCCGAACCATTCAAATGAGCAGCCCTTTCACTGTCATACACCCCAGCGTTATCAATGTTGTTACTCTATCATGTGTTCACAATGACAGCTTACTTTCACTTCCCTTTACTTTCAAAACCAAAAACAAAATTTATCAGAGAATATCCAGACTTACTCCCTGCCTAAGACTCGACTGGTGTACTTAAGCCGAACTGATATACTAAAAATGACCCAACTGATGTCAATAGGTAAATCATTGTACTTAGTTTACACTTTGCTGCTTTGATGCAAAGTTTCATATGAAAATGTTTGCATCCCTTGTTATTCAGTGTCCTGATGTTTGGTTTTTCAATTATCCAAACTTCATTTATCTGGACTGAAATACACCTGTACTGTGGTATTCCATCTGAGTTCTTGGTATAACAAGTAGTATATAATAATACTCAACACTTTATCCGAGTAGAGAAGTCCCGGCGATATATCCAATCAAAGGTGAACCACATCAGAGAGATACTGGAAGTGGGTGCGAGCACAAGTGTAACAATAAGTGGCAGCACTGTGCCCAGCATCTGCGTTCTCAGTCTTTGCCTCGTGTGGCCTGGGTTCAAATTGCAGTTCACGCTTCATCATTCTGGTCACATCTGTTCAGTCGGTAAATCCCCCAGTAACAGTTCATTAGCCTAGCGGCCCACTACAGTAAGTACTTTTTATTGTTTTTTCTGTTTTATATTATTTTCATTTCTTCATTTTTTAAAATAAATTTGACTTTTAAACACTGTTACAACTTATAAGGAACAAAACATAATGTATGGCACTAAGTAAAAAAGTAACTGCATGTACACACAAATGCATAATAATTACTTCATTAACTGTTTGGTAATTAGGTAATTGTTGTTTAAAGTGCTGTTTATCATGCTGAAATAGGCATTTTAGAGTTTTGGGGATATTTTGTGGAAATTAACTGGGGTTTCTTGGATGAATCCATAATAATCATAATTGTCCTCATGAAATAATGGGAGTTGCTTCCCAATATCTGATTTTCTAATGTTCAAGCCAATTCTAGAAACCTTTTACTATCATAGTACCATTACCTTTACTATCATAGTAAATTTAATTGATGAAAAATTGATTTTAATTTATTACATATGTAACGTTGTTATTAATTGTTACACTTACAAACTTAGTGTTTTCAGCAACTTTTTCCTCATATTAGACATCATTTACAGTGATTTTGGGGTGATCTTAGGATAGACCTGAAACAAGTTGGAATTTTCCCACTTAAGAAATAATGAAGTCAGTAATTGTGGTTTCCTGTTTTTTGATATGCGGTCTATTTTCAGTAACAAATTAGAAACAGATTTTGGAAAATCAGTGTAAATGTAAATTATTGATCCATTCCCCCCCCCAGCCCCCCAGCCCCCATTGGCCCCCTTCTCGTACCAGGCAGCCGGTTGATGAGCCAGCTTAGCTGCTTCTTAGAGATGTTGGTCCAGCTTAAGTCTAGTGAGACGGGCTGCCGCCGGATGATACCACTCAGCATAAGCGGTGTGATGGACTTGCTGCGGTTCAGGTCTATCCTGGTCCAAAGCCGTTTGTCACAGCACCTGTGGGGGCAGGACAGGTAGGGGTTTGAATGACACCTCAGGAGTCAAAAATTCAATCAGGACTTATTTGGGCAATTTCTGGACTACCTCTATAACCTGGGGCAGGAGGCATAGGGGTCTTGCCTATACTTACCACCTGTTCCAGGTCTTGCAGACACGCATGCAGACGCACAACTCCTTGTGGCTCAAATAGCTGAAGATGGCCATCCACACCTCCCGCCGTGCCGTGTGGGCCTGGCCATCCAACAGCGGCAGGCAGTCTGGTGGGGGGCTGATGGGCGGTGGCCGGATCACATGGCGCTCCATTGGCGCACCCCGTGGGGGAGAGCGCCCCCCCTGTGAGCGCCGGGTGATGCCAAGCTGGGGTAGCGACTGTGGGGTGGGCCGCCACTGCTCTCGTGTGGCACCATTTGTTTCGCGACCTCGTGGGCAAAGCCAGTCTGCAGCCACGTCGCTGCCGTTGTTGAGCACCCGCTTGGGCTCCTCGTTCTCACTGTCAGGCTCTGCCTTGAGTGGACGAAGGTTCTCATTAGCCAGGCAGTCCTCTGTCTTCTGGATCTCCTGGTTGAGTTCCTTGCTCAGTTCCTTGCTCAGCTCTTTACTTAGCTCCTTGCTGGGCAAACTGCGCCGGCGTCGCGCCCGGGTCCGAGCCTTGTCCTGGAGGTCACCGGCACCCTCTCCGCTGGGCCCTGCCCGTGGGGAGCTGGACCGTGACTGATCGCTCTCACGCACGGGTGTCTGCAGCTGTGGTGGTTGTGGTTCTGTTCCAGGGTCCTCCTCCCCTAGGCCCCGGACCTCGTCCCCAAGCTCAGCCTCTGCTCTCTTGTCCCTGTGACCCTCAGTCCCTGGCTCTGGCTCTCGTTCGGGCTCCACCTCCTCCTGTTCTTCACACTTGTCCTGCTCACTCTTGATATGGGACAGCAGTGTGGGGGACAGCGGCTCCTCTGACTGCGAGGACTTCCTCTGTGAACAAGAGGGAGGAGATGAGGACAAGGAGAAGGACAAGAACCAGTCATTTTATGTTCTCATGGCAACCAAATAAGCCCAGAAGGTTACAGCTGATGATGTGCAACATGACACACCATGAAAAAGTTAGACAGACCTGCTATTTGATTGTCTCTTACTCTACCTCCTGCTACAAGACCAGTCTTTGTAGAGGTCAAGAACCTGAACTCAGGTTCACTCCTATCTTATAAGCAAATTCTTCCAGAAACATCCAACTGAGCAACATTGCTAGCAAACAGCCCCTTTCACTGAAATATGAGTGCAGAGCAGGTTGAATTGGGCTAGATTGATCCCGTTCAAAGGGGTTCCTTCCCAAACATAGATGCAGAGCTGGTCATCAGGAGGCCCCTGATGTGCCTGTAACCAACATCACAGGGACAGGGACAGAGCAGCGGCGGTGTGTGGACAGTGTGACTCTGGGCAACTTTCACCGAAGACATAACTTGGGTAAGAGGTTGGGATTCAGAGATCCTCCTGCTGAATGTTTAATTACACCCACTTTCACTGAATATAAATTGACAACTTGAAGGAAAAAAAACTTTAAATTAAGGCACATATTTCCCTGGTGATGTGCATGAACATTAAAGTATTGGTGACCATTTAAAAAGTTGGCTTTAATGAAATCCCTGCTGCAGCGGGAGGGGAAAGAGGTCCCTGCTGGCAGAGACGGTGTTTCCCTCAGTTTAGTTTCATTAAGAAAACAGTTTCCAGGGTAAATCATTGCAAGATGACTGTGGAAGTGGGAATATGGATCATGAAACAGACAGAGAACATTCCAGATCACATAAAATAGATGCAGAACAGAGAAAGTAGAACAATCCAGATGACAGAACTCTGGATGCAGGGTCCACATGGTTTCTGCAGCTTTTCAGAAACTGGCTGAAAGCCCAGCTCCTCAACCACACCCACCCCATCAAGTTCTTGCCTGAGTGTTTCACTGGCAAAACACTACACCCTGAGAGAAAAGCTGTACTGTGTGGTAATAAAACCAAAGAGCCCAAATAATCGCATGATGAACAAATGACTTTGCTGTGAGAAACTGGGCACTCAGGAGAAAAATCACACCCTGATGTTCACCTGGGACACAGAGACAAAACTCAGCTCAATTGAGAATGCTGCAGAACATAGATATGAGTCTGCCATAAGGTTTTTTTTCTACCAAATACAACATAAACTACTTTGTTAACTGTCCTGTTGCAAAAGCAAAATCAGCTGCGAATCACATCAGTTCCTTTTGTCCCAGTACACAAAATATGGAACTAAGCCTAGAAGCTTTTACTCAAAGCTCATTTAAGCTGTCAGTTTACACACCCATGTAAAAATATTTATACCATAGCAATTTTCTCAAGGACACCACAGCCTTCTGGGAATCAAGCATGCATTCATATGAAACATCTACTCATGCTGGCAGCCCACGGGATGCTGAAAAAAAAAGTTCAAAGGTCACAGGTCCCTACCTTCTTCCTGGAGTTGGGGTCAGCTTCAGCGTCAAACAACTTTCTCTTCTTGCGGTTCTCCTCAGCCCCGGGCAGGGACTGGTCATCGGACGTGATGGGTGGGTACTTCTTGGGGCTCTGCTCATCGGCCCTCTTCTTGGCAGCGCCACCAGATAGATCAGCGTCCTCCTTGATGTCACGGTTCATTCGCTGCTCCTTCAGCAGCGAGCCCGGCAGGTTGGATGCATACTTAAACCCTGGTCCTCTTTTTTGCTTTAAGGCCAAAAGTTGGGAAAGAGGGACAAAAACAACTTTATACCTTATGCCTATGTTGGCTGGCAGCTCTGAGCAGGAAGAGAAGAATGTGCATCAAAGCATTTGACATAAAGAAGGTGTGTGTCCCTTTCTTTGTTACTGAGAGCGGGCATCAAGTCATGTGACTGCCTTGAAGCTTCGCTTAAACAGGAAGTAGAAACCACAAAAAAAGGCAGAGTGTTTATTTTCTGGCAAACACAGACAAGCTGTTGCGAGGGAGGATTCATTCGTTGTTCTACTCCCCCTTCTTGGCACCTGTGTTTAGTGGCAGAACAATACATCTCAAGATGTACGGTGCGAGTAGAAATGTCAACAGTGATGGGAGGGGGGGGCCATGACTCGGGAGTCCAGATGTATGTGTGTGCATGTTTCCCTAAACTCGTGGGAACATTTTTAAGGGAAAAATTCCCAAAAGTACTGTAAACACAGAGACACCGACACTTTGGAGCAGTGCTAAAAATGTACAACTCTCTTAAAGGAGTCAAAGTTTTTAAAAGGATCTAAAAGGGGAGTCCATGTTACGTCTCTGAAGTGGAAGGAAAACAAATATTTTTGAATGCAATTTTAAGTGTGTGAATCGAGTACATGGACCCACAGAATGTGACCCTCACTGCTGCTCACTGGGGACCCAAGGGCACCTGACACTGTGAAGACAAGGTGCTGATCCTAGCCAACATGCTGGTCTCTCTCCTTTCCTCCCTCAGGGGTTTGAAGTCAGTCTTTTTCTGGCACTAGAGCTTCTGGTCACACCAAGGAATGCTTCAACTAAGACCTGAACCCCCAGGCAGTCCAATTTTCCCACAGTTACTCCTTAGGTGTGAGGGGTTTTAAGGGATTGTAAAGTGTTGTGAGGATTTATAGCCCTCCTTCCTGACAATCCTAACTCTGTTGTGTTTGCACTGTCCCAACTAAAACCTCCTTCCATGGAAATACCTCATCTTTATTTTCCAGCAGTTGGACATTTCCTTTAAAAGATTATGCCTGCCAACCCTCCACCGAATGTCAACAAATTCATTGCATGGAGTCAGTGAGGTCTTCTTGTGCAAGCTCTTACTTTTACATTTATTAATTTCACAGATATTTTTCTCAAAAGCAAAGTACAACTGAGTGAACAAAGTGCATCAGCCACAGGTAACAACTTTAGATACAATTACACAATTATGAATGAGATCTAAATACACAGCACTCTTATTTATGTCTCTTCAGCCCTGTTTTGTAATTTTTGTCAAGCTAATATATAAAAAAACTGATTATGTCTCTGTAAATTAAATAAAAACAAGCCAGTTGATTGTTTCCACGAGTTGCACTATGACAAAAACACAGTACAAATGCTGCAATGATGTAAAACACAATGGGAAAAGCAGAGCAGCCAAAGAGAAGAAGAGTGGAAAAGAGGACTGTTTAGACCCATGTAGATACTTACTTTCCCGGTCTTGCCTGCGTAGTTGCACTTGGGGCACTCCCAGCAGTTCGGCAGCTCATCATTCACCACACCACCCACGTCTTTGACCTGTGGGGTGTGGGGGAGGTGCCAGAGAAGGGGGGTGAGGCCGCTCCGGTAGCGGAAGGAGAAGCGGGAAACATATAGCAGTGCAGTGACCCTGGTGTGGCACCCAGGAGGGAAGTGAAAGCTGCAGCAGAGCAATTCACCTCTCACCTTCCCCAATTTTCCACCCCTGAGAGCTGTGGCCAATCAATGCTACACATCGCAGGCACCAAAACATGGGTCAAAACCATACTTTAGATATTGCTAAACACCATAGCAGTCTGGTACTTTTTCACTGGAAGATGTAATGCATGGACCTGAGCTGGAAACTAGTGGGAACTTTGTGGAAGATAGGTACAAAAATTGAGTGGGAACTATGTCAAAATGGGGTTTGGATAGGAAAGAGCAGGAATTGGGCATGAACAGCATGGGACTTCAGTGTTGTGCCAAACAAGTGCAAATGTGAGACCAGACCTGCTTTGGTCTTTAGAAGATTCCTGAGGGTAAACTTCTGGTACACAGCTTCAATGTAACTGTGATGGCTATCATCTCAAGCTGAAGCCGATTCCTCATAGTGAAGGTTAATACATAGAAATTTTACCTGAGCTGGTGAGCTAAACTAAGTTAACTGGAAATAACCTGTTTTCAACTGGCCTGTGTTGAACTGAGTTAACCTGAATTAATGTAAGGTAAGCAGAAATGCCCCAATCCCTCACCCACAGAATGCTATCTTCAATCCTCACCTTCAGGCAGGCTGGGTGCACAATCTCATTGCAGATGGAGCATTCCATAAGCATAACGTTGAACTTCTGCTCCTCCTCCTCCAGTGTGTCCTCTTTGCCAGCCTCCCCACAGACTAAGCATACTGCAGTGTGTGGCAGGACAGGCTGCAGAACCAAGGGTTTTATAGGGTTACAGTCAGTGCTTAACTGGTACCACTATAATACTATATTTTCCTGACTATAAGTTGCTCCAGTATTACAAATCACCTTCACCCTCCTCAGCCAGCCACATTTCTAATGTAGGACCTCATTAGAATAGACAATAACCAAGTGAACACAAGGCAGTCATGTGGCTTGGCAAGAAAACTGTCTTCCTAAAACAACTGTGGTGCTAGTGAACAGAAGCAAGGCCAGTTCCTAACTGTATGCCCACATATAGGCACATTTTAAAGGCTTCTCTTTAAAAAGAGGGCCAGAGAGATTACAAATAAAATAAACTAACAGAAGTGTCAGAATTAAATTGCTAAATATCACAATCCAGATAAATGAAAAACATTAAAACCCTTTTTTAAGCAGTTCAGCTACATCTAAAGACACCAAAGGAGATTGAAAATTATTATCCACTGTCCTTGACTTACAACAGTTGTTAATAATAATAATAATAATAATAATAAATTATTGGTCCCTAACTTGGTCATAAGTCAAGGACAGTGTGTATTTTTTGCAGCAAACACACATACACACCATCTCTTAAACAGAAAACCCATCTGCAGAGGCCCTGCCCAGTGATGCCCTGCCCACTCACCGCAATGCACTGCCTCATGATGCAGGACTGCTTCATGCGTCCTGGGCCGCCAAACTTCTTCATGTCTTTGCAAAAGTGACATTCTCCACACTCTGTCCGCAAACAGGCTTCACAGCGACGGCATCGGGTCCTCCGGCGCCGCGCCCCCGACGGCCCACGGCTTGCCGCCAGCTTGACAGCACCGGTCACACCCACTTTGGGAGGCTTTGGCCGGTTTGTTGGCCGTTGCTGTTGAAATTCAGCAAAACAAGGGAAGGGAGAGAGACGTTCATGTGTGAAAAACGTGGGAAAGCAGGTCAGGAGATGGATGGGAGCTCCAGCTACACTCACAGAGACCAGAAATTCCCCAAGATTCCATTTCATATTCCATCCAGCTCCATGGAAACATGTTCAACATATTGTAGCTTCCTTTACACCTCCACAAGTTCTTCTACTCATCCCTCCAAAATTCTTTCTTTACTTCTTTCAGCCTCGGTCTCCATTGTTACCTAACAGCCAACTCTCATGTCCAGGTACTTTCACCTGTTCCTGAACTTCCTGAACTGTCTCTTTATAAAGGTATTGTTAAAGATGTTCAATAGTCCTACCACAGAAGGTCAACAGCAGGAACTTCATGGTCTTTGAATCTGCATACTTGTTATCTAGTATACAGGGCAGCAGGTGGCACCTTGCATTCAAAGGACATGGACTCAACTCTCACCTCCTGTTGTGGCACCCTAGTTTATTGTACAAATCAAACACTGTAAGTCAGCTTGGACAGAGGTGCCAAATACATATAAACATAGGAGAGTGTTTAAATGAGTTAAAATCAAATGGCAAGTTGTATAAGCGGCTACACGTGAAGGTCATTAAAGAGGACTTATGCTGTTTAAAGCATGTTGCCAAAAGTTTTGTTAGTTTCCGTGCCTGTTTGCCAGATGTGCCTGCTGCTGCCAAGAGGCTTCAATCATGACCGTTCAGTTTTCTCACACACCAATACTGATATAGCTGCTGAGCATTATGGGTAAAACCAATTTCACTCTGCATGTACAGCATCACCCCGCCAGGTGAATAGAAGAAGGAACAACAAACGCTGCCGCTTTATGAGCTATACTTCCTCAGAAGCTCCCATCCTCCCAGTTCTCTTGATGTTACAGGGACCTCTAGTGGCTTGGAATTTTCAACAATACAAGTCTTTATACTTCTGAAATAAACCAGGAAAATCAGCTACACCACCTATATCATTTGTCAAAAAGATGTCTTCATTTTGTCACGGTTTTCTTGATCTGGCAGTAGCTTCCTGAATGGGGAAGGCAACGCCCCCAATCCCTTCGACACTGCATTTCTTTATGGGGTCACTTCTCAAGGGGGCTGTGACCCAGCAGCATGAATCTGCTAGTCTGAGAGAAGCAGCTGGATGTGCAGGGTTGTGAAGCTTCAGTTCATCCATGACATTTGAGTGAACAAAAATGAACAAATCCATTTTGTAAGGGGGAATGAAGGGAATTATTACTTTTTTCAAAGGAAGGAAGAATGCATCACAATAAATGTATGACTGTTGTCATGCTGCTAATTTCCACAAGAAAAGTTGAGTTGGAGCAGAGGAGGATAAGGCCATCCCATTTTAACTTTAAATAGTGTCATCAGCCTGTTACTTTAGCAAATAATTCCAGCTGTATAAGTGGGAAAATGTGGAAGGATAAACTGCAAACTGCACCAAACACTGGAGGAATCTGAACACTGTGAGTCCAGCTCAAATGTAATATGGCTATTTCAAGTTTTGGATGGAACCTTTCAGAAGGTCAGCATCCTCCAGGACAGACCCTCGACTGCACAGTGGACCACGGGGGGGGGGGGGGGGTTATCCATTTATTCGCCAACAGCTGTCATATTAACTAGACAGAAGGAGGCTGTAGATAATGACCATCTCTCCTCAAACCACTTTTCCACACCACCTTAAACATAGCAACCTGAAATGTCTGGGTTAAGTGTTGAAAACTAAGCAATTCCTGGTCATGCAGCAGAAAGAGGCCCATTTCACACACACTGGAATGCATTTCATTCACTTTCATTTATAAAGCAGGAAAACTTTTGCTGCATCGATTCAGGTTAAGTATAAAGAGTACAACAGTAGGAGCAGTTATTCAAATCTCAGTCCTTTGACTGCAAGGAGAAAGTTGTATCCACTACAGCATCTGCAGCCCCTATAATCATGACCTCAGTTCCACAGCTCTTGTAAAAACTTGCTCACTACACACTCTGTACCCTGACGCAGCTCTTTCCTGCAGTTTCCCCTCTGATGAACAAACTGCTAGTTGTATGTCTACAAAACATGTATAAAGCTTCAAACACATGACGGCTCCCTGCACTCCTGAATATACCCAACCTCAATAACTGCTGGAGCCAAATAGGCAGAACAAATGAGCCGGGAACAAACTGAAACCCATAAGCACATACATGGAGACCCATCAGCTGTCTGGCACTCCTGCCCCACCCCTACCGACCCCCATCATACCCAAGGAACATGCAGTTTCCCTGCAGCCACGGTGCCCCTCAGTGATGCTTAGTCACCAGGAACCTGGCACTTCCCGCTATGCTGGTACCATGTACCCTATCTGGAGTTGTGTTGTAATCCTCCCCCATGGGCAATTACCATGGGAGTTTTCCTCCAGGTGGGGGGCCAAGTTAATCTTGCAGTGAAGTCATCATGAGTACAGAACCATCCCAGGAGATGGGACTCTATTAATCGTGTTTCTGACACCAGTACTGGTACCCAGCTACTTGTCTAGAGTTGCTATATAATTCATATATAATTATCTCAGTAAAAAAAGACAAATACACCAGGTGTTTTATTGAGCTAGATCTTCTTAAGGCCACATGTTTCAGTCATCAACACAACAAGATTTGTGATGAAAGTCAGTGTGAGAAGAACATGAGACAGTTACCCGTTTTGGTGTTTCATGCATTTATGACAGAAATGACATTATGTTTATTGCAAAAAAGTCACTGTTTTTGTCACTTAACCAATTAATGCAAATGTTTTCCTGTTACCATAATCATCCATTGGTTATTAGTATCCATGTTTACAGTGCAGGATTGCTGTGTTATAGAGTCTATCCCAGAAGCACACACTGTAATGCAGGAATACCTTGGGCAGGACACCAGTCCCTCTCAGAGAAATCAAACAAAGAAGAAAAAATCCCCAGTTCACCTGAAATACATGTCTTTGGACTGTGGGACAAAACCCATTCAAACATGGGGAAAACATATAAAACGTACAGACTGAGCTGACCTCAAACACACAGTTCTGGAACTTTGAGGCACCTGTGCTACCTGCTGTCCCACTGTTCTGTTTTGGAGGCCTGATGGAATATAATGTGAATTAGACCATCCAATCTTGGATATCATCAACCATGAAACAGCTTGGATAAAGAACCAGAACAGAATTTAAACTTTTGTCCATTTAAAGTTCCACTTGTGAGGGTCCCTCTGATGCATTCATGCATTTCACAGACACTTTTCTCCAAAGTGACGTACAACTCAGGGTAAACAGAAACACATTTGACAAGAGAAAGGAGGCACAGCTACACACGACAACTTTAGCACAGCTCATAGGTGCAATACAGACGATGTCCTTCTGCACATACCCCGGAAGCTACCTGTAGTGACATATGAATTGGAAAGGAGGTAACTAAAAGGTCAGTAGCAGATGGTGAAGCGCTAACTTATGTAGGTGTCAACAGCTCAGGAGAGAAGTAGACCTGAAAAAGATGGTTTTGAAACTGTTTCTGAAAGCTGAGAGGGGTTCAGAAGTTATGAGGAAATAATGTGATTAATGTGCCTGCTGAGGGGCATGGGCAGCAGGGTGACAATGGCTAACTTTAGCAAACCGACAAATCCAGTCCTATTGCACATGCTTAGGCTGGTTCCCTAGATTGCCTGGGGCTGGAAGACCCCCAGGTGCCCAGATGTGTGAAAAGTGGTGCCACTAACAGCCAGGACCACTTCTCACACCTGTAAGCACTGAACATGTGCCACTTCTCCTGATCTCCAGCAGGAGGTGTTGTCTCCAGCAAAAAAAACATGCCCTGCGCACTGGCATATCAGTGATTCATGGTGAAGACATTCATGGTTGTCTTCACTTTTACCCCATACATTCCCATTGTCCTCAGTGTGTGATGAGCTGAACTCAGGTCCTCTCCAGCATCCATGAGCAATGCTGAATAGAGGAGGGTTGTGAAGTCCTGGTCCTTGCCCCACTTCTCAGTGTCACTGTGAGCATAGACACCAGCAGGTGATACAGTAGTTAGAGTTGCAACCTTGTACAAGGGCCCATGTTCTAATTCAACTACCAAACTATATAAACCTAATGCTACATGTTGCTTTGGAGAATAGTGACAGATAAATAAATACAAATGTAAAATAAATGAGAGTGTGTGGTAAACAGGTCCAGAAATCAGATCTTGTGGCTGTTCCCATTGCGCCGCTGATGCAACATCCATCACCTATCCTGCTGGGTGCCATGTACACCACGTTCTCCCTCAGCAGCCTCTTAATTACCTTATTTTGGACTTTTCACATTTCTTTCAACAAGTCAAGTGAGCAGTGAAGTTATTTTTTCTTGTGGTCAAAATTACTGTAGAATTTGGGTATAACTAACAGTTGTAAGCAGAGGGGCTAAACAGACCAAAGAAGAGGGATGGACTGGAAGGAAACCAGGAGAGACAGCCTGAGGCAGCAGGTGGCAATGTGGTCAGAGCACTTAGGGGAGTCACATTTAAACCTCCTTTTCTGCTGTGGTGCCCTTTATTAAGGCACTTACCCTAAACTGATATGGTAAAAATTACCCAGCTGTATAAACAGGTAAATTAGTGTAACCAGCTTAATGTAGAAACCTCACACTGTAAATCATTTTTGAAAAATGTGTCAGACAAATATTAACAGCAACAGCCCACCAGAAATGAACTTTTATACATCTAGTACACAACAAGTGAACATGGGATGAGAAATGACCCCCTCGGGGTGTCGAATCCCACTGGTCCTTGGGGACGCATATTTCTCCTCCAACATCATTCTGTAACAGCTCGGTTATTACCATTATTATCATATGTCAAGAAATCACGAGCAACATTTGTGAACTGTTTGCCAGGTGCTCAAGAAAAGCCCATTTAAAGACTGTATTTCGGGGTAAATAATAAACACAGACCATCCATCCTTTCTTTATCATTAACCACTTGATCCTGGTGATGGTCACGGTGGTCTGAAGCCAGGGAATCATTGTATGCTGGGCTATGAAACTACACCCTGGATGGCATGCCACTTCAACACAGGTAAACACAAATTATTAAACTTTAAACTGTTTAACAGGAGGAACAGAAAGGAATAAGAGCTGGGAGAGATCAGCATCTGACAGTCTGTAGGTTAACACATCTGACAGGTTATCACAGAGTAACCGCTATTTCAAGCATATCATGACGGCATCTCTGAGTGCACAGCAGATGTATGATGAACTCAGTTTTAATTATTATGTTTACATTTACTTATCTAATGCTTTTCTCCAAAGCACCTCACAGTGTTAAGCTACTTACACTGATTTGCTCATTTATACAGTTGGGTAATTCAAACTGTGTCAGTTAATGGTTAATAGGGAATAATCAAGGAAACTACAGCAGGAGGTGGGATTGAAACCTGTGTACTTCCAGTGCAAGATGGCAGCACTAACCACTGCACTACCTGTTCTCCCCACCGAATTAATTCAAGAGACAAACAGCAGGCAGGAAAGTTGCTCTGTTTCCTACTGTAAATGGATTCCGATACTGTAAAAGCTATCGGTAAAGCCAGGACACAGCTGTCTAGCTTGAACGAATTGAATAAGCATTGTCAGTTTCCTCTGGGATCAAAAATCAATCAACTTGTCTCTCTGTCTTTCTGCAATTTGGATAAAATTAACACAGAATCTGTCAGAATCTCCATCTTTTGTGGCTTTAATCCCATCTTTATTTGCAATAAAACACAATTGATAAAGTTAAGTTACTGACTGATCACATCACGGGATTCAATCAGTTCCGACTGAACTCATCTTGTAGAGAGTCCCTGTAGTTCTGAACAAAGTGATTATTTCAAGATCTACACTAAATTCATTGGCTGACTTTGTGTGATAAGCGAAGACGGCGTTGGCTAATTTCACACACAGACCTTTGACACAATTTTTGCAGGGCTTTAGAAAATAAACTATAAACAAGTTATTGAAACCAAACATATTTTGATACATAAACTTGTCTAATTGTTCATGTTTTTTCACTTTTTTTCACTTTTTACAAAAGTACTAAGATAACAAAATTAAACCGCCCTTGTTTAAAAAAGTGGTATAGCAGTTAGAGCTGCTGTCTTAGAAGTCAAGGAAGGCAGGCTCAAAGCCCACCTCCTGCTCTAGTATCATGTATTTCCCTTGAAATGGCACAGTAAAAATAACCCTGCTGTTTAAATAGTAAATTGGTGTACTGTAAGCAAATTTGGATGTACTCATTGGTGAGACGAATGTGAAATAACAACATCAATATGAAAAGTTTGTAACCCTGGGCCTGAAGGCACTCAAGATGAGCTGGGCCACATAAGCAAGGTGTGGAACCTCATAAAAATTCGATCAGTGTATGTGAGCTTCACATTGTCTCCAAGAGCCTGGAGGCTCAACGTGAGCTGCAGGTTTAAACTTTGCATCTTAAGGTTTAAATTTGCATTCAGGAAAGAATTCCACAACTTTTACATCTGATATCTAGTATTCAATGTTTACATTTAAATTCCCTCTGCTTTGTAAAAAACTTTTAAAGCAAAAGTTCCTTTTACCTTTATGATACACTGACTGCTCTTTGGCGGGTAAAGTGTTTCACCTGTTAAGTGAACAGAGTGTGTGTAAGTTTGTGCACAACAATGTCATTCTCCATTGCTGTTTTTCCCTAACACTGGTGCCGTAAGATGTGCTGAGTGCTGACAAGCAGCCGTTTGAACGCAACAACAGCAAAAAGAGCCCCCCAGGTCAGAGGGGTCCGTCTCATTGTTCTCCCCTGCGGAGGCCCCTCCCCCACGCCTGGCTCCTGCCAGCCACATCCCTTAAAGGGCCAGTGCAAGGGGGAGAGAAAGGGTTAAAACTACATGTGCATGATGTGAGAGGTGCTGGATCAGAGAACAGCACAGGTACACACAACATAGAGCATGGTTCTGCTGCAGGAATATGAACAAGAAGCTCTGGAACTTAAGCCAAACATGTGTTTAGCCCTCCATGGAAACAACCTTACATCAACTGTCAATTTCCATACCAAACAAGCTGACAACATTTACACCCTGTGCTGAAAAATTAGTGCTCAACAAGTCACAAAGTTGTGAAAAGAATGCGATTTCTTCAGGTGTGTTTAGACAACAGGCAACAGGCCTGGAATCGAATAAACTGGTAGGTCAGGGTGAGCCACAATTGTCTTTAATGTGGTAAATATACGTAACTGCCGGGACTTGACTCCAGCAGTATGTTGTGGGGCTGACATGTCACCAGGTGCTGGTGGGCTCATGCAATAAGAGGCCAAGAAGCAACTCCTGCCCACGCCCACACGTGCACCAGGGGTCAAGGGTCACGTGTGACAGGATGCGGAAACGGCCATTCTCACCACACAGTACCGTGGCTGAGAAACATCGGGGGGGGCTTCCTGCTTAAAATGACACGGCAACAAAAACTTGTACGCGACAAAGACACGGCTGGAAAACAACGTGACACAACAGCTGTCAGCACACCTGCCCCAACATGTTTCAAGGTGCCTCTGTGGCCTTTCAATTCCAATAGTTCAATAAGAGCACTCAGGTGGAAGTAACGCAATGGGAGATCATTGAAAAAATCGAAAAAGACTCGGAACAAGTTAGGTCCACAAGAAGGAAACACACACACACAGTGTGCATACCTAAATGGCAACACTGCTGCTCCCAGATTCAAATCCTACCTCCTGCTTCAATCGAGGAATTTACCAAGAATTGAAAAAGTTAAAATTACCCTGCTGTATAAACAGGTAAATCAATATAAACTCTATAACTTTGATCAAACGTATCAGATAAATGACTGGATGTAAACAGAACACACTCCGTGCGTTTCCTAGTGGGCGATCTACGTTTCCCCCTCCTGTCTCCCATGTGCAGCGCATGGTTTCCTTGCATCGACAAGCCCCCCCTCCCCCAAAGGCCCCCCTCAGCTCCTCACACACACTCACACTAACACAGTGCCTTTCACCAAGCTCCTTCACAAAAAAAAACAAGCAGTGGAACGAAATAAAGGGACAGAGTGAAGCAGGAGGACAGAAAGGAACAGGAAGCCTTTGCGATAGCACACAATACACGCAGACACACAAACGAGTACAGAGCTCTTTCCATCAACGGTTCACTTTCCAAACGGAGGGTGGGAGGGAAAGAAGAAAACCCGGCACTGAAACCCAACCCCCCCAGCCTGGCTCTGACCTGCTCGGCCTCGGAGTCATAGTCCTCGTCGTCGGCGCTCAGCGACAAGGCCATGGTTGTGTCATCGTCCGTCTAGCGCGCGCCTCACTGACACGGCTCTGAACGCCGCGAGAGCCTGCTGCCGCCTGCCGCCTGCCTGCTGGGCCCTCCCCTCCACACACGAAGGGGCCGCCGCCTCATGAATATGCGCCGGGGAGGGCCGTGCGAGGCGGGGGGGGGGCCTAACCAATGGAGAGACAGATGGCGCTTGGATTACTAGGTGGTCCACAATGGGGGCCCCTCATCAGCTGGTCTCACACTCCTCACACACCGCCCCACTGGGGGGAGGAAGCCGCTGGGGGACAGAGGGTGTGTGGAAGAGCTCCTCACAACACTCAGCATTAGAATGAGGAAAGAAAAGAAAATGTGTGCTTTATTGTTTGTGGTGTGTGATTCTTCACTCCCCATGTGGAAAGCAGCCAAACAGGCCCCTCAGCTTCCTGCTCGCGCCCACGGGGTTCATGATCCGTTGCTGGGTGCTCGATTGCTCTTCCCTTAATCTGCTGACCATGCTTTTGTTGAGTGGCTCGCGCCCGCGGGTGACATGTGGGGTGGGTCAGGGATTCATTCACAGTTCATATTTGAATGACAATTGAAAAGCATGTCACATCTAGTGACACCATGCAGGTCAGCTCTGTGTACATTATTTACTGCATCCCTGCCTTGGTAAAACAGTGGTAAACACACAACTAAACATGTTACAGGGAAAGGGACACTGCTGAAGTTAGATGGGTTAAAGAAAAATAAATAAAGCTGTTTTAGTAGATAAATCTTTACATTTTTATCATTCCTCTTTTCTTCCACTATAATGAGTTGAGGGTGTTAAACTCAACACTCTAGATAAAGGTAACTCATGTAGCTGTACTAACCGAAAAATATAAATATAAATTTAATTTCCCATGAAATACAAAGGCAACTTTTAAACATCAGTGGACATTATCATATTTATAGTGGCAAACAGCTGAAGGTTGGTGGTTCCAGGACCACTCAATACTAATGTACCAGCTGTACTATTATCTATCCTTCAGTGATTTTCATTAATTGCTTTATCCTGTTCAGGGTTGTGGCACCCTGGAGCCTAGGCTATGAAACATGAAACTGCCCCTGGATGGTACATGAATCCACCTCATTATTATTATTATTATTATTATTATTATTATTATTATTATAACTCTATAACTTGGTGAAACATTTTAGTACACTGGGTACCTGTGTTATAAATGTTTGTTATAAGTTTTTGAATTATGAATTCTCAATGAAGCAATGGCAGTCAGTATCCACCTGCAGCACCACTATCTATCTGCGCTGTGCAACAGGTAGGGGGGTTTGATCAACAGTTTCAGAATGCAGCTTTGGAAATCTCCAGAGCCTAATGAATCTCAGCATGAATTTTCATCCTTTTCTGCCTCTACATAGGTGTGAATGTCCTCATTCATATTTCACAATGACTCACATTTTTGAACACCTGGAGCAGACCAATTGTACGGTCTGCAGGATTCCTGTTGGAAGAAATTATTCATCTTGTTGTAAAAAACTGAGAAGACATGACACGATTTGCATAGATTTATGATATACATATGTATGTTATACAGTTGGACCTCTGGACATATTTGGGACCAAGACAGATAGACTGGCATCCCATTCAGGGGTAGTTTCATAGCCTAGCACCCAGTGTGTCTGGGATAGGCTCTGGCCCGTCGTGACCCTGACCAGGATTAAGGTTAATGATAATGGAGGGATGGATGGAAGGATGGATTGAAAGACTAAAGTCCTTTAGTTAAATGCAATGTGGAGAGGGCTAGGTCTCAGCATTAGTTCTGTATGAAACTAATCAAAAAATCATGCTCCACCAAAACACAGGTATTGGACAAACTGACTGCATGTCAAGAATTATTAACCTGAAGCAATATTAAAGTCTACATTAAAATGACTGAAAGTAAAAAAAAATCATCTGCACAAGCTTCTATTCAATGTATTTAGTTTTGCTTTATACAAGCAAGACAGAACTGTGTTCCTCATGTGCTTGAGGTGCAACAGCAGTGTAGTGGACGATCATCTGGGCAGAATGAATTAAAGTGTTTTTCCTTAAATACCAGCTGAATGTCTAATTTATAATCAAGGACTACAGAAAGCAAGGATCAGGCCCATTCCTCACATAAACATGTGCAGTGTGCATCAGCAGAGTATCATACACAGCTATAATAAATAAAAAAAATGCACAGAAAAAAAAATCAGTCCTGCACAGCCCTGTGGAGCTACAAGCACCATTGTGTTGCTGTTGTATGTGACAATGTTTTGCTTCTAACAAATGGTTGCAAAGGAAAACACACATCATTTTTGCTAACAGAAAATAGTTTTAAGGAAATGAAAATTGAAATAAATTAGTTTATAAATAAACTGGGAAGTGTACGTATCTTCAGAAATTCATAACTTGAATGTTTGTAAGGTACTAATGTATATCAAAGACTTTTATCAAAGCCACCCAGTGAAATAGTCAAGGTAGGTCACTATTTTTATGCTTGTATTGATTGTGTAGATAATAAAGCAAACAAAAATGAGCCAGATTCTGATAAAAGCTGCACATGTTTCAAGTAAATAAAAGCTAATAAAATAAAACTCCTGTAATAAACTAATGTTTTCCTGTCCACAGTGTTTGCTGCCCCATGTGCTGTTTCCAGAATGGACTCTAGAACACAGTCCCCCTGCATAACTAATGTTTGATGAGAATGACATAAATAAATAAAAACTTTAACACATATTGCTCATTCACTGCAGCTACTGTATATTCAACATTTTTAGAGAACCCAGCCGGTGAATAAATGGAGGGGTGTCTGTATTATCAAGCTTTTATTGACCGAAACGTTCTGATTAAAGTTATGAACAAAATGAGTTATAAACAGAGTTCTGGTCCCAGTTGTGTTTGCAATGTACTGTTCAAGATTATATCATCAGAGTACATTGTTTAACTATTTCATTGAAGCAGTCAGAACTATAGTGGAACAGGGGCTGGAGTGGTTAGTTCTGTTGCCTTGTACTAATGGACTTGGGTTTTGTTCAACACCTCTGCAAAAGTACCCTTGATTAGGGTAGATAACCTGAATGGAGACAGTTTAAAAACCCGAGCTGTAAAACTGGGAAAATAAGTGTAAGTATCTTAGAAATGTACTATTCCAAGTTGCTGCAAAGAACAGCAACAGTTAAAAATAGCCTACAGAAATACATTTGCCCTGTGATGGACTGACATCCCATCCAAGTTGTAGCTTCATAGCCCAACACCCAGTGATGCTGAAATAGACTCTGGCCCACCACCACCCTGACCAGGATAAAGCGGGTAATGATGACGAATGGAAGTATTTTTTGCCATTCTATTTTGTATAAGTTCTGTTCCTGAATGAAAAAGGTAGATGGCAGTAAAGAGCAACCTGCCAGAACAGGAGTGGAGGACATTCTGAATTCAGATCAACAAAGTACTGGCAGCTTGTATCTGGGGTCCAGAGATCAGTAAAAAGATGAGGAACTTTGCACATATTCGTCTGATGAAGTGGTCAAAAATCAGGAGGTTGTGAAGAGAATATATATTTTTCTGTCATTTTAAATATTTTAATTTTAATGTAGCTCAAAGTTTTAAGAAAATATCAGAATGAAGTCTTACAAAGTATTATAATTATTATAGCCATAGACAATATTTTTAAATAGCCTTAAACCATAAATAAATAAAAAGATGTCTGTATTATTAAACTTTTATTGATTGTGACTTTGTGGTAAATATAATGTTGGAGTTCCAAATTGAGTTACAAACAGACTTCTGGTCCTAATTCTGTTCTTAAGTCGAGGAGCCATTATATTCCACAAAGATTCCCGGGAGCTTTCTGGTCCTCAGGAGTGAAGTGCTCAGGAGGCCCTCAGCCAATGTTTCACTCCCTGCATTCATTCACACAGATACACTCATGTCCAAATCCTGACATGTTGTTCTTATTATTCCAGTTTTAACTATACTTGGGGATGATGCTGCAATACAAAAGTATTGGCTGGGTTTTGGACCTACAAACCTAAGAGCCCATGCTGCTTAGTGGAACACCAAATGCATTTGCAAGTAAAATACTAAAACAATTGGATTTGACATCAAAGCTATTGGAATTTCAGCAATCTGGTATCTCATTGTCATATTCTTTAATAAACACACACGCGCGCATGCACGCATGCACACACACACACACACACACACACACACACACACACACACACACACACACACCTACTGGTTACTGGTCTCCTTCTTCCCCAAATACTTCCCCTTTGGCAGAAGCCTGAATGTGCACCACACTACAGAGCCACCCTGGACATTTTTATTAAAACACGGAATCATAAATCAATCCTTAATATATCCATTTCCAGCATTTTTACTCCCCTTTCTTTGGAGAGAGGTGTCCTCTGAAATTACTGCCGCTCTTCTGCTGCCAGTTACTGATCACATGACAGTGAGAGAGGGGGAGAGGGAGAACTGGACGCCTTCACATCAGAAGCTAAGAACCATGAGAAATGCAGCATAAATTCAAGGACTTCAGTGCCAATTTCTGCACCTTTTGTTACCACATTTACATCTGTTCATTTAGCTGACACTTTTCTCTAAAGCAGCTTGCAGTATTAAGCTACTTACAGTGATTTACCCATTTATACAACAGAGTAATTTTTACAGTATCAGCTATGGTAAGTAATAGGCGCCTGCTCTTGATTTAACCTACATACCATTGTTATAATGTTGATGTGATTCTTAAAATGCGTCGACAGCCAAAAAAGGTAATAAGTAATAATAATAGGTAATAAGTTGGTGTAAGGATTTAACAGCTGGTAAATTTTCAGTTACTCCTCGACCCACATCTCAAAATCAGAGCTGCTCCCTCCATCAGCTTCCTCAAACCCCAGCTGACAGCCCAGCTGTGCCAGAGCAGCCGATACATGGAGTCAAAACCTACTCATATCCTATTATGCCTTCCAATGTGGAAAGACTCGTGCTGCTGGCACTGGGCTGATGCACCACAACAGGCCACGACCTGCTCCTTTGGTGTAGCTATCCTCACACAGAGTGTGTGAAGAAACTATGACCCTCTGAGGGACACAAGCTTTCAGTGTACCATTCACATTAATTTCACACTAATATAATGAGGAACAGGTTCAGGTGAAGTTCTTCACTCAAAATACTGCAGCCTTATGATTGTATACAGAGCTGTGAAAAAGTATTTGCTCCCTTTCTGATTTCACCTACTATTGCAAATTTGTCACACTGAATGGGTGTTGGATAACTTTGTTCCTTAAGTAAATGAACCAGTAATTTAAAAACTCTACACGCAATATGCATTTAGTCAGGTTCTATTTATTTAATATTAGATTTTTTCTAAACATCTCATTCCATTCCATGTAAAAACTATGCAACAACAGTGGAAACTAGGCAAATACTTTTCTCTGGACTGCACTACATTATTTCATTTATCTGTCTGTTCTCTAAGAGAAATTGCAGTGTGAGGTACTACAGCAAGAGGGGGGATTTGAACCCAGGCCCTTCAATTGCAGGGTAGCAGTATGACCCATTACAGTCCAGCTCCTTGTGAGCCGCTGTTCAGCATGCAGCAACAGAGACTTCATCCTATTGTCAATTACAATAAACCATGATGTGTCAAGAGTCCAGGTCAGGCAAAAACATGTGGGGTCACACCCCAGACTGATGGACACAGCAGGAATCTGCTGCGTCCACTAAAGCAAAACAGTGAGAGCAGAGAAGCTGCTTTTCCACACGGCACCAGGGTAGCGATGAAATGAGCTTTTTTTACATTACATTCTCATTAGACACTCCACAGCCTCCTGACTCACATTATGCAAATGATGTTCACCTGAGCTCCAGGGACAGGATGCTGGGAATGAAGATAAAAGCAGCGCTGACATTAAACTGCTACTGCGGTGTAAAGTACAATTTTATGTGGGTCTTTTTTTAGCCTATTGTCCTCTGCAGTAAAGCTCACATTTAGTGTGGGTGCAACCTTACCAACTTCTAGGAGCTGTCAGCATTTTCAAAAATGTTAACAAAAATCCATTATTAAAAATCAATATATTCTTTATTTTCAAACATTATAATACAAACATAATTGAGACCAGATGTCTGTTCATACCTCATTTTGTTTGTATCTCTGTATAATAAAAGTAGTGACAGAAAATAACTTTATATGATTTTTTATTGAAATAATTTTATTTATTTGTTGGTTTTGATAAATGTAAATATAATTAATCAATGAAAATAAAAATATGTTGAATCCTATTTAGTATGAATGTTGACCAATTCATCCCATATCCATACTCAGTGCACATCATCTTGTTATTGCTCTCTGACTCTCATGAACATGGGCAGCAGCTGTAAACACCATGGAAGAGAATTGAACGCAGCCCTGTTCTGTTATGTTCTGCACTGCCACCTGTCTGCTCTCATGGTGAACACAAGTTCACTCATGTAGAAAATAAATGTATGCAACTGGAAAATAGATGTATTGAAAATCTTAATGTATATCCTCATAGAACAAACATCCAGTTTATACAGGTAATAGTGAAACACATAGCATGATCCTGAAGCCTACAGCTGAAACAACCTTGTTTTTCCCTAAATGAAAAATGCTGAAACATGGATCACATGGTACGAGGGTGAGCAGGTAGCAGGATGCCTGCAGAGTCACAACTGTGCTGCAGACATACTCCTGCAGGTTACTGCAGCGCTGCATTGGCTGCTGACCTCCTTGTACAAGTCCATCGATGGACAACAAAGGCAACTGCAGCCCATCTGGTCAAAGGCAGCCCCCGAGGGGGTGGTCTTACCTTGACTTGTGCTGTGGGCCACCCCGGGACAGGGCCACTGGCCAGGGCCATCTGGGGGTCTTCATCTGTGCGCTCTTTCAGGACCACCTGCCATAAGGCCAAACAAGAGGACAGGTGAACAAGCAGAGGTCTACAGGACCACACTCCCCCTCCCCCAACAGTGGTGGTATCAATGCGGGCTGGCTTAGAGGGGCGTCGAACTTTATAAGTTCATGACATTTTTGTTCAGGACATTTTTTTGTATTAACATTTACTGTAATCCATCCATCCATGATCCTGAACTGCTTTATCCTAGCGAGGGTCGCAGCCATCCAGAGCTCAACCCCAGAATTACTGGGCGCCAGACTATGAAACTACACCCTGGAGGTGACGCCAGTCCATCATACTGTCCATTTACTGTAATCTTTTCTGTCAATTCAGATTTAGAGAGATACATGGATATGTGAAGGTATTGCTATGATGAAACGTTTAAATATTAAGATTCTCAAGGCAATGGGGAAGACACTGATTATAAATGAATCATGTTTTCATGATCACTCTTTATTGAGGTGTGTATTGCGAATTGGTATGAGATCTATTTCTTCAATCATTTCCTTGAAAAATTGTGTGTCTGTGCGTGTATTAACTTTAATAAAATTCAAAAAAGCAGGGAGTTGGACCAGGCTGTGTGACACCTCACCATGTGTTCCTCCAGCTGTGCTAGCGTGAGTTCCCACAATCCCTTGCTGTAAAGGCTGGGTGTGTGATGCTCATGCTGAATAACCATAGAAGCAACTCAGCAGTGTATTTGTAGATATGGCTTCCTCCTGTCACAAAGCAGCTCCATACAGAGCCCAAGGAATGCTAGGTAATAGTGACCTCAGTCAGTTGCTCAATGCTGCTCTTCTGTGACTCTTCAGCTCTAAGGTTTTCCTGAGTCTGAATAGTGGGGTCATAGGTCAAGGCCAAAAACCATGCTAATAAATGTGTTTTTTCAATTATCTGACACTTTTCTCAACAGCCACTTAAACTGTTAGATTTGTACACTAAGCAACTTACAGTGATTTACACAAGTGGGTAATTTTTATCACATCAATTCAGGGTAAACACCTTGATCAAGGGCAGCACAGCAGGAGGTGGTATTTGAACCTGGACACTGCAAGTGTAAAGTCCCTAACATCAGAAGTGGGTGGCTGTGACACCCTGTTATCCTTGCTACACCTCAATCATTTCATCATCAAGAGCTCAGCAGACTGGCTATGGTGCCACACTGGAGTCGCAGGTATTACTGCCACTACCATTATTACTACTGATACATTTGGATTATATCTGGATTTTCAAAGCTTGTTTTTTGGATGTTGCCCACTCATATGGTTGAATATGTTTAATGAGAGCAGTTTTGGATAAATGCCTCATGCTTCAGTATCTCCCAGGTTCCTTCTTTGAACTATACGTCTACCTGCTCCCACAGTTCATACAGCTTTCTTCTTCAGCTTGCTGCCATAAACACCTGTAATATTTTTAAGTAAAAATGAGAAAACACCATTGTGCATTTTCTACAAAAGGGGTGTTTTTACCTCTTAATTCCCCTGAACTAAGATGTTATAAACTGCAAGTTTCCTAAAGTTCAGGTTAAGATCATGTCGCTTCCTTACTGTACATCTGTTCCTCACAGCAGGTGTTGTAATGGGGTACAATAAGCATGATAAACAATCCACACTGGCTCCTCACCTTACAATCACACACAAACACACACACACACACACACACACACACACACACACACACACACACACACACACACACACACAAAACTGGGATCAGAAGTTTCTTCATAACCCAATTGGTTCTTGTTAGAGTCCTGTCACTTTACCATTAAAACACAATAAATACAGATGTCCCTTCATTTATTTACTGGTTAGTTTCTGTAAATGTTTTGGAAATAGCTAAAATAAATAAACATGCGCTTAAAAAACTACTGGTCATCGATACTCAGGAACAGCAGACATGAGCTGTAAACACTGTGGAAGTGAATTTGGTTAAGGCTACTCTTTACTGCCATCTATCTATTTTGAGGTTAAACACAAGGTCACTGTGCTTGAAAAAAGTAAGAAAAAATAAGTGAAACCAGTTAAATATAACTTGAAAATGATTCTATCTTAAAAAATTCATAACTGACAGATTGTAATACAAGGAGCCAATGTAAACTAAGGGCAAAAACAGGTGAAACATGATTCAAGAGAACTACTGTGGGGGCTATGGAAAGTCAGAAGAAGGCACAGTGAAGGATGACATTAGAGCTCTGACCGTCATGTCCTCCAGCAGAGCCTGAGAGTCCTCAGGGGCCGCTGATGGGCACCTCCCACTGTCCGGGTATGATTCCAACTTCTCCACCAGGGCCTTGAGCCCCTTGAGCTCAAACTCAGTAAGGTGCGTCCACCTGGCTGCATGCTCAGAACCCAGCGAGCCACATGGGGAATTGGGGAAGTCCATCAGGTGATCTCCTGGGCCATAGGGGGTGTCCTGCTTGAAAGTACTGGTGGAGGCTGGAGGGAAGTGCTCGTCCCTGCCCTCGGGTCGCCCCCCGTAGCCTCCCCATGGGCCTCCGTCCATGTCCACTTTCGCTGCGGTGCAGATGCTCTCGCTGCTCAGCTGCCTCTCTGTACCGAAGACAGAACCAGCCACAGGGCAGGAGTTTGAGCCAGTCCCTTGTGGGGGAAAACAGGATGCCGGGACTGTTCCATGGCAGCATTCAATATTCTACCTTCTACTGACAAACAAGCAAGGGTTGAACCCCTTTAAAGTTCCATGCTCATATCTCCCTCTTGGCTCATACTAGCCATTATTCTACATAAATACTTGCTGTATAACAAAAGAAATTAATTTTTTATTTATTTTCCTCTAAAGCCACAGCCTAAATTCCTCTTTTGATAAAGACATGGAACTTAGGCTGATTACCTTTATATATAACTGTTGTTATAATCTACATCTGTGTTAAGTTCCATTTACTGTATGAATACAATACACGGATGACCATAGCATTTACCCTCTTTTCAGTAGAAAATTTTATATTTGATCTACTTAATAACTCAGACCAGTTTCAGAATATCTAGACACGTTTTTTGCATCCTCTTAGACCGTGCTACACAGGTGGTCCTTCGAAATACTGTAATCTCTTGCACTTATTTTATGCATATGAAGGCATTTCCAATTTTTGTCTGTTGTTGTGACCCAGTACTGTTCTGTTGATCAATGATAAAAAAACAGTTTGAGTGCAGCTGATCACTACCAAATGTCAGGTACATTATTGCTAATCTATCTTGTTCTTGATATTTGCACTCGTTTTGTTCCTGACAGGTGGCGATCTGTCCTGTTATGACATTACATTCAAATTATTTATACATTGATAGCAAGATAATGAAAGTGTCCCTAATCCCCTGTAAATACAGTGACTACTAGAAGAGAGTCCCCTGTATAGAAAGAAAAGGGAAACAATAAAAACTCAAACACAAAAAACATAGAAACAGTTCGTATGCAGTGTGCACGTATAGTGAGGAGGAGAAATACTGCTCTTTGAAAAAGTTATTATAGGAATCAGATTTAGGAGACCTATAAACAGTGGTGAGATGCGTCATTTAGCTCTTAATAAATAACTGGATCTACTTCCCACTTGTAAAATTAAACAAGGACATTACCATGACAGGAGGAAACCTTAATAACTCTCAAATTCGACCTCAGTAACATTACCCAGAGTTCGAAGGGCCACCAGTCAGACTTTTCTGTTATTAATATTTGCTTACCAATTAGCATCGACTCCCTGTGAGAGTCCTGGCAGCGATGAGAGGGTTTGCTGACGCCGGGGGAGTGTCCCTCTAAGACATAGCGGCACATGGCATATTCAAATTGGCAGGACGGAGAGCAGACCTGAAAGAGCACAGCCTGGGTCTCAGATCATTCATTTCTGGTTGCTTTCCTCTGCATTCTGGGGGATTTTTTTACTGAGCACAAACAAGTCAGGGGCAGCAGGTGGCACAGCAGTCAGAACAACTGCCTTGGAACCCAACTATCCCACATTTGAATCCTGCTCCTGCCATAGCAATATCAATGTAAGTACTTACCCTGAATTGAAAGAGTACAGACAAAGACATTCCATGTTGGAATGTAAAAGGAATACATTTTTTGGGAGCAGCAGGTGGCATATGCCATAGTGCATAACTGAAGGGCCCAGGTTCAAATCCCACCTCATACTGCAGTACCTTTAAGCAAGGTACTTACTCTGAATTGATACCATAAAAATATCCTGCCATATAAATGGGGAGATACTTTATTGTCCTGGATTTGGAGGATTTATATGGATAAATTAATGAAGCATAATATTTAAGACACTTTAAAGAAAAGTGTCAGATAAATGAATAAACAGTTGACTAAACAGCGAGTGGTTATACGTTATTATTATACGTTATTATGTGTGCAAGTCACGTTTTGCAGCAGTCTCACATCTCCACCTATTCCATCATCCGTAACCCAAATTTCTGCATATCCATCCATCTACCTATCCATTATTAATAACTGTGTTCTTTATATGTTGCAGTCAAATCTGTGCAGTAAGAGTCTCATTGGAAAAAATCTGGTTTCGTTGTACTTTATAGTTGTTTATTTGAGCTTCAGTTTACGCATTTGTCATGTTTGTGATCTATTATTTTTTCAAATATCTGACACTTGTGACAAGTGTCTTACAGTTTGTGGTTGGGTACCCCAGCTGCTTACAGTGATTTATCCATTTTTACAGCTGAGTAATTTTTACTGCATCAATTCAGGGTAAATACCCTCATCAAGAGTACTATAGCAGTGCAAGGCAACAGCACTAACCACTACACCATCTGCTGACTTCCAAAAAAACAACATCAGGTTTTGCTGGGACTGGTGTGTCATTCGCACGTGGAGCTGTGCTCTGGCTGCAGAGATCAGCTGGCTCTAGGCGTCCAGTTCCACTCACATTTCTGTTTTGTTCTTGGCGCCGTCACTCGCTATAAAAATAGACAGCCCATCAGGGCTGTTTTCCTGGGCAGAACCAGGGGACGGCATTCTGGGAATTTATGGCAAGCTTTGGGGGAGGGGGAGTGAGTTCAGTGTCTTCAGATCCATCTCTCTCTCCCAGGGGAACTACAATGCTCCCTGATGCCAAGCACCAACAACCTCCAACTACCCAGCTGGCACCATCATGACACCACCACCCTCCCCACCTCCTTTCAAAACACTGGAACTGAGCTGCAGTCCCAGTTAAATCAAGTTACTGGTTTTTACTGGTTGTTAGTCACTCCAGTGCCTGCCTAGCCCCAGTGAAGCACAACGCACTTCAAAACACAGCTGTTTATTTAAAAGCGGTACAACACTCATTCAGGTTTATTCGAGATCCTCGACACTTCCTAACATACAATTTGGGAGCAGAAGTCTGTTTCACAACTCAACTCTATTGTAAATCCAACCATCAAGCCACAAGCAGTAAAAGCTTAATAATACAAATGTTTATCAATTTAATGCATGACTGAATATTCATCTGATCGCTCTCTAAATCACATCTTCTTAATTTATAGTATTTTTGTCAAAAAATGTGACCCAGAGACAATAGCCACAATCATTGATAAAGCACTTCAGTTTTTTGTATTTATGCACATGGTGAATTTTTTCTGAATTCATTTGAAATCAAAGACAAAGCAGCATTTTCTAAGCAAATTTAATATGCATGTGCTATTCTTTGATAAAGGCAAATTAGCAGCAAATGATTCATTGTTCAAGCCTTTGACCCAAAAATCTGGTTACACTGAGGCAATATGAAGCATAAAAATAAAAACTTGGAATAAATGTGTTGAATAGTGGTAAACAGAGCACTGGTAGTTTTTAGCATGTTGCAGGTTAGGTTTAGAGTATCCCTAAAGGAATTCATGTACACACACCTGCTTCACACACACAGACACAGTAGTCACATTCAAAACTCACATTAACAGAAGCAATGTTCGATTACAATTAGGCTACATGCAAACACACACATTAAATAGCAGGCATGTGTGTACAAAGACTCACAGATACATACAGACACGCGTGTGCGCCACATGCACACTGGCCTCTGGATTCGCACCTTTACAAAAACTCTGGGTCACGTGTGATAGAAGACACAGTAGACTCATCCCTCAAATAAATGTGTACATCTGTGTGTGTGTGTGTGTGTGTGTGTGTGTGTGTGTGTGAGAGATATAAAGTGATGCCATTTACTTCTATGTGTGTTTGCATGCTCATTTACAGTATGTGTGCATTGTCCTCAAGGCACTCAGACTGCCAAAATCCTGCACTGCAACCATTAGCATGATGCCAGATCCTCAGTATTGCAAGAATAAAAATGATCGTACTTTCTGTGTATCTCTCTCTCTTTCAATTTTGAATTCAATTCATTGTGCTTTATTGGCAGGACAAACGTGCACTTGTGTTGCCAAAGCAATTCAACAACAGTACTTAGAACAGAACTGCACAACAAACAGCAGTGACTTACAACACGTGCACTACAACAACAACAGCTTAATGTCTTTATGTGCATGAATTAATAAATATATAGCTATAGATACACATACACAAACATAGAATCAACCAACTAAAAACCGAGTGCTTCAGACAGCACAAAGCGTGTGTTTGTGTGTTATTGGAGAAAGTGGGAAAGAGTCTCTCCCCTCTCCAATAACATCAAGCAAATTAAAACAGCTGAAGGCTTCACAGTTTCCCACTCAGCTCCAGGGCAATGACTGGCCAAAGCAGAACACCATAATCAGATCTTTATTACCGCTGCTGTGGTAAGAATACCTAACATGATTCCCCTTGTAATGAACCACAAAGTCCACACTGGCCATGTAGCTCGGAGCAGCGAGCAGCCAAGCGCAGAACAGCCCCAGTTTGTAGCCTCAGTGTAACATACAGGCGGAAGATGTTTTAGTATGTTTTGGATAAAATCATCAGCTAAGTAGAAAAATGAATTATTTAATCATGGGATTATTTGGCCTTGGGCCTCTAGAGGCAATTCAAACAAAACAGCCTCGGCATTCTGCAAATGATTTAAACTCACTGGCTACCCAGAACTGTGATGCACTGGTGTCCCATCTGGGTGCATTCATAGCCCAGCACCTAGTGATTCTGGGATAGATTCCAGACCATGGCAACCCTGACCAGAATACAGCAGTTAATGAAAACAGATGAATTGATGGCTGGATGGATGGATGGTTACCCAGAATCCTCAAACTGTCATAAGGACTGTATTTCTGAGATGAGGAGTTTGGGATCCTACAGAGCTGGAGAATCATCACAGTGCTGTTCCCTTGGTGATTTAAAGCAAAAAAATTGGCAACAAAAAGCTTTGGATGAAATGGCGGATGTAGGGGAGATGTGTTTCACAGCACCTGCCTAACTGAACGAGCCACACTGATGAGTAGTGGTGCACTTTACAGAGCACATTTTAGTTTTTCCCCAGTTGGTTACACACTGACTGAATGAATTAACCAAGTAA
This sequence comes from Arapaima gigas, assembly GCA_900497675.1. NCBI lineage: Eukaryota > Metazoa > Chordata > Actinopteri > Osteoglossiformes > Osteoglossidae > Arapaima > Arapaima gigas. The sequence goes on along the minus strand of UFQX01000229.1, from coordinate 262,695 downwards.
TCAATTGCTCATGCTAACACCACAGATCCATATATTTTGTCACAAAAATTAAAAACACATTCCTGCTGTGTCAACACAGTTTGCAATTCTGACATATTTCACAAAACTCTACACACATCTCAGCAAAGCAAAAGTGATATCATCATAAACACATCTTTTCCTTCTGCAGAAACACCTCAGTCAGAGAGCAAAATGCTGTCCGCTACTGCATGACAACACATCACCTGTGCAGAAACCAAAATGATGACGATTATTATTATTATTATTATTATTATTATTATTATTATTATTAACAAAATGACATTATTTGTACAATTGTTTGGCCCATGCTTTGGCAATATAGGTACCTAATATGAAATGTGTTGTGCTAATAAAGGACAGTAACAAGAGCTGAAAAATGAAAGAGACATGCATGCAATCAACTTTTTGGTTCTTAACTAAAAAAGCTGTTGTGATCCCACTACTGAGCAGCCTAACCAGGGCCTCACGATCAGTTGGATCCAGACCAGTCCAAGTCTGACATGCTATGCTGCCAGTGCCCGTTGACCTCTGTGGTATCTCACTGCACTAGTATGTCACCACCTCAAATAGGCAAGGGTCACAGCTTCTAAATCAAGGGGTGAAACCTCCACTTAGCACTATTGCAGGATGGGCACCAGACCCAGGTACAGTGCTGAGTGGGGTCATGACCCATGCAGAGCCAATACGAGCAAAGCCCCACGGCAGCAGTGAATGGTCCTGGAACCCTGACCATGCAGGACATTTATGATTTCAACCATCAGGTAGACACTGGCATCAGGTGCTGCTCTGTGGGCCTCGGTCACCTGGAGTGGAGTTCACAACCCCTCACCTTGCCAAAGTCACAAAAAAATTTATCACGAATTAAACAAGCTGTTGCATTTAACTTGCTCTGGTTATAAAAAGTCTGCTATTCACCTAAAGAAACAGCTGGTGAAATAAAATACCACAAGTGTGAATGCAACACATTAAGTGGTTATGAATTTATTTAACTGAAACTCTTCTCCAAAGGAACTCACAATGTTGAGTTACTTGCAGTAATTTAATTACACAAGGGGACAATTCAAACTCAGGATGCACACCTTGCTCAAAGGTATGACAGCAGGAGACAGGATTTGAACCATTCCAGTGCAAGTCATCAGCTCTAAGCCATACATTTCCACAACAGCGTGAATAGAACCTGGGTTGAGAATAGCTAATTCTGTGCTATATGAATGTGGCTCACCTGAGGGTAGAAGGGAGCTCGGCCCTGATTCAGTCCCACCCCACAGCAGTCATCCTCCAAAATCCCCAGGGAGACATCACTGTGGCTTGATGACAGATCCCACGTCCTTCTGCTGCAAGAGGTCAGACAGAGGTGGAGATGATGGTCCAGAATACCTAGCAGAGAGAGTGACAACATCATAAGGACATCACAAACCCCCCTGTGGCACCACTCACAGCTCATTAAATCGGGGGTCTTGGAGGTTTTTCCTGGGCTGGTTAGGTAATTGGCACCAAGGGAAAGTACTGTAATTTTACTGCACTGTGAATGTGTGATCCTGCCTGTCCGGCATGAAGAACAATGAGCATTTTGTCATCTGTAATTACAGTCATTTTCACCATTGTCTGTCATGTCGATGGAGCTGCGTCTCTGGAAAACTGTCATGGGCAAATTAGGCTTTGTCAACTTAAGGATAAAATGAATAAGAAACATTACTGCTAAAAACTGATGGTTCCTGCATTATTTTCTGCACTGCAGCAGCTGACAGCCGCTAGGTCCCAAAAACAACAACTGATGGTTTGAGTGGATCCAGGCACTTCTTCCGCATGTGGACCACATAGAACCTGCTGGCTGCTCATGTAAAAATGCAGCCAGGTATTCATTCGATAAATTTCACAAAGGTTTGTGGTTAATGTTGCAGGACAAGTCCAGTGGGTGGCGTAATGGTTACAGACAAAATACCAAGGTTTGGATCCTTGCTCCTGCTGTGCAGAACATAAGAATTTTTTCCAGTAATAAGGTTAAAAACAGGTTTGTACACTAAGTTGTTTACAATGATTTGCCCATCTATACAGCAGGGTGATTTTTACTGCATCAATTTGGGGACGACAGTTTCAAAGTACCACAGAAGGAGGTGGGATTGAAACTCAGGAACTTCTGATTGCCACACAAAGGCCCAAACAATTACATCATTTGCTGTTCTCAAGAGTAATATTGTAAGTGACCTTGTGGGTGGTTTTGGGTCTCTGTCAATAGTAGAAAGCTGTTGTTAGACAGTCACCTCCTCAGTCCAGGAAAGGGAACTCAGAGATCAGTCCCTGAGTGTGATCGATCTTGAAGGTGGAGCCTTCACAGAACCTGCTGGAATGACACTCATTCTTGTTTAATGGGACCACATTCCACCTGGTAGCTCTATGCCATGAGATGCTCCTTCCCAAATTCCACATGATGACTGTACATGCATTTGATAGCAAACAGCAGCAGATCAAAATGCAATTTAGGAAGCTGTATCTGAGCCAAAAGCCTCTTTTGAAGATATTAGTCATTTCCAACATTTCTGTCCTCACATGATCAATCATTCGGCTGGTGTCAGGAGGTCATCAGTTCAGAATCTCCTGGTACACAGATGTGCTAACTGTACACATCCAACCTCATTCAACCACAGTGGCCATTAACTTCAGCATCTGCAGCCACGAAGTAGGATGGTGACTGTTGCCCAACCTGCTACTTTCTAGCTGTCACTTTATGGAATTTTTCAATATGAAATTAGGCCGATGACTGTTCCAGAGCTTCTCTTTATTCAGCACAAAAATTAAAATGAACATCTGCTTTAAAATTAATCCATCTCTCCATGCATTTCCAGAAACAGCATTTCTACTGCAGGGTTGCGGCCCAGAGTTTATCCTGGGAGGACAAGGTGTGAAGTGGGGAACACCAGGGACCCCATGGATGGGACCCTGGTTCATCACAGGAAAATCAGATACACTCATACACACATTTAGAGCAGTTTTTAGAGCAACCAGTGCACAAGGAAAAAAATGGTCTTTGGAGTGTGGGAGGAAACCAGAGCTTTGGAAGAAAGGCACACAGACTGCACTGGATTCAAACACAAGTCTGAACCCACAACCTGGGAGTGTGAGGCACAGCAATAAAAATTCATGTGAGTGGAGCTGCTGTCAGTGCTGTGACAGTAATGGAGCTGACCTTTCCAACCACAACCATTCTGACCACAACACTAGGACACAGCCTGATGATCAGCAAGGGGTTTGAGTGAAGAGCAGCACTGCCTGCTGAATGAATCAAATACTGAAGCACAAAAGCTCACCTTCCTCCGTGGTGGATCTCAGGATCATTCCTGTCAAATCCTCTGTAGATATCAGCGCAGCATCAACACTGGCAGAACCCACTGAAGCTGTAAAAGAGCAAGGGTTCGAGTGGTGTCTCACCACAAAAACAAAGCATCCGTCCTTGTGCTGCACAACTGTCTGTAACAATCTATGGCTAAAAAAAGCACTGTGTGTGATTTTCTGTAATTTCTTCATCATTTCAGTCATCTCCAGAGCCAGTATCCCCCCCCCCCACCCCCTTTGTAGCTGCCTTACGCTTTTCCAGTTTACACGCAGTAGGTGGCGCAGCTGTTACAGCCACTGCTTTCCACATGCAGAGCCCAGATTCAAACCCAACCCTCACTGTAGCATCCCTGAACTGACAGAGTAAAAATTACCCTATTGTACAAATGGGTAAATCATTGTAAGAGCTTAACATTGTAAGTTCCTTTGGAGAAAAGTGTCAAATAAAGGAATTAAAAAATGCTAGAATAATAACCCCATCACACACAACTGACACTAAAAGACTGCAGGAGGTGCCCATGTGGCCCTCGGCCCTCCAGTACAGGAACTGTATTTCTCTGCTTAAACACTGATTCTAACACCTGCACAACTAATCATATTTACATTTTCTGATAACTATTTCCAAGGTGACTTGAGCTACTTATAGTACAGAGCAAAGGTGCCTCTACTAAACACTGACATGAGGGGGGGTGAATACTTATGCAGTCAATTATTGTGTGTTTAATAATTGTAACAAATTTGTAGAGATTTGTTTTCATTTTCACATTTAAGAGTCTTTTTCTGATGAACAGTGTCAAAAAAGTCCAATTAAATCCACTGTGATTTAATGTTACAAAACAATAAGACACGAAAAAGTTCAAGGGGGTGAACATTTTTTAGGTACTGTATTTAGTCATTTGTACTTAATGGTCACCATAACTGTAAAAATTCAGTAATTTAGTCAAATACCTTCATCAAGGATATTCCAATAGAAGTTGGATTCAAGCCCATGACGTTCACATTACATTTATTTCTTTAATATTTTCTCCAAAATGGCCTTCACTGATTTATCCATTTATACAGTATGATAAATTTTTCTGTACCAGTTCAGTTTAAGCAGCATGATTTCAGGTGTGGGATCCAAACCCCACCACTTCAGTTACAACCTGATATCATTCACCACTACTTCACCTACCATCTCTGAGGTGGATGCCAGAAAGTAGCTCAGGGCCACCATGTGGCTCCTGTCACAGCTCCCTAGGGAACACAGCTGGGGCTCATAATCCATCCTGTATGCAGCACAAACACATCCAAGCAGCACGGCAGCTCAGGTTCAAAAACCAAAATTACTCGGGAGTTAAATGAGTTTAAAAATACAACCGCATCAATTTTTCTTGTTGACGGTGTCAGCTGCTGTCATGGCAGCAGAGAAGCAGCGGGAGGGTAACAATCACCATGCACAGCAGGCTGCATTTGGCGCTTTACAGCACACCAGACGAGTAAGTGCTGGGCAAAAATAAAGGAAAAAAATGTACAATTGTGAACAAAATGCAGAAAAGTAATTTGAAACAGTGAGCAGCACAGTGACCAGAAAGGGAGAACACCTAAGAGCAGGAGGTAGAAGATATGTGCAGAAACTCTTTTGTCTTCTGCAGAGAACATTGGACCAGTTCAAAGGAACTCTTCAGTACCCACTCAGGAAGAAGAGGTTAAAGATTGCAGTATGACATCCAGTGAAGGTCTGTAAGAACACCACATGACCAGGTACAACCAGCATCAGGACTACAAGACAGCATTAAAACCAGGTATCTCCAACAGATCATGTTTTGTAAGCTCATAGTACCATCATAACAGAGTACCATCAACAGACCAAATTCTCTACAGCCAGAGTGTGAACAGTTACCATAAAGAGACCAAGTTCTGTACGATCAAAATACGACCAGGTACCACCAATGCCGGTTCTGTAAATTCCCAGCATGACAAGAACCCTCCAACAACAGAAGTTTTTTTCAACAGAAAGCTCTGAACCAAGTTTTCATAATACATAAGACTTCAGTGAAAAAGCTTCTGATCGACAGACTATGAACTGTATAATTTGACATTTTTTACCAATGTGTTCAAACTGGGCTTTGACCTTGTTTCTCAGGAAGGTCAAACTGGGTCAAAGGGACAATAAAAGTAGGATCACATTACACTGTACATCCCCATATTATCTTTGAAGTTTAGCTTTTTTATCAACTGTTTGCATGAAAGATTGTGACCCAACTACTGTGGTAACATTTACTCATGTAGGCAACACTTTTCTCTAAAGCAGCTTACAGTGATTTGCCCATTTACACAGCAGGGTAAGTTTTAGTGTATCAATTCAGGGCAAGTACCTTGATCAATGGCATCACAGCAAAAAGTGTGATTTTAACAATGGTCCTTTGAATCCAAAGGCAGGGGCTTTACCTACTACAGCATCTGCTGCCCCACCAAGTGTCAGGTAAGAAGCATACAGATTTTTCTCCACAGGTAAATGCATAAATGAAACCAAATGTCAGTCAATGCCCCTAACCCCTTTTCCCACAACTGCAAGCCCCAGAACCTGTCATGAAGGTGTCTTCAGCCAACCATGGCCATGCTAGTCACCTTCAACCTCCTCACTGCAGGAAGGAGCTGGGTGGCACCGGAGGCCTTGTGGGGGCTTTGGGGTGGCTGGGGGAGGTTCTGAAGTACTAAAGAGGTTGGACCGAGTCGTGACCTTGATATGGAATGACAGAAATGAGACATGCAACCAGCTGCGCAAGCAAAGCCTTACAGTGAAACACACACACACACACCACACACACACACACACACACACACACGCACGCACGCACGCACGCACGCACGCACGCACACACGCACACACGCACACACACAGAGCTCTGAGTAAATGCACTGAGTAAACGGAAGTAAAGAGGAAGACAACATACTCAAGCTACATTGCCACTGCCCACCCCCCAGTGGGAGTGAACTGTTGACCACAGCAACACACCAGGGGAGAACAGCCCCAGAGGAGGGGAGGTCTTCAACCCCCCACGGCCACGCAGCACTTCTAAGTGAAGGACACCCACCTGATGGCTCCTGCTCAGCCGTCCGGGAGCCCCAGAGCCTAGGCCCATGTCTCCATTGCCCAGCGAAAGAGACAGCTGCTCTATCCGTCCACCTTCCTCTGTCTTTCCAGAGAGCTTCATTGAGAGCGAGAAGGAGGGAGGGAGGGAGGGAGGGGTGAGTGAGTGAGCCTGAGCGAGTGAGAGAGAAAGAGAGAGAGAGCGAGAGAGAGAGGAAGAGGAAAAGGGAGAGGGAAAAGGAAAGGGTGGGAGGGAGCAATCAGGGGGCTCCGATGTACAGTGTGCTCTCTTATTCAGGCTTCTGATTGGCTGATGAGAGCCCCCCCCCCAATAGCTGCAGCAGCCAGTAAACTAGCGAGTTCCAGCATGGAGGAGCCCGCTGCCTAGCAACCCTGAGGGTGGTGGGGGTCCAGGGGGGTGGGGGACATCTGTAAGGGGCAGGCAACAGCAATTCCGCACTGCTGTTGCCAGCACCGTGCACAGCAGGAAATGCTGGGAGGAGCAGCACCTCCAATGGGTGTTGTAGTACATCTTGGCTGCTCGGTACCAGCAGGGCACCACGGTGAACAGTCACCCAGGCACCATGAAAAGACACCCCCATGCTTTCCAATGCAAAGGGTTATTTTTAAAAATACTAAAATAGTCATTGTGTCACAGTGTCACATGATCAGTCCGAACACACACACGTGAGCGCACACACACACACACACACACACACACACACACACCACACTCCCCTGGTACAGTAACTGAATGTGCAGCTTGCTGTGATGTCTGTGCTCTGCACCAAACTGTGTTCTCACCCTTTACAATATGCAAGCAGGTAATAAAAATACTGTTAAAAAATGCCACCCAAAATCACAAGTGGAAGATTGGTCATCTTTTATAATTTATATAAAGTAGTTATAAATGCATGTATTAAATACTTAAACCCAACTACCTGTGACAGCAGTTGGACTAATTAGTCATCGTGTTGCAGTTAATGGGCCTGGGTTCTAATGGGTTCAGGGTTCTACTTACCTAGATGTCATACGGCAAAAATGACCCAGCTGTATAAACAGATAAATTCTTAATAGCTTGATATTCCAACCTTAAAGTTTCCACTGAAGAAAGGTGTCAGTCAAATGCATAAACAGTAATAATAAATGAAAATCACACATGTACCTGTTATTGGCAGCAGTGGCGCAGATGTGCGGTTCAGTTGTGGTTCACCAGTGGTTTACACACTCCAGTCCGCTCTCTGTTACACATCCGCAGTCTTGGTCTGCCCCCCTCCTGCTGCAGACCACACCTCTCCTCTTCTGACAATTATGCTAGCAAGACAAAAATAGTTCTGTTTTTCCATCTCTGCTTTTGCTTTTGAAATCTGAAACTAATTTTAATCTCTCAGACTCATTAGAAGAGCTGGTCTCTGTGGTGCACAGCCAGCAAGATGAGTTTTTCACCAGCCAGTCTTTTCACATTTACCCCTTTCACACTGTTCTTATTAATTTCTTGTTGCCAATGCTGGGCATTCAGCAAATGTGAAAGAAACACCTGTTCATATATATATATATATATATATATATATATATATATATATATATGTGTGTGTGTGTGTGTGTGTGTGTGTACACACACACACACACACACACCCACACACACATATAAAAATAAATAAAATACATACTCACCATCCACTTTATTAGAAGCACCTGTACACCTGCTCATTCACACAATTATCCAGTCAGCCAATGGTGATGGCAGCAGCCCAGTGCCCGGTGGCATCAGTGGTGATACATAAAATCATGCAAACACAGGTCATGAGCCTCAGTTCACATCAAAATTTAGAACTGGGAAAAAATGTGATCTAAGTGACTTTGACCATGGCATGGGTTTGAGTATTTTAGAAACTGCTGCTCTCCTGGGATTTTCATGCATTACAGTCTCCAGAGTCCACACAGAATGTTGCGAAAAGCAAAAAACATACAGTGAGCAGCAGTTCTGAGGGCAGAAAGGCCTTGCTGATGAGAGAGGTCAGAGGAGAATGGCCAGCCTGGTTCAAGCTGACAGGAAGGCCACAGTAACACAAATAACCGCTTTTCTTCTGACGAATCTTGATTTCTGCTGTGTAGGGTCAGAAGTTGGTGCAAACGGCATAAAGCCGTGGACCCAACCTGCCTTGTATGAACAGTTCAGGTTGTTGGGGGTGGTGTAATGGTGTGGGGAATGTTTTCTTCTCATACGTCGTGCCCCCTAATACCAATCAAGCACCATTTGAATGCTACAGCCAGAAACTGGCTACAATTTACTCATCTTGTCTTGGCTGCTTCCAACATGATGAGGTCTCATGTCAAGAAGTACAAGTCATCTCAGACCAGTTCCATGAACATGACAATGAGTTTAATGTACTTCAGTTTACTCCCCAGTCACCAAATCTGAATCCAATTGACCACGTTTGGGATACGGTAGAATGACAATATCATTTAGCTGAAGTTTTTGTTCAACATAACTTACAATGTGAAGTTTACACCCAAAGCTACTTGCCATAATTTACATACTAAGCTATACAGTAGAAACATCATTTTCACTGTATCAATTCAGGATGAGTACCTAAAATCAAGGGTACAACAGCAGGTGGTGGGGTTCAAATACTTTACATTAAGAATGGAGCAGTTACAGCAAAACTGCTTATACTGAAATTTACCTGTACATATTTCCTTGTTTGGCTGAGCTGCTTTCTTTACATGTTATAGAATTTCTCTCATTGCTGACCAGCTGCCAGTGCCTTTATAATACTGTATACTGTATAACACTCATTATCTCTCTCTCTCTCGCTTATACACACTAGGGGCAACTTAAAGTGACAAATTAACCTGAAATATTTGTCTTTGGACTGTGGGAGGAAACCAGAGAACATGGAGGAAACCCTCACAGCCACAGGGAAAACATGCAACTCACACCTGTCCAGCCCTGGTGCTGTGATGCAACTGTGCTTCTCACTGACACACAGTGCTGCCCCTGGTATTATTTAGTCGACTCTTTTCTCCAAAGAAACTTACAATGTTAGGTTTGGGTGCTACTGTAACTTACAAATGATTTACCCATTTAAACAGCTGGGTCATTTTTACTGTCACAGTTCAAGGTAAGTATCTTAGAAAACAGTGTTAGGCTAAAGCTGGAGGAAATTTGAACTGTGCTCTATGTAGTGAGGATTCCAACCACTATACCACCTGCTGTCCTCTGTGAATACAACCCCAGTGTTGTTTCTGTCACTCACTCCTGTCAAGCGTTTGGGTTTCTCTCTCTGCATTTTGACTGCCGGAATATTCAGCTCTGTTAGATCTCTAATGTGACAATAACACACGGAGGTTGCAAATCAACACCTTTTCACATTACTCTTACGCTGCAATAAAGGTCCATTTTAGATACAGTGTTCCAACATGGGTTTCCCAGATCTGCTTACAGGTAATTATGAAAGTAGGTTATTTGATACAAGATAAAATGCATGTAGAAAAAAACAAGAGAAACATAAATATAAAACTCCCAAGTGGAACCAGGAGAAAAAAGTTAAAATAAAATACATCTATACAATCTTACTTCCCACTTGAGGTCCAAAATCTATCTGAAGGGCTGGAGTTCAGATAACAGAGAAGGTATTTCCATTAATGGCTATAGGTGACATTGCAACCCATTCCCAAACCAACACACATTCACTCAGGTATCCCCCTACTTACTAGCATGATGCATTCCTTAAAATCCGGTCCAAAGGTAAAGTCTTGTAAGTCAGAGACGTAATTATCATTACAACATGAACTTTGAACCCTGCACACTCAGATCTCTGTACCTATAAAACTGAATCTCTATTTGATTTTCTGTTTTTTCTTTATACACAGCTTTGTTTTTCAAGCCATATATTTGAAATTTGGCATATATGTACTTCAAGTTGGGTTGAGGAATTTTCTTAATATTGTAGCAACTACTTATTTAGCTCTTATTCAAACCTGTTGAAGAACAATTTGGACAAAAAAGACTCTGTAAAAGACTCTTTTAAGATGCAGTTGTACCCTGGTATCCAAGTATAATCAGTTCCTAGAAATGGCTCAAATACCATAAACCGGGACATCCTAAAGCTTCCATTATTCCTTATGAGGATAATTATGATAATTATTCTGGGTTCATCTGAGAAACCCCAGTTAATCTCCCCAAAATATCACTAACACTCTAAAATACCTATTCAAGTGCAGTAAAAAACACTTTACACTGCAATTACCTAATTACCAAAAAGTTAATTAGGTAATTAATATGCATTTATGCTTATATGCAATTACTTTTTTATTTAGTATCATACATTAGGTTTTGTCCTTTATCATAAGTGGTAACAGCAACAAACATTTAACAGTCAAATTTATGCAAAAAACAAGAAACAATAATGACTTTAAAAAAACAATAAAAAGCACCTATTGTAATGGGCTGTTACTGTTATGAACTGTTACTGGGGGTCTTACTGACTGAACAGATGTGACCAGAATGAGGAACTGCAAACTGCGTTTGAACCCAGGCCACACAAGGCAAAAAATGAAAATACAGATGCTGGACGCAGTGCTGCCCCCCTAGTGTCACACTCGTACTCGCACCCATTTCCAATATCTCCGTGATGTAATTCAGCTTCACTCAGATATTATGACAGATAAGGGTAGACTTATAGACAGGAATCATTAAAAATGATATTGCTTTTCTTCATTGCGGCTCTTTCAACATTTTCATTGTCAAAGAGGCACAGACACTCAACAGGTTGGTCAGTGGTGAATAGCAATCTCAAAAGGAGCAAAATCAGCTAACAAATCAACCCAGGAGTTAGATCCTCCTGTTGGAATTGTTCCAAAGAAACATTACCTTCAGAGTTCTCAGGCAGACCCACAATTTTTAAGATTATTGTGGCAGTTTTTTTTTTTGTTCAGCTCTGGATGCTGTAGGTCTGCTTTCTGCTCTAGGGTAGCTATTAAATTAGCTTTTGACTCAAGTGAATCTTCCAGATAAGAGATATTATACAAAATGAGTTATGAATTTATCCACACAATGAAGTAAATCAGAGAATTTTGATTCTAAAGCCACAAAGGAGGAGGAAAGTTTTTTTAGTTTAGCACTGACAGCATCCAGTTGAGATTCCATCCTGTCTATCTTGCTTAGTTTAGTTTCCATGCAGTTAATTTGATCAAACAACTGATGTGATACTGGTGTGTGTTCTCTACCACATCTATCCCTGAGGGTGAGTTGGCACGGCTGGTGGTAGAACCGGCCAGAGCCCCAATTTTTTCATCATATTTTGTCAACAATATCAAATGCATCCATAGAAATTTTGTTTGGTAGGGTAATTTCCACCTAACATTTCTAAGTAGAGTTTACCTTCAATTTTTCTCCCCTTTTGACAGCACATCGCAACAAAAATCAGATAATCCTTGTCATCCATAAAGCGAGATGTTTCAAATTCTATCAACCAACTCAAGATCATATGAAGAGAACAAAAACACAAAAATAGTGTCCTTGTGAACATGCAAAATTTGTCTTGGAAAGTAGCTACGTGACCCTCCGAGACCCCCTTTTACTGCAGGAACAGTAAGATGGGGTCACAGAAACAAAGATAGAAGCAGCAGCACAGAACTAACAGGAACATCTGCTAGAGACCAAACACACCTGTCATAAGAGTGTGTACAGTTATATAGATCATATTTTAACTTGTATAAAAGTCTACAAAAGTCTTATTATAAGTTTAAAATATTTTAAACTTCTTTAATACATTTTTTCTGTTCTACATTACATTTAAATATCAGTAAACTATGATATCAGTGAAGCTGATAAAAATTAAGGAATAAACTGATGAAGAATACTGATGAAACTCACTGGAAGGCTGACAGTAGAATCAACAGTACTCCTGCTGCGTAAATCAGTCCAATATAAGATTAATGCTAAGATGAGAAACTGAAGATATTAAATGTAGAAAAGTTCTATAGTAGCCAGCAGAGGGTAATATAAATATAACGGGATAAAAGTACATTTTTTTACTCGAGTAAAAACAAAAAGTATCAGTGCCAAACATTTCCCAGGGGCAACTGTGCCGGATTGAAAGTGCGTATAAGTCGTTACTACCCACCTCTGACGGTTACAGATGTAACGGTGACACCGACAAATTCTTGAGGTTCGAATGCCTGAATATCCACGAAACGATTTTCCGTAGCGGTGGATGAATGGAGGATGGATACCTGTATAAAAATATTATAGTATGTACACACACTGTAGTCCGGCGCTAAATAAACATGCAGAAGCAGGTAGTAGACCCTGCAGTTACGGGATACTGGTCCAGTTCCTGATGTCCAAAAACGTTAATACTTAACTACAGACTCCACCTTGAAAATATGCAAAGATAATAATAAATACACAAAATAAATCATAGTAACCCAGTAATCATCATTTTCCATTTAAACGGGAAAACAATACATAAAGGCAGAAGTAATAAGTAATAATATGGAAATGCTTAAAAATGTAGTTACAGACGAAGTGCGCAATACTCTGATTTTAGCTGCAGAATCCGGTCCAGCTGCTACTTGCTGCTCCGGCCAGCAGGTGGCAGTCTCGCCCCGCAGCATAAGGTCAGTGGGTGGTCAAGGCCTTGCGGAAGTGCAGGTTCAGCCCAGCTGCGAGTCGAGCAGCAGGTTCAATAACCAGAGAACAGAAATCGCTCGGCTACCGTATCGAAATGTGCCACAAGGAACACCATCAGTCTGCACAGTCACATGGTTACAGGAAAATTTATCCTTAAAGTAGGTTCAGCACCACACTCAATTTCTTATTTCATTCTTTAGCACCTAGGGAGTCACTTGAACTGCTTTTTGCACTCCTCTAGTAACACCTTTGCATGCAACACTTTAGCAGTGTGTTCAGCTCACAACTAGAAAAACACTTGTTTGCCAAAAAAATGAAATTATTTACATAAAGAACCACACACATTTGACTTAATTTTTTCAGGATCCTCACTGCAACAATTATAGTGGTGCTTGAAAGTTTGTGAACCCTTCAGAACTTTCTATATTTCTGCATAAATTTGACCTAAAACTACATCAGATTTTCACACAAGTCCTAAAAGTAGATAAAGAGAACCAAATCAAACAAATGAGTAAAAAAAAATAGACATGGACATTTATTTATTGAGGCAAATGATCCAATAACACATATCTGTGAGTGGCAAAAGTATGTGAACCTTTGCTTTCAGTATCTGGTGTGACCCCCTTGTGCAGCAATAACTGCAACTAAACGTTTCTGGTAATTGTTGATTAGTCCTGCACATCGGCTTGGAGGAATGTTAGACCATTCCTCCTTACAAAACAGCTTTTTCCATATTTTTGTGGAAGTGTACCATGGCATGAACAAAGGACCTCAGAAGAAGAGTTGTTGATGCACATCAGGCTGGAAAAGGTTACAAATCCGTCTCTAAAGATTTTGGACTCCACCAATCCAGAGTCAGACAGATTGTGTACAAATGGAGGAAATTCAAGACCATTATTACCCTCCCCAGGAGTGGTCAACCAACAAAGATCATGCCAAGAGCAAGGTTTATAATAGTCCACGAGGTCACAAAGGAACCCAAGGTAACCTCTAAGCAACTAAAAGCCTTTCTCACATTAGCTAATGTTAATGTTCATGAGGACACTGAACAACAACTGTGTGCACGGCAGGATTGCAAGGAGAAAGCCACTGCTGTCCAAGAAGAACATTGCTGCCCATCTGCAGTTTGCTAAAAATCACCTGGACAAGCCAGAAGGCTATTGGAACAATGTTCTGTGGACGGATGAGACCAAAATAGAGCTTTTTGGTTTAAATGAGAAGCGTTATGTATGGAGAAAGGAAAACACTGCATTCTAGCATAAAAACCTTATACCATCTGAAACACGGTGGTGGTAGTATCATGGTTTGGGCCTGTTTTGCTGCATCTGGGTCAAAACGGCTTGCCATCATTCATGGAACAATGAATTCTGAATTATACCAGCAAATTCTAAAGGAAAATGTCAGGACATCTGATACACTGATACAGTGAAAATGATGTATATACTGTATAGCTTAGCTGAACCTCAAGAGAATGTTGGTCATGCAGTAAGATCTTTAGTTGCAGTTATTGCTGCACAAGGGGGTCACACCAGATACTGAAAGCAAAGGTTTACATACTTTTACCACTCACAGATATGTGTTATTGGATCATTTGCTCAATAACTAAAAGTCCATGTCTAATTTTTTTGACTCATTTGTTTGATATGGCTCTCTTTACTTTCTCTCTACTTTTAAGACTTGTGTGAAAATCTGATGTAGTTTTAGGTCAAATTTATGCAGAAATATAGAAAGTTCTGAAGGGTTCACAAACTTTCAAGCACCACTGTAGATGATGTGGTTGCATTTGTATTTGGCAACATAGTTGTGGGTTAGAATGTTAAAAAGCAGTGGGCTGAGCACACAGCCTTGCAGAGCATTAGCTTTCAAGACCGTGGTGTGGGAGGTGTTGCTATGGATCCTCATGGCCTGCAGCCTCCCGGTCAAGAAGTTCAAGATTCAGTTACACACCATACCATTCATTCTCATTACTTTTAAAACCACTCTTTCAGATTCAGCACCATTGATTATTACTTAGATATAAAATCTGCAGTTTGGTTATTTATGAGGTTCAAGGGAATGAAGCCACTTCACCAGCAGTTAAAAATTTCATTTTCTCATTCAGCAGGCCATGTACACATGCAGCATTAACTGTTTTAACTGGAGCCTGTGAAATATAATCTGTACACATGCTTTTGTCTTCATGTGCACTGAGGTTTGAATAGACTCTTCCCTGAGCAAACATAGCAAAAATAAACTCAGTCCACCAGGTTGGGAAACTTTGCAGTGATGGTAGAGACCAAGAAACACTTTACCACAGTACAGTTGGGGTGACCAAACAGGCGTGTATGAGGACTACACACGTGGTAGACAGACTGAGCGTAAGACTGTTTAAGGAAGTGACATCTTTTCATTTCCTGCTAGTTTAAAAATTCCAGTAAAATGGAGGGATATGAGGCCTCGGCTGACAAAGGTTTTTCACTGTAGAAAGATTTCTGGTGATGTCTGGTTGGCTACAGATCTCCTGCAGTTTCACATTGTTGTCTTCAGACCAAAACATTTGTATGCACCTGAAAGGTCTACTTCACCTAACTGTAACATGGAACACTTACTTACTGGGTGGCATTGGCAGAAATGTTCAGCATGGCATATAGAATATTAACTACATACAGAAATACAAACTGATATTGTTATAAACACTGGAATTTAAACCCATAGGTGTATGCTGAGTCTTTATGTATACTGTATTACTACCTTTGCAGTTCTGACAAAAAAGAAATACTTTTAAAAAATTATAACATATGGTGATTTTACACATTTGTATGAAACTGAGCAAAACAGAAAGACAGAAGTGGTATAAATGCTAAATATGTTTTTATTATTTTTTTAATAATTAATTTTAATTTATAATAAAAAAATTGCATGTTTTAACGTATATTTTAACAGAAAAATTAAGTATGTAGTACTTTCAAGTACTTTAAGCTCCGCCGAGAGTTTTATACAGTGCAGTTTAGCGCAGCGGCGCACGGCATTGTGGGTAAAGGGCTTTGCACCCCACGCGCGCTCTACTGCTGCGGAGTCGCCCCGAACTCCCGTGATCAAGTCGGCACCGCAGGGGGTCGCCGTGGTCGTTAAGGGCGTGAGAGGAAGCGTGAATCCGGGAAGCGGGCAGTCCGGCAGCGGCGATCCGAGGCACCATGAGCGTGAGCGAGCACTCCCTGCAGGCGTTGTCCTGGAGGAAGCTGTACCTGAGCCGGGCAAAGCTGAAGGCGTCCAGCCGCACCTCGGCCCTGCTCTCCGGCTTCGCCATGGTGCGCTCCCTCCGCCGATCTTTCTCTCTCGCGCCGCTCTCTTTATGCACTTTCACTTGTTTACTTTATGTTGACTTATTTTGCTCCGTGCGAACGCGTGTCAGGAGTGTGAGGGGCGAGTCGTGTTTTGAAGAGCAACTTTGTAATCCACAGTGAGCAAACAGGCATTAAACACACAACTTCGGAGTGCAGCTACGCTGTATTCATGCCGAAAGTGTGTGTCGGGTGCGGCGGAGTCGCGCGCTGAACGGAAACATTTATCAGGCGCCGAGAGACACGGAGCCGAGCGGCCCGCAAACACGGACGCCGGCACCTCTGGCTATTTCTGGACCTGAAAACACATAACTAGCGGGCGGTAGGTTTTTAATAGTGACCGCGATGGTGGTCAGTAGTGATTAATAGTGACTGTTAGTGAATGTAGTACTGTCTTTAGTAAATGTCGTAGTGACGGTTAGTTAATGTAGTGCTGTTTTACTAGTGACAGTAAATGTCGTAGTGACTGTAATGGCGACGGTTAGTTAATGTAGTGCTGTCTACTAGTGACAGTTAGTGAATACAGTAGTGAATGTAATATGTAATGCACTAGCAGTTAAGATTGTGCCTGTTGTATTGCCTGCAGTTGTGAATTTTTTTTGCAAATCCACCTGAGACTGTAAGAGTACAGTGGAATCTGTATTTGGAATATGTCTTGTGGCACCCAGTAAGCACTGCGTTTTGAAAATAGAGCAAACTGAACAAATGTACCGTATCTCAGTTCCCCTGCTGGTTGGGAAATCTTCATGTCTGTTTTGACAAATTAATTCCTGTAGCAGGGTGATGCATTTCCATTCTCAGTAGGTCGATAAGGACAGCGCGTTGTCTCAGCAGCCCTCCATCATTCCTACGTGTTCTTAAACACCTGTTTGGTGGGTTTCTCGGAGAATGGCCTACATTAGCACTGAACATGGTTTTTTTTTTTTTTTTTTAACACATGCTCCGTTGGGTACATGCATGATCACATACCCCTGTTAATATTGAACTTGTGCTTCCTCTTCCACCTCTGGGTAGAATATGTGCTGATATACCATGGTCACTCTGCACCTTTTAAGTTTTAAGACTAAGTGTGGGGGGGGGTCAAATAAATGTTGTAAGTAGAGTGTCAGTTTAACTAGGCATTGAGAAGTGTAGGTAGTTGCTGCTGCTTCACAGTGCCTGGGCTGTGGATTTGGATGTGGGTTCAAGTCTGGTTCAGTCTGTGGAGCTTACATATTCTTACTGTGTTCACATGAGTTTCTCATATAGTCCAAAAACTGCAGAAGAATGCAGTGATAAACCCCTTTGGTTCCCTTGCTCATCAGGAAAGCCACATGAATGGTCGACCTACTTACTCCCCACAAACACACAGTACTGCACAATGAGAATGGCAGGGGTCAGTTTCAGGGGAAGAAGAAATTAATCATTACTTATATGTTTTTGCACATGCGTAACTGAGTTGAGGAGCCAGTGTGCTGTTGAAAATGATCTATCGGTCCAGCTTTACTGGTGACAGACATGAATCTCTTAAAATTCTCACAATCGCACCATCCTCTCCATTTTAATCAGTTTCCTTTCCTCTTGTTATGTGTTACATTTGTTTATTTAGCCAGTACTTTTCTGTAAAACCACATTTACTGTTAAGCTAATAGCACTGTTTTACCCATTTGTACTGCAGGTTCGTTTTTTTTTTTTTTTTTTATTTTAGTTCAGTGTACCTNCTGTTTTACCCATTTGTACTGCAGGTTTTTTTTTTTTTTTTTTTTTTATTTTAGTTCAGTGTACCTTGCTCTAGAGTACTACACTAGGAGGTAGAATTCAAATCTTCTATGTCCTTCTAATCTAGCATGGCAGCTCTAACTAGTACGTCTCCTGCTACCGTACTACTAAAGAAATTGTAGGTGCATTTGGTTGAATGTTCAAGAATGTGTTTATTGTGGATTAGTATTTCCAACATGAGCTCATTTTAAATAACTACACATTATAGTAACGTTCCAGGTTTTGAGTATAGATAGTCCTCTGCTTACAGCTGGGCTAGGAATGTAAGATTGGGTCATAAGTCAGATCGTACTGATGACAGAGTGATTATAACTAAGTGTGAAATCCACTATATGGTAAATTTTTTTTGAGTGACATTTGTTGGTATTGTTGACCTGTTTTGTTTTATTTCATTTCTAGTCATACTACCGTATGTTATCTATACTGTTATTAAATAATTCACAACTTATTCTTTACCAAAGTTACTTTTTGAAAAGTATAGTATGTTCATAACATTTTTAAATACTTCATTATTCTGCAGCATGTGACAGCGAGATGTAGTAAGTGTCAATGATGTGATCTCTTGGGGCTGTTCTGTTGGTAACCCCACTGAACTCATTGATGGCTGATCATCAGTCATGGGTGTGATTGGTGCAGAGGTGGAGTAGATGCTATGGGGAATACGTCACCGGTAGATGTTTACTGTTTGTAAGATGGGAAAAGATGGTTGCCGGCTGTGCAGCCAGGGCATTGCCATGGTGTCACAGCACATGGTCTCATACGGCATTCGCTTCACTCAGTCATTACACTACCCTGTCACACATGCTTACTGTACATGTACACATTGGTGTTTTAATGAATTTTCATAATATTTTCATAACATTTTTCACTTGCACTACAATTGCGTCATAGTTCCATATATGTTTTTGTGTGGTCGTCGTCAGACACTATCGTTACACTGCAACACTCTAAATCTAATGTACAATATACAGTGCCTGTAGAGTACAAGATGTTCATGTGTACATGTTTTAATTAGCTATAGGAAATTTGGTTGCTTTTATTTATTTATTTATTTGTTTGTTTGTTTATTATTGCTGACTGTTGTAAGTGAAAGTCTGTTGTTTATCAAGTACACCATAAGTTAAGGGCAGTTTGTAATTTTCCCCTTCTTTTGTAACTTTCACTGGACCAGGTCAGGCTGAAAACAATAAATGAGTACTGTTATTGTCCTCAGTCACAGTGCCCAGTAGTTCAATGTGTTGGTTGGGTGGCACATTGGTGTAGCGCAGGGTCCAGGGTGTCATTTGTGTGCTATATGCCACCGAGAGCTGAAGATGTGCTTCTCTGGCAATGCATTCTGTGCTGCAGTGTGTAAGGAAATCTCTCCATTCTGGCAAGTGTGGGGGAGGTCCAGAACAGATGCAGTGTCAGACTGGAGTTGAAACATGTGAAGAGCTCGAGTGTAAAGTATTGTAACTGTTGTTTTAGGTAGCGATGGTGGAGGTTCAGCTGGAGTCTAAACACAACTACCCTCCCGGGCTGCTGATCGCCTTCAGCGCCTGCACTACGGTGCTAGTGGCAGTTCACCTCTTCGCTCTCATGATCAGCACCTGCATCCTACCCAACATCGAAGCTGTCAGCAATGTGCACAACCTGAACTCGGTGAAGGAGTCACCACATGAGCGCATGCACCGCCACATCGAGCTGGCCTGGGCCTTTTCCACCGTCATCGGCACTTTGCTCTTCCTGGCTGAGGTGGTTCTGCTTTGTTGGGTCAAGTTCCTGCCTGTGAAGCAGCCACTTTACAACAGCACCAGCACCATCAGTACTGGCGAGGCGGCCGCAATCGCCTCCACCTCAATCATGGTGCCGTTTGGCTTGGTCTTTATCGTGTTTGCTGTGCACTTCTACCGCTCACTGGTGAGCCACAAGACAGACCGGCAGTTCCAGGAGCTGGAGGAGCTGTCCAACATTACACGCCTGCAGAACGAGCTGGACCACAGAGCAGAGGTCACCACCCTGCAGCCCCCTGCCGCCCATTACCCATAACAGCAGGGGGCAAGAAACAAGGCGGACAAGCCCACTTTGAGCCGTTCCCAAGACTCCAACTACTGTATAAGTGTGTTTCTGCATGGACAGATGCTAAGAACTTTTTTAATGTTTGGTGTCTGCTTTTTTCCTGCCCCGACACTTTTCCCTATATTGAATCATGTTCACCCAGCATAGCAGACGACCTTTGCCTTAATAAGTGCACTGATCAGTACACTGAATTATTGCTGTAAGGGTGTAAAAGGCTTTCATTTTTCACTGGTAATTCAACTTTTAGAAAAGGAAGAAAATGTACAAAACAATATTTTTCAAATAATGTACCAAAAGTAGCTGTTTTTATGTTTATATTCACTTATTTTCTAAAGCAGCTTACAGTGTTAATCTGCTTCTTTACCCATTTATACAGCTGGGTAAATTTAGTTATTTATTTTACCCAGCTTAGGTTATTATTGTTATGAAGTTGGAAATATTAATTAGTTAAATGTTATTTAACATTTACAAGAGTTTAATTAGAATATTGGGTTGTTGGTACATATTTTTTTAGTTTTTTTTTTTTTTTCTAGTAAGACCACAAATTTCCATTTTTGGGAGCTGTTTACTGAACAGATTACATTGTATATCTCTCTTTTCGCTGTAATGTGCTTTGAGAAAACACCTTGAAAGATGTTACAAAAATTCAAAAATTGTAATATTATTAAAGGGTTGATTTGTTACTAGACTTGCAACAGGCATTTTTTGTATCATAATTATGTTTGAACTCTTCTCAGTTGCAGATGCAGATTTTTATCATGCAGATTTTGTACCAAGTGCAATAGCATAAGCCACTTGACATAAAAAAATCTTTGTATTCATTTATTATTGTTACGGTCATTACTACTAGAGCAAGTGTTCCATCTGAATGTACATAGTTTAAGCCTCCTGTGTGACAGTATTTGGAGAAGTGTCCAGATTATATATGAATTGTTTTTATTTATTTTATTTTTTTAAGCACTTAATTTCAGCAACATCAGACCACTGGACTTATAAATATTTGTCAATAACTAAAGTGGACAAAGTGCTTTTGTTACTGCTCCTCCAGGCTGTAGATGGAATGAGAAAGTTGGGCCTGTCTTGTGGTCAGCTTCCACGACCTCTGTTGATCCACTCATTTTGCCTATGTTAAGCACAGGGGAGCTGGAAGATGAGAACATTTAATGTGGCTTTTTGAACATCTGTTCTGTGAAAAATGTCAGTATTGACACACTGGAAACGTGGGAGATCTTGTGGACCTGTGATGTGTAAAATGTGGTAGAGTTCTGTTATCCTTTTGGTAAACCTGTACATGTTCTCCATTCCTGTCCTTTCCTAATCAGGGATTCTGTCAAACAGAAGGTATTATGTTCACCACCTCCCTTCTCTGAGCTTCAAAGTAATTTTTTAGAGCTATTGTATGAGATGCTGAGCTCTACTCATGTCCCAAAACAACAGGACAGGTCACTGAAGCAGTGTTTGCCAACTGTGAACATTTTGAACATCAACAATTTCCTTTAAAAGTGAAATATAATGGTTAACAATTCTCTGGTCCCATGATGCAGTTCTTATTTTCCTTTTAAATTAAAGATGTTTTGTCTTATTGTGTAAGCTGGGTATAAACACAACCATTTCCAAATTTTTTAAAAATTAATTTATTTTTTCTTGTCATCACATGAAAAAACTAAGAATTATGGCCATTTTATTACATTGCATCTGTTAAAGACTAAAATAGGAGAAGGTGCCATAAAGTAGAAAGCTAAAAAAATAAACAATACTTAAATGTTTAAATCCATATAATCTAAGCATATAAACTGTAAAAAAAAGCAATAATTACCTTCTAATGGAAGTACCAAAGGGCATCATTTGCCCAAATAAGTAAACGTATGACCAAATCATATTAATATGTCTATTACACTAAATAGTTGAAAGTATATTTGCTGCAATTCAGTACATTCAAAAGCTAATGATGAGAGTGAAAAATTTAACATAGATCATAGATGCCAAAATCCAGTCTGGGAAAGTGTCAGTTCTGGCCGTCTTTCCCTTTTCAGGTGTAGGGTTCAGAAATGAGTCTTAACCATGTAATGTTCCTGCCCTCCAAGAAACAGAAGGCCATCATCCATAAGAAAACCTGCATTTTACCATACTGAAGCAATTACTTTTACATTTATGCATTTGGCAGACACTTTTCCAAAAGAGATGTACAGCAGATACTGAAAATATGCACCAAAATGCAGATATGTCCCATCTGTAATAAAAATAATATGCAGCCAAACCGGCTGTGATCATCCACAGAGCCCTGTGTATGCCTGTAGCACAGGATACTATTAGATATTAAACTGCAAGCGAAAAGCCTTGAGTTCATCTCAGTGTTTTGCCAGCCCTGCAGTGTCTTGCCATTGCCGGGATGTCTTTTCCCTCCTACTCTGTGGATATCGC
Source organism: Arapaima gigas (assembly GCA_900497675.1). Taxonomy (NCBI): domain Eukaryota; kingdom Metazoa; phylum Chordata; class Actinopteri; order Osteoglossiformes; family Osteoglossidae; genus Arapaima; species Arapaima gigas. The sequence continues at coordinate 240,074 of UFQX01000229.1, read as the reverse complement.
TGACTGAGCTTCCATCAAAACCCACTCTGGGCTTTGCAGGTGTACCTTGATGGCAAGAAATGTAATCAGTTATTAAAGATGACCAGTAATAAAATTGCAAAATTTTCCTTTCGGTGTTTTTAAAATTGTAGAAACTTGTTCAAGCCTCACCCTGAACCATGGTGTCAGAGTAAAGCATAGAATACTGCAAATAAAGTGCGTTAGAACTCAACATGGTAGCATGGGATATGGACTCAAAATTTAAGGCTGGGACTACTCAGGCCTGGTCTTCATGAGCAACAAAATGTATAGTTAGAGACACCAAAAATGGTCTTCGCTGCATGTTCACAAAATATGAAAAAAGTTGTAGGACACAGGCAAGTTTGACTTTATGAGCTGCAGCTGGGCTCTATGCCACGTTTCTTGCTTTCAGTTCCTCAGATTTACAATTGCAGTACTAGGGTTTAGCCAGTTGTGACGCGGGGTCTATAGGCAGTAAACTGTGGACAATATTTATTTCAGATCAGTTTCCTATTTTTCTTCTCTCCACCCATATTGTCACATGCAGGCACAGTAATCTGACTTCCTGTCCTGTGACTTGTGCTCTGGGTTTCCTGTTTTGCAAATATTAACAAGTGAGCCAGTTTGAGATGCTTTTATTATGAATTAAATAAATAAGCGTGTCTTTTTGGTCAGATAAGCCTTGGTAACATCTGGTCATTGCAAAGGCACTATTTTTAAATCACTCGGTTTTACAGAGGTTTGATGTCAAAGCTCAGTAAAATTATTCCTTTTATTAGATGTTTTACTCCAATGTGAGATTTGTACTTTAAGCTACGAGTTATGGTTGGGTTACTACATCAATTCAGGGTAAGTACCTTGATCAAGACTAACAAAACAAGAATAGGAATTTGAACCCTGGTCCTTCAGGAGAAAGTGAAAGTTTCTAACTTCTTCGCCACCTGCTGGCTCAGATATAACACTAAATTAGGATATATGATGTTTTCCTATACCTTGGGAAGAGGGTACATTGTGGGGCTGGAGGCCTCCTCTCTTCTGAAGTCTGTCACTATTCCACACTTGGCGATGCCTTTTATCCACATGCCTTCGTACAGCTGACCTTTATCCAGGAAGTAGAATTTTCCAGGGCCGTGCTTCTTGCCCTCTTTCCAACCACCTTCATACCTGTTGTCGTTGGCTTCCACAAAAATTTTAGAGAACAAATTCAGAACATTTTAGCTTGACCTGAGAACCAGTAAAAAATTTTTATGTGTAGGATTTCTAGAAAGTTGTCAAAGCCAAACCCCCAAATTTAGTGTCAAGCAGAACAGATAATTGTCTGTACCATGCATTAACATACAGCATTTTAGTGTGTGTACTTTAGGTGATATTCAATATGTCTTCTGAAGTGGACAATGTAAACAGATAAAGGTGATTTCAAATTTTACTCATTCCTGTGGAAATCAGCTGGAAAAATCATTGGGTATGTGTGCCTGTTTTGTATGTTTATAGTTTGTGGTCATTTTCATTGTGTATTGTATTTAAACTTTTTGCTGCACTTAAAGTATGAACTCACTGAAAGGAAGAAAATGGCCAGCTCCTGTGACCCAACTGGTGAGTAGTTCTAAAGGTTACACTGTAAGCAGTAGTTCTGTTCAGGACCCGCTTGTTCAGTCAACCTGCTGGACCCAAGATGAGGGTCAGGACCAGGCCGCCTTACCCAGCAGCAGCATTCCCTGCCCATGAGGGACATCATGGAGCCACTCTCCTTCGTACATGTCTCCATTTTCATAGTACATCCTGCCCCAGCCACTCCGCTGATTCTCACACCACTCGCCCTCGTAGTAGGCCGAGTCACCATAGAAAAACGCTCCAGACCCCTGCAGAGAACACACTCAGGTGAGGATCCGAAAATAAACTTCTGCAGTTGTGCATATCAGACTTGACACTTCAGATATATTGGCCTTTTTAATTCTCAGGGAATCTACAGTCATTTGAAACCCCATTAGCTTTGCAACAAGGCTTTTTGAGTCAAATGTGTAATAACGGGCTACACTGTACGTATATGTGTGACTGTACAAGAAATACTAACATGCATCATGTCATTTTTCCATCCTCCAGTGTAAACCCTGGTGTACTCTTTAGACGCAGGGTCCATCTTGCACATCGTCCCAAAACCGTCTCTCTTGCCACATTGCCAGTCTCCATCATAAACAATTCCTGCCTTCTTCCAAACATTGGTGCCCTTTCCTGGGTAACAAATATGAAATATTCTGAAGGTGCACCTAAGCAGTGCACTATTAACATGCTATGGCAAATCATTAATATAGAATTGACAACATATGAAGTGTAGAGAAAACTAAAGATGCTAAAGACAGCTGAGGTTAATGGCAAAATAAGTTTACATATTAATGTTAGTGATGGACAGATTATATTAACTCTGGTTTTGAAATAATGCCACGATGTAATATCATTCCAAACCACAGAAATCACTAAAATACAGGGAAGTCAAAGCTTTCTGTAACCAGTAATTCTGAGATGTGATTGAGGTTCATGGGAAGTTTGAATGGAGTAATTCGGCAGTTATTTGTCAAGTATAAAGCTTATATCTAATGTCCTTCCCGACTTCCCATGCAGCGCAGCCTCAAAATGTGTAACTCCAACTGACACCTGGCGCACTTTGCTGTGTGTGTGAATCAGATTTATTGTGGTGTACCATGCTTCTTGTCGTGGAGCCACTCGCCCCTGTAGTGGTCCCCGTTGACCCAGTACACCATGTGTCTCTGTCCACATTTCTGCACCTTCCTGAGTCGCACCACAGTAGGGGGAGCTTCTTTAACAATTCTCTTCAGGAAAGGCATAGCTGGAAAAAACACACCTGTAACTAAAAATATAAAACTGTCCGACCCTGGAGGTCTGTTCACCAATTCCAGCCTCACGCCCCCCCCCTCCAAGCAAAGTTGAGCAGCCCAGCAGGTACCTCAGAAAGTTTTCCTTGTTAATAATTGATAAGGTATAGGAGAAATGACGATCGTTGAAGAAAAGTGCTAATAAATGAAGCGGCCGTCTGAGCAACAGTGCGGCGTCCCCGGTCACCGTAGCAACACAGACCCGCCCTAACGCAACTTCCGCCACTGACGCGTTTATAAAATGGCACGTGATCAATACTGTTTATCATAATTTATTATAATTTAATTAACATAAACTATTCGTTATAATTTATTATAATATAATACAGGTCGGTATCATTTATAAAAAAATAATAATAATTAGACATAAATGACTCTTCACAGCTGCACGATTACACCAGAAGGAGGAAACGTGTCTCAGATCTTAGTCTGTTAAAAATTGTTACATTCCTTGGTTTTGCTGAATAAAATATCAAAATAAAAACAAATATCTAAGGATAAACACTTAACCGCTGCTACAAAACAACAGATATTTTTAATATTCCATATTTATATTTAATATCATATACTGTATGTTATTACGACGCCACAAAATTAAACTTATAAAATATTTTACTGTAAAAACAGGTTGAAAAATAAAAACGATATCCATGTTTTAATGAGAAGAACAACATGCCAAAATCCTGCACGACTTGGGGGGAATTAGATTAGATTAGAACTTTAAAAATGTAAATAAATGCTGACCACCATATAAACACAAAATAATTAGTGAAACACTTAATATGACAGCGCTGCACTTAACGTCTTCATACGAACATCCGCTAAAACACTAACTAATGGGTTTTCAAATCTTGGTAATGTGTGACTACGTGAAATATTCCTTTTGGTCCCCTGCGGTCCAACACCGCTGTCGCAGTGTGCGGCGAGCGCAGTTCTCGTACGAGGCGTTACGTCAGAGCGCGCGTGCGCACACGGGGGACCGCACGGCGCACGGAGGTCGCGAGCTTGGTGGGCTTGCGCGTGTGCAGCAAAAGTGCGAGGTGCGCGCGGTCGTCCTGCACGGTACCGTCCGGAGCGCGCGCCTTCTGTTTCCTGTCTAAACGGCTGCTGCACGAGACACGAAATACGAGGCACGGCCCGCTGGGGGGGTCCGAGAGGCACCATGTCGCTGGAAAGGTGTCGCGCAGAGTGGGAAGAGATCGAGGCGGAATTTAAAGAGCTGCAGGTGAGCGCGCGCACGCGCACTGCTTGCCCGGACCGCTGTGTCAGCGGAGTTTCCGCGCGGCGCGTGGGGTCACTAGCGGTCATCGCCGATCGAGCCGCATCTCCGCGCTGCGGTGAGAATCGGGTGTCCGGTGACTGGGTAGGACTCTGTGCGCGTGGACCCCCGATCGGTCCCGCGTGCGCGTGGCCCCTGAGGCCTTGGAGGTGACACCTGATAGTCGTACAGTTATTTACCCTCCACGGTGAGATGATGCTGCTGCTGCTGCTGATGGAGTTAGGGGGAGTTGCCGGAGTTATAGTGCAGATGTGAATAATAGTTATTTAATTCAATTCTGACATTTCTACTCAAAGCCCCTTACAGTATTGACACATTTATATAACGGTTCATGGTAAGTACCTTGACAAGGGAAAAAAAACAGCAGGAGTAGGGCAGGGGCTCAAATCCAGGACATTCAGGATCTGTATCCTTCACCATCACAGTGATGTCCTGGAGCCACCAACCTGCTGCTCATTTCCCCTCCTGGTTCAAAAGGCAGCAGCTGATCCAGCTGAACAAAGATTATCTTCCTCTTTCTCTGTATATTTAAACACCCATTTACTTGACATGTTCATACTCCCCCAACATGAGTCATCCTGTCATCTCTCCTTCTCACAGCATCTTGTTTTTGTTATTCTCCAAAGTGTATTTGAAATCTGAATGATCATCTTGGTTTATGATGGTACTGTGAGATATCAAAGCATAACTTTTTTCAGGATGAATTTTTACTCCAGCCATAAAGTAAAATTAGTAAAGTAAAACTTTAACATCACATAGTCTTGGCTGGCCCATTGTGTGCATATCTTTGTACATTGGTACTTTTTGCTATAGCATTTTTTGTGACACTTTAACATTCTGGTTCAAGATTCTGTAAGGAGACACATAACACTTCCTCTGTGGTTCCTCTTTTCAAACCTATGATGGTATCAATGATGGTACTACAGTGGCCCAGTGGATAGCACTGGTGTCTCTCACCTCTAGAAATAACTGTTCTTATGTAGACTTGAATTCAGCTCAGTATGTGGGGAGTTTGCATGTTTTCTTCATTTCTGTGGGTTTCAAGAAGTTTTGGGTGAACTGGTGAGTCTGAATTGCCCATAGTTTGTATGTGTGTGTAGGGAAGGCTTTTGAGGCCCATCATTAGATAAATGAATATTGGTGATCGATGAATAACTGCATTTATAAGAACATTAAAGTTTGAATCGTCTTGTGTTTCAGATCCACTTGAGAACCTTAGAAGTGTGATTGAAAATCACGTTGTTATTAAGAAAAAGTGTTGGACATAATCACAAATGTAATTAATTTAACTTTTGACTTGACCCAAAATCAGAGAAAACATTCAGCAGAAATCTAAGGGCTTTCCTCAGAATATTTTTAAATCATTTGTCTTTTTCATAATTTCAATTTACTAGGAAACCCACAAAGTGTACAGGCAGAAGCTAGAGGAGCTCACAAGCCTACAGACAACATGCAGCAGCTCCATCAGCAAGCAGAAGAGGGGTCTGGCTGAGCTCCGGCACAGTCTTCTCAGGTGCATCCCCATCACTCTCACTGCCTTTATTATTGCTATGGGTAAACACCATGATCAAGGGTACTATGGCAGGAGGTGGGATTTGAACCTGGACCGTTCACATTGTAATACAAGGTTGCTAACCACTGCATTCCTCTGCTCCCTCTTTATGCTGTTTATCAAGGTCTCCTTGTGTTAGTTCTTTGGGGATTCGTGTTGCTTCTGTGCGATCAGGATGATGATGATGATGTGACCCTCTTCCCCAGGTGTGTGAAGATGAGCGGTCCCACAGAAGAAGATCAGATACATGCCCTACAGGCTCAAATCAAAGAGCGGCAAAATGTGTTCTTTGACATGGAGGCATATTTGCCAAAAAGAAACGGGTGACTTCCCTGCTCCTCTGTTGTGATCATTTATTAAAAATTAATGTTTTAAAATGGCATCACAGGTGAGCATCACTGATTTTCACCACGGCGGTCTCTTGCAGCTTGTACTTGAATTTGGTCCTGGGGAACGTGAATGTCACCCTTCTCAGCAACCAGGCAAAGTATGTTGTCTTCATTACGTTTGGACTAAATCTTAAGGCCGTGAAACATAACACACATGGCTGGTTTTCTGAGTCTCCTCACTGGAGCATAAGAAATAATTAAGACTCCAAAAGCAAATGCATATCTATTTCCTGTTTATCAGATTTGCCTACAAAGATGAATATGAGAAGTTCAAACTGTACCTGACCATAATCCTGATGCTTGGTGCGATAACCTGCAGATTCTTGGTGAATTACCGGTGAGTTGTACACATTACACTTCGCCAATGAAAATGTTAAATAATGAACTTTTTCTTTACATAAAACAAGTTAAAAACCATATCCCAAGACTCTAACATCTAATATATGAAATTAGTTTAAAAGGCTTGGCCTGCCCTTCTCTTTATAGCACATTCTATCCCTGTTTACACAGAACCAAACAAAACATTATAAACACTCATATAAAAGTGAAGCTAATATGTCTACACTACTGATGCACTAAGACACATTCAGACACAAGCATCATTTAGGTAACCGCTGTATTAGAACGTCTACTTAAAAGTTGCTGTCATTCCAAAACATGTTAAAGTTTAAAAGTGGTTAAATAAGCTTGCACAACCTAAAATGGCAATAAAGACAACATGCACCAAAAATGGGTTGTAGTGTCAAGAATACTACGGGAGCAGGGATCTGAACCAGAACCAAAAACTTTCCTTTTACAAGGTGATGCCACCTGCTGTCACAAGCTATTCACTTTTGACCTGAAAAATGATGTGAATCCTCTAAAAGCACATGTTTGTTGTTTCAGAGTCACAGATGAGATATTTAACTTCCTGCTGGTGTGGTACTATTGCACGCTGACCATCCGTGAGAGCATCCTAATAAGTAACGGGTCAAGGTAGGCAGACTCATCTGTCAGGATGGCACCACAATGCACAAACCTGTCAGTGGAACTATTATTTATTTCTTATAGACACCTTTCTCCAGTGTGGCTTACAATGTTACATTTGTACACTATTTACAGTGGTTTACCCTTTTGAATAAATTGGGAATTTTTGCTGTATTAATTCAGGGTAATTACTTTTCTCAAGGTAACTACAATAGGAACTTGGATTGAAACCCATGGCCTTTGATTGCAGGGTGATGCCACTAAACACTATGCCACCTGCTGCCCCTGCTGGGATGGTTTTTAACCCCTAGAGAACTATACAGCATTGAGTTTTCTAAATGTCTTTCACGCCATTTTATGTGGGGAGAAACAACTGTGTAGCAGTTGAGTGATTTGTTTCAAGCTCTGAGTGACCTCGGTCAACATGGTGGATAAAAACCAGCTCTGCCACTTCTGTTCCCTCTGCAGAATAAAAGGCTGGTGGGTTTTGCATCATTATGTATCGACATTTCTGTCAGGAGTGATGCTTACATGGTGAGTTATGATAGCAAATGCATAAATTGTTCCGTCACAGGTGGATGTGCATTGGAGTTTTAGTGAACCATTGAACGTTGGTCCCAGGGAATGATCACAAAGTTGAGGGTATTTAACCATTAACCAGGAGGCCGTGGTTTAACCTCAGCTGTTTGTCTCTGTTACCATTCCTGTTTGCAAAGGCCTGATGGCGTGATGTACCAGATGTTCCGGAACCAATTCCTGGCCTTCTCTATCTATCAAAGTAAGCCTTTGACTGAAATGGTAGACTCTGTTCTGTGCAGATGTTGTGGTTGATCAGAGGATACCAACTCTCTTAGCACCATGCAAGAAAAAACCAACCATATCCAAGTCAACAACAGCTGAGCACAACTGCGTTTTTTTACAACATCCTTATCCTTGGATTTTTTGAGACCTATAACAACACTAGAATTCATCTTTAATCATTGACTTGTGGGATGGTGATAGCCATAACACTCCTGGTTAGCTTCCTGGATGATTTTCCTCCAGATGTTCAGTCTCTCAAGACCTTATCAATTATCTTCTTTCCTCACTTTTTAATTCTGTCTGTAGTCCTACTGCTGTTGTGGTCACAGTAACATGGGGACCTTTAGCCTAAAACTTGCTGCTGACGGGGTGGCCATTTGTGTTGAGTTTAATTGGGAAACAGTTTGTTTCGGCTGGTAGTCAATCGTTCAGCTGTCTTACAACATTTATGTTGACCCTTTGACATGTAAAAGACAGAACACAACTTCACCAGAGACATGTTATCAGCTTTAAAATATGTGAGGACATTCAATTACTTCTTTGGGTTGATTTCTGTCTCTCTTGGACCAAGGAGCGAGGCAATGTGAGAAGCACGTTCCTTTTTCCAAGTTAAGGTTAACTGTTTGACTTCACAGGTTTTGTCCAGTTCCTGCAGTATTACTACCAAAGCGGCTGCCTGTACAGGTTACGGGCGCTGGGGGAGAGGAACCACCTGGACGTCACAGTGGGTAAGGGTTCTCCACTGAGTCAGAGGGCACCATCTTTGCTTGCTGTGTTAGTGCCAAGTGGTCAGTTAATAATTGTCCTGTTGGGGGTCTAAACTCTATGTATGCGCATACAGTTGATTTCTAGAAAATGACTGCTTTCCACTTGTGATTTAATTTGTGGATGTTAATAATAATAGTTAATCTTGGTTTCCTACAGTAGCAGTTGTTTAGTTTTCCAAGCCTAAAGCAGTTGTCCACCCAGGAACTTTTCCACTGTGTGGTATCATTGGTGAGTTTCCTGCCTCCTCTTTCCTCAGAGGGCTTTCAGTCCTGGATGTGGAGAGGACTCACCTTTCTTCTGCCCTTCCTCTTCTTTGGCCATGTAAGCATAGCTGCAACGAGATCAGGCAGTGCTTGCTCTGAGGGGGGGTTGTGGGGATAGGGAGCTGTAGAGGGCAAAGTCACTGAGGGGCGTTGGGTGTGACAGCAGCCCATAGGCAGTCATGCCAACAGATAGTCGCTCATTCACTTTATTTTTCATCATGTCCCAAAACACAGCACAGTCCAGTGCCTTTGCAGTTTCTTATCAGGCCCTGTGGGCTGACTCAACACCAGCTCCACGCTGTGAGTCCTGCTAGTCTTGGTGCGAATTACAGTGAACTTTCCTGTTTGCCAGAGGTAGGGATTTATATTATACATACTGATCTAAAGTAACATAAAATAGAACAAAATTTATTGTAATACACTCAGCCCTTCATTTTTGCATATTATTTAAATTACTTTTACTTTTTCATGGGTTGCTCCTGAAAAGTTTTAAAAATAAGTACATTTTTTTCAGTTTCAGCTGCATCCATGAAGCTTTTTTTGTATTATACACAGTTGAAGCAGTAAACATAAGCTTATTTATAAAAAAAACTTCAGCAGCAGATATGTTTTTTTTATTCTGCAGTAAGAAGAATACATTTTAATTTTATTATATTTTATGTATGACTATTTTCTTTTCTTTTGTTATTAATGCATGCAGAAATAAGATAAAAGATTTGTTATTTTGTCATTTTGTAGTTTATGTTTGGGTGGTACAGTGGTTCAGCAAGTAGCGCTATCCTCTCACAGTACCTGGGCTGGTTAGGCGTGAGTTCAGATCCAGTTGAGACTGTGTGGACTTTTTATTGTCTCCCTGTATCTGTGTGGGTTTCCTTTGGGTGCCTTGGTTTCCTCCCACAGTCCACAGACTTGTGATTCAGGTTAATTGGCTGCTGAAAATTGCTCATAGTGTGGCCACCCTGCATTTCATCCAGGGGTAGTTTCATAGCTTGGCACCCTCTGCTTCCAGGATAGGCTCTGGCCTACCACAAAAATGCATGGATAGTTAACACCTTATTTTAACATTTAGTGGGTCTATATGGTAACAGAAAGTTATCTGTGGAATTTTTGTTTTTGCATGGAACTTCTGCAGATATGAAGGGTCTAGTGTATAGCGCTCCATCCTGAAGACAGGCTTACAGATAACGTAAATGACAGACAAAAAGCAAATGACAGACAAACATGGGGAAGCACATTTTTGCAAGCTAAATAAAGGAGGATGATGATATCAGTTAATATAGGAAATAGTCATCACTGATGTTCTTTATATTATTAAAGTGATGTGTAAATGTTGATTCATTGGACAGTTGACAACAGAAGAGAAGAAAACAAAAACTCCAGATTGACATCAGTCTGGTAAAAATAAAGCCTTGGGGGTTAATCAGTATATAATCTGGACTGATTTAAATCAGCTAACACCCCCTAGCAACAATTTACTTAAAACAAATTGAATCTGTCAAGTTGGGAGCGGACCTTCTAAGAGCCTCACAATTCATACCAAGATCAAGCATATTTTGGCATTTATCATCATTATCTATCAATAGTCACTCCAGTACATATCTATTGGGTATGCTATGCTAAAGCAATTAACTTTCAGCCTAGATTATAGATCTATATTATATATTATAGATTATAGATATTATATTATATATTATTATTATATTATTATATATTATTATTATATTATATATTATATAGATATATATTATAGATTATAGATTATAGATTATACAACCTGAGACTGTATCAACATTCTTCCTGGCAGATTATTCCAGAATTTGGGTGCTCTATAGCTAAAAGCCTCTACATATATCCAGCATCTAGAGATCATAGAGGATGTTTCTGAATGTGAGCTAGAGCAAAGCCATTAGCTGCTTTTAGTGTCCAGTGATGTGGTTTATTGATGTTCATGGCCTCACATCCTAGCATTTGGTCGAAGAAGAGACAGAAGTGAGCTGTGTGTTAATCACTGTGGTTGGATCCTGTGTCATAAAGACAGACTCTTTGTTTCCAACGCAGTTTTGGCAGCTGTACAACGCCGTCACTTTGTTTGGGTTGTCCCGCCATGAGAACTGCAAGGAATGGCAGGTAATGTGAAAAAAATATTTCTTTAGTATTTCTCAAACTGTTGTCCTGTACTTACATCCCAGTACCCTTCCCAATTTGCTCCTGAAATGGAACAAATATTGGAAAACTGTATAACAAAATGACTTATTTTAATCCTTGTAGGGAAAAATTACAGTTTGTTTTGAGCCTATCCTGAGTACAGCCCAAAATCACCCTAAATGATGCCTAATATCATAAGGAAAAACTTATGTAACACCTTAACACAGAATGAACAACAATTAATAATAAAATATATAAAATAATAGCGTCGTAAAACAAACCTACTACACTGGCTCAAGGAAGATGAAAGGTGTATGCCACATTTAAATATGAATAGTTAGAAAATTAAATCCCAATGGCACAAAACAGAGGATGCACACACAAACATGGGTCAGAGTGCCAGGTCCCAATTGAATGAGTGGGTACACAGCTCCCACAATGCACTGCTTCTTATGCAGCCGCGTTTTCAAATGTGGTCTCAGTTTATCGCTCTGGACCATAAATAGTAAACCACATAAATGAAAAAGTGAATTAATAATTGTGGATAAGAGGAAAGCTAGATATTGGGCGACTGAATAATGAAGCAGCAGTCTGGTACTTCTGTCGTTGAACACTGTTTGGATCAGTATTGTTTTCCACATTGTTTGGCAAAGTCCTGCAACTGTGTTGTACCATGTTAACAATTAACTTTTGTGGCCCATGTCTCTTGAACCTTTAATATTTATGCTTGTTTGGAACTATCTCAGCCAACTCCATAGCTGTGGTCAAGTGTCTGTGGGATTTTGGGATTGATCACCTTTTCTGTTCATACATCTGTGTTTTAGGTCTTCATGCTGGCACTCACGTTCCTGGTTCTCTTCCTGGGGAACTTCCTCACCACGCTCAAAGTGGTTCACCAGAAGTTCCAGAAGAATTCGGAGAAGGCACATAAGAAAGAGTGAAGCAAAGAAGAGGAGTGTCACCCTGACCAGAACAGACAGATGAAGAGACCACAGTGAAGTGGCATTAATGAAGAGTGAGACCATGGTAAAGAAGGCAAAGGACATTGTTTAAAACACAGCACTGCTGCAAATCATGAAGAATGAACTCTGTATGACCCTTACAAGGTCATGGTTAATGATGAGATGTTTGTGGGGTTTTAATGTGGCATGATCGATTCCTTTAAGTTGCATCAACTGCATTCATGAGCGAGAAGACCACTTCAGTGCTAAATCTTTATGCATCTGAGTGGTTTTGTTTGTTGCTTCAGACTGTTGATGTGTGTGCTTGTGTTTGTGCGTTTGGAGGGTTGAGCTTATTTACACTTTATGCAAAACAGAAAAATGAATTAGAGTAAAGTACACTGGTTCTTCCTGTTGTGAAAAAATCAATTTTCTTTGCTCATTGATTTCCTAAAATTTTTGTCTGCAGCTGAGCAAACAAAACTTTACCAACCAAGTCAATAGATGGCTGTAAAGAGCACCGAAACAGAAAGAATGTGACAGCCATAATTCAACTCATTTCCATGGTGTTTACAGCCGGTGTGGGGGTCCTGAGACCTGGTGATTAATTACATGATGGTAAAAGTTGCAGATTTTTATGGGATCAATCAGTGAACAGCCAATGAGTAGTTTGTGAAGCCTTAAGCATTTTATTGTCTCAGTTGTATTCTCAGTCAGTTGGTTTATGAGATATTAAAGTCATACAGAAGTAAAGTTTAGTAAAGTTATGTCCAGGATTAGTAGTCAGATCTGAAGTATTAACCTTTTATTGATTGTGACTTAATGGTAAGAGTAACTTTTGAGTTATAAAACAAAATGAGTTACACGCAGTCCTCTGGTTCCAACTGGGTTTGTAAGTTGAGGAGCCAGTGTATTTAGAAGTGTATTTACACCTCAAAGGATAAATGTACATGTGCTCTCACTTCACAGTGTTGCCCTTTTGTTTAAGTGCAGGTGTCCCAACGAGAACATCCAGCTGTGTCAACAGTTGTAAATCAACTTACACCATTCCTCCCTGTGTCCTGAGATAATCCAGATATTGGCACTTGCTGGATCTTCCCCTGGTGAGCAGCTAACTTTGATATTAACTAGTATTAACATTGGCTACACTTCAGTGTGAGCTGACATGATCTCAGCACGTGTACCGCAGGCTGGTCACGGAGCTCATTTTGAACACTGCCACTGAGGCAACTTTTTCCAGGATTTTACCTTGTTTTGGAGTCAGACTGTGGTCAAACACTGATTTTTGCACCAAGTCACACAAGAAAGACCTCATATCAGTATTTTCTTTGCATGCTGGGGAACATTTAAGGAATTTTAAGAAAACTGAAACTGTGTGTATGTGGAAATGTGCTGCCGTGTAGACTAGCCTTAAAAAAGTAGGTCCTCTGCTTCTGCTTTCTATAAATGTTCTGTAATGTGAGATGTTGCACAGCTGGTGAGAGTCGGGAGATGGACCATGGTATGATGTGGACGCAGGGTGTGTGTGGACGGGATGCTAAGGATGTAAACAGACACGGCCAGCAAGGACTCGGCTGAGGCACGCACTGAATGCAATAAAGATGCTAAGATCCGTGACACGCTGGTATCCCACAGTGAGGTCTGCGGGCTAAAGTGTCTCTCCATAGCAGTGTGTGCTTGTTGCCCTGGCGATGCTTTCATTTTGTGACCAGTCTGTCCAGTTCACACCTATGTTTGCAAGAGTGCTTTAATGGCTGCTCATGGTGGGGGGTTTTCAGACAATACTCACACACACCGAGATTCCCCAGAAACTCTCTCCGTATTCTGGTTTTAGCACCCGACAGGTACAGACTTCTGGAGAGCAGCTGGTCTGTATCCATTTGGTCAAATTAAAAGGCTTGTTCCCATCACGGCATGTACTGATTTTGTTATTTTCACCTATATGTGTTGTGTTTGCTTCTGAGTCTAGGGGCTCCTGTAACTCACCCTCTACTGGATGGTGCTCTGGCAGAATGGACTAAGGGCCATCACTTGACCTTGTTAGTTTCAGGGGGTCAAGACAGAAAAAGTAAATTGTTTTCCTGTGGCACTGCAGTAAATCAGTGTAAACTGCTGTCGAATAAACTCCGGAAACATGCTTCTTGCGTCACTTTCTTCCTTAAGTGAGAAAACAGTATGGGAGACCTGATTTATGACACTTATGTTGGTATCAAATTACTGGTTGTGTTCTGCTGCCAGTATAACAATAAGGGCAACAGGTGGTGTTGTGGTTAGTGCTGCTGCCTTGTAAGGTATAGGATTCTTCTGAATCCACCTTCTCTAAGTAGAACCTTTGGTCAAGGAACTGAAATAATAGTTAAAATCACCCTGCTTTTTTAAATGGGTAAATCATCGTTAATATAATGATCGAGCATTTTAAGTAACTTTGGACAAAGAGGGTCAGATGAAGATAAGTGTCCCACAACTAAAGCAGTTGCTCCAGTAGCAGCACCACATGGGGGCGCTATTTAAAATGGTTTTGCTCCTTCACAAGTCAAGATGTCCTTTATTAATCCTTTACCAGACATTTTTAAAGTTTATTAAATATACAAAGTTTTATAATTATGTCATTATTACTGCCTGCTTTTGGATTAGATCGCTTTTGAGTCAATACATACAAAAATATGTTCAATGAAGTGATCACCACACAAAGGAAGCCCCACTGAGTCCATGGGGGAACCATGTTTCTTATGTGGAGCTAAGAAACTGAAAGGGCAGGTGAAAATACCAAACAGTGCAGCTTTCAGAAAGATACTTCATGATGATTTTTTCCACAGAGGGCAGAAAAAATATGATGACAGAAAAACCATTTCAGAAATGTTACTTCCTGCTCTGCATTGAAATGGTCAGAGATCAGAATCAGTTTGGCCACATAAATGAAGAAAGACATGTTTAACTGGTTTAGGAAGATTACCTTGGTGTGCATTTTGGAGAGAAGAGCATGTCCTATTTGCCACAGTTGTTACTCTACAGGTGGACCTGAATTCCTTCTAAAGATGATGTCTGCACAAAACAGAATCTTCAAGTAAACAATCATAGGGTCACAAGTGTAGAGAGAAAGTTTAAAAAAATGAATAAAAAAATACTAATTTAAAAAATGTAGTAATATCTTGGTATGTGTGGATTTTTCAGTTTCAACAGACTTGTATCACATTTCATTAATTGCAATGTTTGTCATGTAAATCAGTTCTCAACTCTTACTAATGTCTAGTGGTGTAGTTTGTTTCTGTGTGTGTTGGTAAAGTTCAAACTCCATGGACACTTTATGTGTATGAGTTATGAAGGTCAACATGTTTGTGATGGTGAGCATTCTGGACAGAGGAAAGTTCACTATATAGCACTACTGTCAGGGCAGCAGATGGTGTTTTGGTTAGAACTGCTGCCTGCAGTCAGAAAACGAGTTGGAGTCACCCTCCTGCCTTTGTATCCTTGATGAAGATATTTACCCTTAATCTACATGGTAAAATTATTCTGCTATTACAAATGGGTAAATCATTTTAAGTAGCCTAGTGTGTGAACCTAACATCGTAAGTCAGTGTGAAGAAAAACATCAGATAAACAAATAAATAAGTCAGTTTTCTTCATAGTACCATTTTAACATTGTAAAACTATGTCATAATGTCAGTTTTTGGCAGCTATTGAAGTACAAGATATAAAAATATTTACATATTTTAATATCTGGAGTTTTCTGTGATGGACTGATGTCTCATCCAGGACGTAATTACATTGTTTGGTGTCCAGAGATTCCAGAATAGACTCTGGACTGTGATCTTGAAGAGAATAAAGCAGCGATGGACAGATGGAATATCTCGGGTTTTGTATTAACCTGTTATAAACTCAAGTGTTTTTATGTCTTTGTCTTGCTACTGTAGGAACACATTTGAACTTGACATTGGTTTCATTTGTTAAAAACAAAAAGCCCTTTGCTCCTGTCCAATGAGTTTTTTTAACAATTAGGCAACAAACTCAGGTTGCATCCCTCAAAAATGGCTATTTAGAAAGCAGGATTCATAGGAAGGCAGTGATATTTTTCCCTGAGTTCAGGGTTTGGAGGACTTGGTTACAGTCAACAAACATATTTCAGTCCATGTGAGTAAGTTTAAAATACAGGAAGTCTAGTTGCATAGCAGTTGGAATACTGTAAAGTTCACCAAGTTTGGTATAGTTTCTTGAAGATTTCTGAAAAGCCACAGATGAAGATTCCCCTCAAAAATCATCTCCAAATGGCTGCCCAAGCAAGTCTTTCTGACTGCAGGTGGGATAGTTTAGGGATCACAAACTCCCCAGGACAAAGAGCTGGACATCCATAGACACATTCCAGCAGCATCCTCTCCACTTGCTTTTGTGTAAAATTCTTGCAGACACCCAGGGTAATACTTTACAATATAATGTCAAAGGGATTAAGAGGATTTGGAAAGGGGTCTTCTGGGGTGCAGCATCACAGGATAATACACGCATTGTTCTTCTTGTGAACCTGCCTTGCTCTGCGAGACGCTGCCAGGGCCCGCTTGACGGCCTCTCGGAAAATGTCCTCCACATTCTCCTGGTACTTGGCTGAACACTCAAGGTACAGCTCGGCATTGATGTGCTGCTTGGTCTCCTCACCCTGCCCAGACATAGATGAGACACAGTTCAGCAACCAAAACAACACAACTGCATCTCAGCCAGCCTAGATGGTAGAATCCAGACCATCAAATTGTCTCATTACCCTAATTAGCGTGGATTCTAACTGGGTGCTGTGTACCACAGTACATGGATAACATGAAAACTATGTTGCAGAATATGAATGTATTTAACCTGGATCTCCTCCTTTACCTGGATGTAGGTTATAGGAGCCTGACCCAAAGACCGTAGCCTCCTTGTTCGTTCCTTGTCCTTCCGCAGATCTGTCTTGCACCCAATCAGGAGGATGGGGAGACCATTACAGAAGTGGTGCACCTCAGGATACCACTGCACGGACAGGACAGCATCATCAGCAGTTCAGCAGAAATATAAGTAAAAATGGGCAAAAGAGTGATGATGGTAAAAATATTAATTCATTAAAGTGATCCTTTTCTAAGCAACTTACAGTGTTAATCTACTTACAAGGACATATACAGTAAAGAAATTTTTACTATATCAATTCAGGGTAAATACCTTGATGAAGGATATTACAAAAGTATGTAGAATGCAAAATTTGGAACTGAGAGTGAAAGGCAGCAGTTGTAAATACTGCACCTCCTGCTGCAAACAGTATTGTGGATTGTATGATGGTAGAACAGATAATGGAGATTGAATTCATAATTCTTCCTTATCTAGCATTTGCTATCGCAAAGTGTCTGGCTGTACCTGGACTCTCATTCCCAGAATCTGTTTTAGTATAACTTGGATACTGTGGCTGTGGTGTGGACAGTTGTGGCCTGTTACCATGGATGCTACAGCATCGATGGAGTTGGGCACACGCCTGGCAGAGGAGGGTACCTTGAACATGACATTGTCGAAACTGGTGGGGTTGGTGACGTCGTAACAGATGAGCACAAGGTTGGCGTTGTGGTAAGAAAGCGGTCTCAGTCGATCATAGTCCTCCTGACCTGAAGAGGGCACATAAACACACATGTACTGTGTTAGTTTCATGTTTGGTTGGTGGGTCAAAGTTTTTTTTTATTACAATAATACAAAATACAAAGGTACATATAATGTATTTAGAAACATTGTCAGGGATATGCATTGTCATATAGATTGTTGGCAGATCAAAATTTCTGTTTAGAAAATGTTTCTGCTGCATTTTTAATAAATCCTTATGCATAACTGTAAATGAAGACCATGTTTTGTAATATTCATCTGTACATTTAGTGGATTTTGTAATGGTTAAAACATTATTTGGCAACCTTTGCCAACTCTCTCAGGTTTTCAAGAAGTGTTGCGTGAAGAAATGCTGCAGCACAAGTTTCTGCTCACTATCTTCTCATATTTCATTAAGCAACTGAATGAACCAGCATCCAGTGTCCAAGTTCATGCTGGCTGACACATTACATTACTAGACAATGCAGGGCCTTATATTTTAAAATAATGAAATACAAAAGCAGCAGAATGGCAACACCCCTATTTGGCTAAATGAGGGCTGCACCTGAACAGGATAAGATGGTGGTGAGAACAAGGACCAGGTGCAGCCAATACGGCCAAATTAAAGAGTGTTTAAATTGGGAGCATTCCAAACTAAGAAGTTTGTGTGAGGTTTTTTTTTTTTTTTTTAAAATATAAAGAAGAAATGTAATGATTTTTGCTCCAAGTTCTGTGAGCAGTGACTATATTCTGAAGTTCTAAATTTTTAAAAAGAACTTCTAGGGATCCAAGTGCCAGTGGCATAAATTTATGTGAAGGTTATCAATTTTCATTACAACAACCTCAGCAGAATATTTTCTCACTTAAGTCACTAAATTGCAATAAATAATATCTGAAGAATATATATGTTCCTCAATTTATTAATGTGTTGCTTTAAAAATGCAAATTACTGAAAATGTACAGTAGTGGCTATTTAAATCCATTTTCTTTTGTTTGTGACTCAAAAGTCAGTTTGACAACTATAATAAACTAATAAAAAACCTTAATAGTACACATATCTCTCATTAATAGAATATTATAACACATTTGATTACTGCTATCTAAATCCACTGGGCAAAAATAAATGTATTTCACTGCAGTACACAGGACCGAACATGATGATGCTCCAATGAAAAATCACAAATTCCTATGAAGACACAATCAGTATTGGTATCAGACTTGTTTGTTTGGTGTTTCTTTGCAGCACAAGTATCTTCTGAAGGCACCACATCCTCCCACAAAGGTAGGCACAGTGTTCAGCACCCTGATACAATAGGGGCTATTCTAGGTCACCATAGGTGGCAACGTCACACTTGTTTTCTTCCTCTTTCTGTGTTGTGTTGGTGGGGTAATTTTCCAGCAGCACACCCTCCTACCTGTCTGGCCTCATGATATTAGGACATACTTGATGACTTTAATTTGCCTTTACCTAAGGCTTTTCACCAAAATGACTTATGTATGACCTTCATCTGCAAGGTGACAGTACTACCCTGGACAGCTGGGGTCATTTTTTATTGAATTAATTCACTGTAAGTACTGTAATAATGGGTACTTACAGGAGGTGAAATATGATCTCAGGTCTTGTAAGTGCAAAGTGACGTACTTAAACAGTATGCAACTTGCAGTGTGGTTTTTGAGTAAAATCAGGCCTTGAATGTTCCCTGTGGGGGCCTGTGTGAAAAGCACAGTGAGGTCATTGTGTCACCCACCCGCACTCAGATTTGCTAATGTTAGCAACAGATGATTGCTGCTTCTGATGCTCCCATCTATATTCAGCCTACAGTTGCCTTGATCTCCTAGGGAATTCTGGGAGCTGGGCTGCAGCAGCTCTGTCTGAGCTCCTCTTTATTTGAACCCTACAGATCAATGATTGTATTATTCACTCTTCAGACTGTTTACACTTGTTAATCCACTCATTCACAGTGAAACCAAATAACCAAGGCCAGTCTTTATCACATGTTTCAGTCACAAATACAGAAACAATGAAATGTTGCAGTGGTCATTAGGAGGAACTAAAAATAGTGTGGTTCTGGGTGGCTCAGTCCACACAGCGATATGGAGGGACTAAAGAGATCTCATGCAGCCTCATTAATCTTATGAGTCATGAGTTATGATCACACCCTGCTGTTGGCGCCCATCTCAGGGTGTGATCCCCTGCCCTTCTGTCTTATCTAGACATCTGTACAATGCTGCACTAAATAAACCCCATTGCTGTACCGTTTACCTGGTTTCCATGACTTAGAATAGAGCCTTTCTACCTATTCCCAACTTTATTAAAGTAAATACAAGTAAAAAGACACAACCTTTTTCAAAATAATCAATAAAATGAATATCTCAAAACTTGTTAAAATTATGTCCATAAATACATTTACAGTATAGTACACAATAAACAGCAATCAAAAGACCAACACATTAATCTGTACACCAAAATGATCCCTAACAGGTTTTGAGAACCTCAACGTTCAAACATTTCTTTGCATTAATAGCCTCGCACATCTGTGTACCTCTCTAAAACCAATTAAACTTAACCCAGGTAAGAAAAAATCATTTAAACGTTACAGTAATTTTTAAAGCATTTGAAATTCCTACTTCAGACATACCAGAGAGTCATTTATGATTATGTTTTTAAGCAATGACATCATTCCTTGCATTATGGAGGCATGTGTGGTCACACCTGGTTTCTACCCTGCATACCTATGTGGAAAGGTGTGTCACAGTCATACCTGTGAAAGTGGCAAGAGAATGGAGAGACTCACCTGCTGTGTCGTACAAAGTCAGGTTGATTTCCCGGCCTCCATACCTTGCAATTGTGCTGAACTTCTCAAACACAGATGGAGTATATTTCTGTATAAACAAACATAAATTAACAATAAACATGTATTTTATTATAGTATTTCTTCTAAAAAATGTTTTTGTATGACTGGGTGTTTTATAAGACAAATTAAGTAAGAACATTAACCACTCAGGCATGATGGAAAGAACTGAATTCTGAAATGGTAACTTTAACACAATATAAAATTCAATGGCCTTTCATTGCACAGATTTGCCCTCTCTGAAAATGTTATTTCAACTATGGATGAGCATGTTACCAATCAGAGATTACCTGCTGTGTAACTAAACAGGTAAATAAGATTTCATTATTGCTTTGTGAATAAAGGTGTTGCTGAGAGTTATGAAACAGCTATATTGGCTTCAAGGCTTTGTAGACACATTGTAGCATTTCATTAATCAGCTACATCTTTCAAATATAAAACTTCATCATTTATTGTTTTTTCTGACTCTTTTGTCTAAGGTCACTTACAATGTCAGTTTTATTCACTACTTAGAGTGATTTATTTATTCGTACAGCTGGATAATTTTTACTTTATCAGTTCAGGGTATATACTTTGATCAAGCATACTACAGCAGGATGTGGAATTCAAACATATGACCTACAACCACAACCATAACATTATCTGTTGACCCAAGTATAACATGACCCCTATAGTTTAATACAGTAGTAATATCTTAATACCCAGCCATTAATTTTTCTGTTCAATGTAATGCACAAATGTTTTTTTATGCATATCTCCCTAAAAGTACATACTGTAATGCTGAGTCATATTGAGGACTTTCCGTCTTTACTTTTAAATGGTGCCAGATGTTTGAGGGTGGGGTTTGGTTGCTGTCCTGCAAATCCTCAAATTTCAAAAACCTGTTTTTGCTACATCTTGGGAGGAGATGACCAGTCACAAACATCATGAGAAGTGGACAGTCACATTTATGTGTATCCATTTAGAGGATATTTTATTTGACAGAGTCCTTTAATGCTCCAGGGATATTGCTCATTCTTTTTGTGCTGCTGCATCAGAGTGGCCATCATGATGTGTCAGAATAAACCCTGGTTGGTCATCATTATCATTCATTCTCAGCAAGTCACATTTTTAAAAAATGTAATAAAATTTGCAACTGACTCCGGTTATTTACATGCCAAGTAAATGTGTAACATAAGGGTGGTGTGAACTGAACATGTCTGTTATCAGAACAGAGATTTACTCAAGGAAACTGGGTCAGGACGGTGTGTTACTTCCTCCCTCCCACTGACTATGGAGGGGCAAAACATACACTGTTACCATGACAACAAAGAGACCTTTTGTCAGCCTAAAATGCTCGGTTTTATCCAGTGCCTCCCCTCCATTGGCTTCATGTGGAGAATCCATTTTCACAGAGAAACAGTGTATGAGCACTTGAGTTTGTAACTAAATTAATAAAATATAGTGAAATGCAGTCAGACGTGATACAGTGATGCTCATTCCAAAGATCAGCAAAATTAGTTTAGATCTGGATGAATCAGATAAGTCAGAAAGTTTGAATGTTACTTCTATAGGCAGCTACTTAAAGGATGTGAACCAGCAACATGGTGATGTCAGGCAAACAAGCTATGCTTTGACCATGTTGTGTCTGTGTCTAAAGCTCTTCATCTGTTGTTGGAGCTCTTTTACTCACTCTGACCTGTAAGAGTAATTCATTTAGACTGATTTTGGATAAAAGTGTTTACTAAACAAATAAATAAAAATGCTTAGGTGTCACACTCAGCTGGCTAAAAGGTGAATACAGTCTGTCCAGCTAGGATCTTCTTTGGAAGTTATATGCAGTGTATAACTATTCTTTAGCAAAAAATTGAAATGTAATTATATTCTAATTTGAATATTACAATAATATACCCTTGCAAATTAACACAATTCATGTGAGAACAGAGGTTATTTTGAAAATTTACAAATACTGTACAATATATCAGTCCTTGTACTATCTATCACTTTAATTTAAAAAAAATCTATTTAGAGCTGTGATCTGATATCCATCCCACAAACTATAGTGCATGATACAGATCGATAGAGATTGGTTGACAGAACACCAATTTATCACAAGACACCCTCACAGTCACAAAGGTGATTTCGAGTCTCCAGTTCACCTGAGCACAACTTCACTTCACACTACTGTATGTTCCCTTGAAATGAAAAATTTCAGATGCTCCATTACAAACCAGTGGAAAGTGTAAAGCAATGGTGAACAAAAAGTGCAGGTTCTTTTTTTTATCTGGCAAACAAATGTTCTGCTTTTTCATTTCGTATCAGCAATATTTGTCATAATCAGTGATCTTCTATTTGTAGTAGAAGTCAAGTAGCTCCTGAATGCCACATAGGAGAAGCCGATAGTGCAGCAAAATGCTCCTCTGGGAGCTATTATTCCCAAGGGACTTGAGACCTACACAGAGTACCTGCAATCAGAGCCTGATCCTCAGAGTCCTTCTTTCATAAACTCTCAGTCATAAACAAGCTGCTGATACCATCTTTTAAATCTGCGAGATGTTGACATGTGAGAGAATATCTACATTTATCTAACACTTTTCTCCAAATCATCATACTGCAATAAGGTATAGTGATTCACCCATTTATACAACTGGGTAACTTTTACTGCACCAATTCAGAGTAAGTACATTGCTCAGGAGTTCTGCAGTAATAGGCTTGCTTCAAACCTGGGTCCTTCAAGTTCAAAGGCAGCAGCTCTAATCACTATGCCACCTGTTTCTCCAGATACAGAGAAGTACAAGTGTCTGCTGGACCTGTGGAACTGCTAACCAGATCAAGCCGCTCCCCTCACCACACCACTCACCTCTGGAAAGTGTCCCTTAGCATACACCATTAAGAGGGATGTTTTCCCACAGCCTCCGTCACCCACGATCACAATGTTGACCTCCTCCTGCTGGGGGCTGCTGCCAGCGTAGGCCCTGGAGCCCTTCTGGGTCATATTCCTTAGACGTTCCCTCTGAGGGACAAGCAGAGCATTTAGTCCCGGCTCGGCTAGAGGATTCTGTCACAGGAGCAACATGTGTAGAAGGTGTTGCAAGAACAGGTGTCTCAGTGGGAAAGGTGTGGGTTGGGTGTGTTGAGATGGGTGAGAGAGGAGAATAAGCGAGGGAGCAAATCTCAAAACTGCCTCAGTGACGACATTCTGCCTGGTGACATGCAACAACCTGCACCTTTGTGAGCCAGGAAGCTCCGCTACAGCTTGCCAAACTCGCCTTCTCACTTTTACCAGAACCTGCCGTCTGTAGGAAACTGGTGGGTTCTGTTCCTCCCCCAGTTGCGTCGACTCTGCAGGAAGGAGGAGGTCGTCCCCTCCCACTGCCTGTGTAAGCTGCAGGCAGTAGGCTGTGGATTCCAACCCCACCCCATCACTCTGTTCCTGCTAAGGCCTTGACGCCTTCACACACACACACACACACACACACACACACACACACACACACACACACACACACACACACACAACTCTGAACGTCACTAAAACTGTTTCCATTTGGAACACAGATAATTCCTTTCGAGAACACCTGAGTAACTGCTGTTCATTAATATAACACAACTACATAGTTACACTTCACTGGCATATTAACAACTTTGTATTTTTTTTATTACAGATAGGTTATTAAAAATCTGCATGTCAGTTCTTCCAAAACAAACACAGCAAGAAAACATTCATAATTTTCACAGAAATTTAGAGATGCTGCCTTGCAAAGGACCCAGGTCTAAATCTCACCTGCTGTAACATCCTTGATCCAGGTACTTACCCTGAATTGCTCCAGGAAAAAATACCCAATTGTATATATGGGTAAATAAGTGTAAGTAGCTTATCACTGTAAGTAACTCCGGAGAAAATGCATGAGCTAAAAGAAACAAAGATTAGATAAAAGTGAAATCAAATGTCATCTTGTGCCATCTAGAGGAATGAAAAAGACAGACATTTGTCTGGTTGAGACTAACATCACATTAGGGTACAATGGAAGGTGCCTGTCTCTTCTGGACCCTGTAACAGCCACTGTTTGTAGTAGGGTGGTGCTCTGTGTTACTATATCATATTCCTTGCTTTTGTTCCAGTTTTAATGTTATACAGTTCATATCTTCATGTGTTTGTGTCTTTAACACTATTCCATCAGAGGACAGTTTGTTGTGCAAGGCTGAGATAAGTGCCCTCCCTGTGAAAAGTGTACAGTCTGTGTAGGAATTTCAACCATTGACGTTTCTGTTGGAATATCTCAGTATGTCCTGCATCCCATAAGAACATCCTTGACAGAGATCAACAGGTAGCAGTTTGTTTACACGATTTTTTAGATTACAAGAAGCATCTGTACTGCAGACATCACACATCCACCATCCACTATGTTAAAAGCCGTGATGTTTCTAATAGTCTGAATGTTGGTTTTCAAGTTTTTAACACTACTGACCATATGTGGTGTAGACACTCATCACTTTCATTAAACTGCAATCTTTCTAAAGGATCCATGTCTTGAGACATCCACGTCTTGACACAAGCCCATCTTGGACACAGCAGAAACAGGTACCTATCACATTGTGTTTCTGGGTTAAATGTAAATAAACACATGCAGCAGATGTTCCTCACACTTTATGCTCGTGCTCCAAGAGCAGAGGTCAACACTTGACCTTGTTTTCTAGGCATCCTGCAGAGGCTCCTGTTGCTTGGTTGGGTCTGGATGGGGGAGCAATGTGGACCAATCTGTCACATGTTACCGTCATAACAGGCAGCCTCAGAAGCACTGGGGAGGAGTGGGGTCTTCTGTTTGTGTTGTGCATCTGCTTCTGTGGCATCTTCATGCTGCCCCCCTGCCAGAAGTTTGAAGATGGTCCTGACAGGCTGGTGGTTCCCTTCTCCACAACAGGAACATCTGTAATTGCTGTGGATGGTTTAAGTCTAGGGGGAAGCACATTTGTCCCTAGGGTCAGGAGGCTCAGGCTTGACTCCCTCAGGATCATCGTACTTTGCTGCAGTTTGCTGCTTTCCACAGCCTCTTTAATTCCAGGGAGAGTTGTCTCAACCTGGCCACTAGCACCCTGCAGCATCTCACAGCCCCTGCTGTTTTAGGGGGGTGCTATTCCCCAGTGCTGCCCTGGGCACCCATACTTAGCAGCACAAATGCTTGTACACCTGATATTTCCCGCTCTGATTCCTACCATTAGTCAATCATTTCCTAGTCCTAAAATTTCTGTCTTCAGCTGCTACCTGATCTAATCCCTCTTGATCTTCTCCTTCCCAGTTTCTGCTATCATTGCAGAGACCACAGCTGTTGGCTTTTCCCTTAAAGCTACTGCCAGGAATGGATGTGAGAATTATGTCTTTCAGGTTCAGAACTTAAAGCCTTCTAAATGGACCATTCAAGAAAAGGTTGCTTGAAAAGCTACAGGGATGGTGTCCTCTCCATTAGACACGCACGAGCCACTACACGGATTAACAGTTATTTCCGTCACCCAACCATGCGTGACATGCAAATAACTATTGACACCGTAATCCCTTCTTCTACCGGTAGGGGCGCAATGAGTATCTTGGGACGCTACAATAACATGAAAATGATATTACATAACCCCCCCCCCCCAACTCCTTTGTGCAAACACTCGTCATAACGACAGTCCCAAACTTCGACGTTAAGAATTTCTATCACTCGTCCCTTTTTAAAGAGTGTAGGTGGTCTGGTCTATCATACTAGGTCGGTTTTGTCCTGTTCTAATCAGTTACTAGTCCCTACGGATGAGCACTAAAACAGCTGAGGATGCTGGAAAGGGATGCGAGATCATCGAGCGTGAACATGATATTGTTCTCCATGTCTGGCGATCAAAGTACAAAGTTGTGATGGGAACTAGAATGTACCGCGCATTGTGCTACAGAACCGTGTTCCTAACGGTGTTTTGGCGCGTTGCCTCCTTCCAGGTACCGGTCAGTTATGTTCGGGTTACCAGGGAAGGGTGTAAAACGGTTTTCACGAATAAAAGAATGCTGAGGCGACTGTAGGCTGTTTTATCCCCGTGTTCCAGCTGAGGTAAAACGAAGAGAACAAACTATGATCCCAGCTGAACATATCTGTGTATTCGACACTATCCATCGCAGCTGGTATTCCGTTCATGCACCTTCTGCTCCATGAGTTTTCAGTGTTTCGGCGAAAAGCATCTCTGTAAAAACATCTGTTAATAATCCAGTTACGGAAGGTTGCCACCCAACATGGCTTTAAATCCAGTATTTTTCAAGCGTGCTGTCGCTCTCTGATCTCCTCCACATATTTTGGGGGAAAATATGGGATACGCTGAATTGTTTGCCATCAGTGTAGGGTCAGGATTGGAATGTTGGACTAATACGAAACCTTTCTTCAAACTTTGTTCATTTTGTGCTTGCAAAACCAGAAGAGCATATAGTATCTGAGCCATTTATTATTAATATTTTAATTGAGGAAAAGGGTTCTAATAGTCGACGAAAGTGGGGGTTGGATTTAAAACCTTCAGGATACTCGTCCATGATCTTAGCCACTGTGCAGAACTAGTTGCTATATATACTGCAGTTCCCAGGCAGGTTTGTGTTCCATACCCCTATGTTTACTAAACTAGGTCTTCCGATGTTTTTCATCGTTATCTACAGACAGACATTGTGCTTCTGAATATTGCAGGCGTTTTGCTCAGTGTGTTTTAAAAGTTATATTTGACTATACGTGAACAGAGATGATTTTATTCAGGATATACTGCACAATGTAAATAGCACAAATTCACCCTGGAAAATTAAATGAATGCAAACCAGAAGCCTAGATATCCATATGGAAGCCTGTTCGGCATCCCTGCTGGAAGACGAAGGCAGTTTCTGAAATATAAAACATCACCAAAGGCTAATTCTGCCAAATCCAAAAACGAGGTATTTACATATTCACATTCCTCACAAATGTTTTGAGTTACGTGAAAATACCGTTAAAAACTCCACTGTCTTGCATATCCCAAGAATGACAGTGAATAAATTCATACGGAAGAGTTTAATTTTCGCAAAATATTTTTTCTTCAAAACACAACGGAGTATTGCAGTAGATGACGTGGCAGTAATTTCGCAGGTAAATCCCAAATCTTCTAAAGCACCTATTTCGAGATGTGCTTCAAAGCGTGTGTATTTTTAAAAGGTTCATTTCCTATTTCAGATATAACGGTGTCCTCCGCTCGTTGCAGTATCACATTAAAATGCCCCTTAGACGCTTTAATGGGATCAAATTAAGTTTTTAAACGCACAGCAGTGCATCCTTTCGTGCTGAACAAAATATATAGACGTTTTCGGTAAAAAGGAAAAAAAAGCTGAAAAAAGAAAGGGGAAATCAGTTTGGTGTCCCCAGATTCGGTGCACAGTTTGCGCTGGAAAGCCGCCCAGGTCGTCACTCCTGCGCTCCGCGCGGACATCAGATGCAGTGGGACGCAGTGGAGCGCAGCTGGATGCAGTGAGACGAGGTGCGGTGATGTGCAGTGAAATGCGGCGCGGCGTAGTCGTCAGAAAGCCGCAGACCTCTGGCGCCGAGGGCACGGCTGCGTGCAATATGGCTGTGGGTAACGTGGCGTGTGGGAGCGCAGATTCCCACAAATAATGGCACAAAAAAGTACGTTGCCGGTCGCAGCCACTTTCCTGCCGAATGTGAATAAAAAGTGAGTGGTGGCGCGGCGTGTACGCACATGGGGACGGAAGCCACGCGTGGACACGGACGCCACGGACACCAACGTCGGACTGTGGCGCAGTTTCACTTCCAGCCCCAGCGCAGCAGCCATTTTGAAAATTAGAACATGCGAGAAGCCATTAGTGCGGGTGTCTTGAGAAAGGCGCTTTTGGGGGAGGCAGCAGTGTGTCCAAGCGCAGTTTTACCCCCCTTTTACACCACTCCAGTTATCACTGTTAAGACATCGCCTTCTACAAGGAGTACTTTACCTAATATTACCTGTAAGTTTGTTTGGTATGCATCTGCTTTTACGTAACATCTAACATTTCTGCACATACATAATACTACATACAGGTCTGTTAAAAGTTTTAAAAAACAATGTCTGTAAAGATTAATGAACATCAGTCATCCTGCGTTTAGGACATTCTATTAAGTTATGTTTTTATCTGCTATAAATAAATAGTGAAGAAGAAGAGCTTTTGTACTGACCTGTTTTTGGTGGGGAAAAAAGGTGTATTTAAATTACAACTTAATATCACAAAGGAACTTACAGGTCATATTTAGTCATCAAAATGATGAATGTGGTTCATTCTGTACTTTTCTTTTCTGGCAGGGAAAGGAGAGCCATGTTCTGACATTATAATTTGACCAAATGCTGTCAGGGGACTTACAGTATTCAGCTACAAGTGAGCACTTTAATAAATTAATGTGTCAGAAGTTTAAAAAAGGCATGTCTTTTCTCCCCCTTTTTTTTTAGGAATTCACATCTAACCTATAAAGCAAGCTTTAATTTAAAAGCTCGGAAGATGGCACTGAAAGCGTTCCTTATTCTTTTCCATAAAGGCCTGATAAATGTGTTTCATCAGAATATTCAGGTAAATATCTTTGATAATTTTACTTCTTTCTCGGGCTGCTTTCCCTGGACAGTGTTTAATATATTCTTTGTTCTGTTTAAATTCACTTAAATTCTTCATGTGCATTTATAAAAACTAAAATTTGTCCTTGAATCAAGGTCAGATATTTACTTACCTTTAAAGCTGATGAAATTCATTTAAATACAAATATAGGATGAACATTTTTTGAACATGTTTGACAGCTTTCAATGTCTAAAACTGACCATTATCCAGTCAGTTGTTTTATTTTATCTTAAACATTAAGCAAAAATTACCCTGTATTCTTAAGAAAAAAATTTCTGTTAATTTCTAAAAAAAAAAGGGAAATTGTTAAAAGTTGCTTATAAAATAATCCTAAAACCATGATAAAATATTAAGATCTAAATTCTGGCCGGATGTATTTGATGAAATGTGAAACGCAACAGAAGACTTTAAGAAAATGGAGAGCACATGCAGTTTATAGTTAAAAGACGTAGAAAACATTAGACACATAACTCATTACCTTTAGTGTCTACTCGCTGAAGGATATCTCTTCATCAAATTACAACATTGCCACTTTAATAAATCATGAAATTAAAAGGCTTTTCTGTTTCATAAAGAACAATAAAAGATAAAACTTACATTTTAGCTATATTCAGGCTTGGCCACTGTAGTGGGCAGGGTCAAGAATGTGCAATAGCAGCATTACATAATCACTAATTATAGTAATAATGCAGGATATTTTAGTATAAAAAATACATTTAAAACAAAACTGTTTATTCACTAGGTTTTAACATAAAAGCAAAATGCTGAGATATGGGTGTGCCATGACCTAGTTAGGACAAAGATGGATTCCAGGAAGGGAAAAAAATGTCAGTGATGACATCCAATTTTTAAATCTTCCTTCTTCCCATATCCTTTAAATGGTGCAAACATTATAACACAGTGGTGAAGTCCACAGAGAGACGATGGAAACCAGGTATAAGATCCCTTTTGGAACCATGGAGAACCATACTGGCCACTGAGCTCCGCAGCGAAAAAATGGCCGCCAGGGCGGGCGGTCGGCCTCCTCGTGCGCCGCTCTCTGCTGGGGGACGTCTCGCGTCAGCTTCTAATAACACGAACCCCGGTGGGAGCTGCGTTTTGATTTGCTGCTGGTTCCTGCTGTTGTTTCCCAGCCAATCGATGAGCGTTGGGAGAAATCAGACAGTGTCTCCATCCCGCGGACCCGAAAAATACGCCAAAATCAAACAGAAAACCTTCATTCTCCTTCACAGTAATTTGCAATAGCGATACTTCACCATTGTCCTTAGCCGGGAGCATGTGTTTGGCTCCATTTACTTGTAAGGTGTGATAATCAGTTAGCGTTTTATTTTCCGTTTGTTTATGAATAATCTCCGCAGTCCGAATGAATAGAATCCCCCACATCGAAACGGTTACCTGTTTTGATATTAAGTGTGGAAGTGCTGTGACTGGACTACAATTCCAAGGGAGTGTTGCTCTCTCAACTTACTCGAGGCTCCTATGTCTTGTTTCCTGTTGGCGTAAATGGTGGCGGCACTTTCGCCACATTTTTGAGCCCATAGTTTATAGTGCAACGTGTCACCCGCCAAAGTGATACGACGATTACTTTTCGCGAAATATATGTTATTTTATACTTGACATGCTCAGGGAAAAGGCGCTCTCTAACGAAAGGGACGTCGCGGCTGCTGGGTGTCGAAAGTGCGGACGCTACTGTGTGCGCTCGCGCGGCCGCAGTGTATTGTGGGAGAGACTGAGGAGCCCTAGCAGAGGCACACAATATGCGTTGGCTCGCAAAAAGGAGGCAGGATCCTTTAAAAGCATGTAATGCAATCGGGGGAATGTAAAAGACCCCTCCGTTTCGGCAGAGAAAAAAATAAACGGGAAAAGGTGCATCATGTCGAAGGCGGGCGAGAGGAGCCGGGCGCACGAAGAGCACGGGAGAAAGCAGAGTTCAAGTGAGATTGCTGTTTTTCCCCTCTCTTCTGTCTGTTTCCATAATGGGGAGCAGCGCGGAGCCCCCATGTTGGCGGAGCCGCTCTGCGCGTGTCTGTGTTTGAGGAGGACGAAGTCGTGCTGTGCGTTCTGCCCGTACACTGTGTGTTATCCGTGTGTGATGTTTGTGATGTGTGCAGGTGTGGCGAACGGGCTCGAGCACACCCCCCCGGTGTCCAGCTCGGGGGAGAAGCGCAGTCACCACTGGAGGAGTTACAAGTTGATCATCGACCCGGCGCTCAAGAAGGGATCCCACAAGCTGTACCGCTACGACGGACACGCGTTCAATGTGCCTGTAAGTGCCGGCGCGCGCGCCTCCGCGTGTCATTCGCATCCGACCGGCACGGTGCGAGCGCGGGCTGCCCTGTACACCGGCGCATTCCCGTGCGGACGCGCGCACACCCCTCGCGTCGTTGCTATGGACGATGAGTAGGGAAGCGCGAACCGCGCGCTGCCTGACACATTGTACCAAAGTGGAGATGATGTTACAAAGTGTCAATCCAGCGGTTCTGCAGCTGGCCCCATTGATGTACCTTCTCAATTATTATTATTATCGTTATTATTATTACATATTTATAAATATTAATAATACATAATTATAGTATTATTTATGATAATAACAATAATACGGTAGTAATAGCAATTGAGTTATTATTATTTTTTGCTGTTGTTATCCTTATTATTATTATTATTATTATTATTATTATGAGTATTATTTGTTTATTCTTTTCTCTAAATCCATGTGAGCTGTATGTGAATATGCTTTTAACAGTGTTCCATGGGGGGGGGGGTCTCTTTTTTTTTNTTTTTTTTTTTTTTTTTTTTTTTTTTTTTTTTTTTTTTTTTTTTTTTTTTTTTTTTTTTTTTTTTTTTTTTTTTGTTAATTGCTTGTTCTGTGCACTAACAAACTGGCAACCCATTCCTCCCCACCAGAACACAGGGATGCCCCCAGTAGACACAGTTCGAGACCCCCGGATTGGCCGCCTCTGGACTAAGTACAAGGAGACAGACCTTCCCGTGCCTAAGTTCAAGGTGAGCATTACCCTGCATGACAGCTTAACTTCTTCTCTGGTTTGTTATACTGTATTTGGGATTGATTTTCTTGATGTATGGTGTGATGGCAGTTAGTGTCAGATGGCCTTGCTGTAGCTGTCACTGCATAGATCAGAAACGTGACAAGCGACTGTACAGGTAAAACATTTTGATAAGACTTTTTTTCTTGTAATATATTTAAAGGCCTAGCTGATGGCTGTTGTGGATTTGTGTATGTGTGTGTCCTCTGATTTCTGATGGCACTCTATTAAACTGTGTTTTTTTGTGTCCAGGTTGATGAGTGTTACGTTGGCCGTGTCCCTCCCAAGGAGGTGACATTTGCCAGGTTGAATGACAACATCAGAGAAGGATTTTTAACAGACATGTGCAAGAAATTTGGGGAAATTGAGGAGGTTGAAATTCTGTATAATCCAAAGAACAAGAAGCACCTGGGGATCGCAAAAGTTTTATTTGGCTCTGTGAAGGCGGCAAAGGACACTGTCCAGAACCTGCACAACACGTCTGTTATGGGGAACATAATCCACGTGGAGCTGGACCCCAAAGGTGAGTAGACTCCTATTTTATTCTGTTGATTGTCCTTCGTTTCCATCTGTGTCTGATGTCAGAGGACATGTGTTTGAAAGCACGTGTGAAAAGAGTCTCCTGTTGCCTGGAAACGGAGTGGGATGTCCCATTGGCTGTCACCCCACTTTCTTTTTTTGCAGTCTAACTAAATGACACCAGTTTGGGTAACTCATTGATTTCAAAATGACTCAAAATCAAGAACTTGTTGTGGGTGCGTTTTTGTATTTTAGCAACAGGTGTTTAATTTAAAATCATTTATGATGAATAGAAAAGTAACTCTTTTTCTGCTGTTGAAAAAGGCAAAGTAGCTGGTAGTTGTTCTTAAACCATTCAAGTGTCTCTGTTATAAATCCTCTTAACATGCTTCATGGTTAATAATAAAAATTTTAAAAACATTGTCTCTTCCCAAGAATTGTTTACTTAAATGTTAATATTTAATTTACTGATTAAATGGGAAGAAATATTTTAGGGTTTACTAATGTGGTTGGGGGAATGTTCTTAAACAGCTGCATTTTTTTGTTTGTTTTTGCTGATGTTTAGTAGATAGACTGGGATTTTGACTATTTTTGCAGTTGTCATTTATATATTACATATAATTATAGAAAAACCCGAACGCGAGCAAACAGTTTGTCCTTTTCCTGGACCAACTAGCTGCACAAATTCAGAAATGTCCAAACTTCCTTTCCTGGGAGATTGAAATGACTGCCACTGTTATCAGTTATAAGGCCTTTTATGGCCCACTGAAAGCTGCCTTTCCATATTTCATGTATGCTGATGGTGAACACAATGTTTGTCTTTTTGGCTGGTACGTTCAGGTGGGGGACTGAGCTTTTATAATTTAACATTTAACAGTGTAGTGTATGGGTTTGAACCATATAAATGCATGTAACCATCCTTGAAGGTTGACTCACCAGTGTGTATTTATCTCTCAGTGTTGAGCCCCTAGCTCACAAACTGTCTTGAATAATCTTTCGAGAGAACACCCCAATTCTTTAGAATAGAGGGGTTCTCCTGGTTGGTATGTCCAAACACCATTACCCCCCGCCTCCACCCTTTTCCCCTGTTCTCTGTTTTTCAGGTGAGAACCGCATGAGGTACTTCCAGCTCCTGATTAAAGGTCTTTACACACCTTGGACTCTGCCGTTGGGGGGTGAAGAGCCTCGGGATGATTCTCCTCCAAGCCTCGTGGACACCTTGCTGGTAAGACCCTGCTTAGTTCGGTTAGTTTACCATGTGCCAGAGTAAATGCTCCACTCTGCTCTGGTCCCTCAGATGTTTCCATAAACCCACCAATTAATGTAGGGGTGACAGGTCACATTCACAGTGTGCAAGACAGAGGGACTTTACCCATCTCTCTCTCTCTGTCTTTTCCTTGTTGTACCCTCTGTCCTGTGATGCTCCCCCAACTTTAACCAATCAGACCCCCCCCAGCATACATGCCACTTTCTGTCTGTGTCCATCTCTCACTCCTGTTGACAGATGTCAGTTGGTCATTACCTGCTCTCTGCAGTTGCTGTTGTTGATGTTATCTCTGGCGGTTGTTTTAGATGCGAGCATGATGTGATAATGTTCAATTTACACGGGAAAGCCGTTTGGTGTTTTTGAAGTTCTGTGTAAACGTGACTCACTCTGGAAACCTGAGTGCCGTGCTGCACTGATCTGTGATGGAGAACATCTGAAATCACTATTTGAATGATGTGTGTGTCAGGGTGCAAGAGCTGCTGCTCTACATCTGATCCTTTAGAGCTTTCATCTGTTCACCTGTTTGAGATAGAAAAAAACCTTTTTTAGAAATGAAACCAGGTTTTCGCCTGCATTTGTATCCTGCACTTAATTTTAGGGACCCTATAGAAGGGTCATGGACCAGGTCTTTGAGGTCAAACTGGGCAAGGTTTTCTCTAAATGCTGACTGGAAATATCATGGTCAGTCCTTGGTTCCATTGTGTAAGTGTTCTTATCCACACAGTCACCAGTCCTTCCTGTTTTTC
This sequence comes from Arapaima gigas, assembly GCA_900497675.1. Lineage (NCBI taxonomy): Eukaryota > Metazoa > Chordata > Actinopteri > Osteoglossiformes > Osteoglossidae > Arapaima > Arapaima gigas. Next base: position 205,472 of record UFQX01000229.1, on the reverse strand, counting down.
CTACTGTGATCATCATTCCTAGATTAATTATCTAATAACATGCCCTGCCATGACCTTAATAACTATTGAAAATGACCCTTTCCTCATCCTGTGTGTAGAAGGAAGGTTGCAGTGTGCATTGAGAGTAACTATTCCCACCTTTGGGGAGGTATGAGAGCATTGCACATAGTGTCTGTAGCGGTGATATGGTTAGGATTGACCACACTCTATGTGTCCTGTTTTCCCCGTTCAGGCAGGCGACCTGGGCCGGAGACTTACTGAGGGCAGCTCTTTGGCATCCGCTACCCCCAACAGCACGCACACACCCCTGTCCCTAGACACAGCCTATTCGAGCCTGCGGCAGGACACTCCCAGTAGCTTCAGCCACACGCCTCAGTCTCAGGGCACACCACACACACCCCGCCTGCCTGGCACACCATTCTCCCAGGATTCAAGCTACTCAAGTCGCCAGAGCACACCAGTGCACCAGGTCACCCGAGGTGATGTCCCTGGGGGCTTCAAGACCCGCCGGCATGAGACCAAGTTCCAGGATGCATATAACCGTCGACCAGAGCGCCACTATGTGCACAGCACCAGCGGAGCATACCGCAGCTCTGAGCCCGCCCCCTTTCCTGACCCTGCCTTCAAGCCCCACCCACCACCACCCCCACCAGAGCCCACCCCCTCTGCACCGCCTGTCACCCCCAGCAACTATAAATCTGCTTTCTCCCCATACCAAGCCCCGATGCCTCCCTTGTATACCCACACAGAGCCGCCTACCCATCAGCTCCCTCGGGAGCCAGAGTACAGGAGGTTGCTCCCTCCCCCACCTTCTGCCAAGCCCTTCTCTCTGAGTACTGCCCCTGCTGTGGACTTTGTGCCAGTGAAGGAGAAACCAGGTACCCCTCCGCTGCCAGAGCCACCACCTGCAGTAGAGGCCTTCCCCCCAGCTCCCACCAGCCAGTCCCCTGAGCACTGCTCCTCCCGTGGAACTCCCACCCTAGAGTCGGAGCGTCACAGCCTGGACTCCCGCATCGAGATGCTACTGAAGGAGAAGCGGAGCAAACTGCCCTTTTTGCCTGACAGGGACTCAGACACAGAGGTTCGCATGGAGGGCAGCCCCATTTCCTCCTCCTCATCACAGCTCTCCCCCATCCCGCCGTACATGTCCGGGTCCCAGCCTGGCCACATCAGGGCCTCACCTGTGTCGCGACCTTCCAGCACTGGGCTGGAAGACATCAGCCCAACTCCCCTGCCTGACTCGGATGAGGATGAACCCATCTTGGGAACACGTTCCTTACTGTGCAGCCCCCCTGAGCCTCTGCATAGCGATGCCCACGCACAGGGGAAAGCAGATGGGGCTCAGGGCAGTGGCTCTGTCTCAGCAGATCAGACACCCACAGAAAAAATGGATCTGGTAAGAGAAACTCCCCGCTCCTTCTACTGTGTGTATTTTACCTGTTTGTGCCACTATTTTGGCATAGTGGGTGGCACTAATGCCCCACAGCTCCTGGACTGTGGGCACAGATATGGATTCAAAGCCAGCATATTCTCTGTGTAGTCTACATGTTTTTCCTGTTGAATTTCTTCTAGGTGCCTTTGGTTTCCTAGCACAGTCCAAAGACATGTTTTTTGCTGGACTAGGGAGTTGTAATGTGTGGGCATGTGCCAGTTTTATAGAACAGATATAAGATTTTACCACTCAAACTGCGGTTTATAGAAAAAGCCCTGTACTATGTTGCTTTTTTTTCTGTTGTCCCATGCTTGAACCTGCTGCTCCTGGTGTGTTGAGCTGTATTTTTGAATGGTCACATTGGGTGTGCTGGGACACTAGGAGTCACTGACAGCTTAGGCCGTGGTGTTCTCCAGCATGGTGCACCTCCCAAGGTTTCAGTCTCATCAAGGCCTGTTAAATTAGTTGAAATCTGGGTGTAGAGTTTATCTAAAGCATCATTTTACAGCTATATGTGACAAAGACCCTGAAGTATGTCTGGACAGGTATTTTTTAATGAACACATTCAGATGGAGCACCTTACTCAAGGGTCCTTCTCTGAATATTTCATCTCAAACCAGAGGCGGCAGGGCAATATAGAGTTCATTACTCAGTGAATATTTGCTTCATTATAATACCATCCGTTGAAAGATACTCAAATTCTGAAATACAGTTGAATATAAGACATTCATTAACACAGATAACTCCAGTAGGGGTCCTCATTGAGAGATGAGAAGTACTACTGCCCTTTTTACTTTCTAACTCATGAATCTATGTCCAGAGGTGTGAAATAGATGGGAATCCAGGTTAAATGTAGAGGGAGTCAATTAAACACAGTTGAACTTTTGAAGAGTTTGGAGCAGTTTGAGTTTGATGTTGGGTAAATGCAGTTGACTACTGGTTCTGCAGCCAGTTGGGGAACTTGCAGTTTGACTGCAGTGTTTGTCTCAGCAACTCTTAACACCTCATGGTGGTACGTTAGTGAGGCAACCATCCCTAAAGGGTGTAAACACACACAAATAGACAAATAGACATCACCTGTGACGCAAGATACTATCCTTGGATACTTGGATCGGCTCACTGTGTGTGATCAAAGTGACTGTGTGTGTGTTGTGGTCTCTTAGGAGAAAGTGCCTCTTGGGTTTAGGTCTGGTTTCCCTCGTTCCTCCCTTGGGGTTGCCCACCCCCCCAACTGCTGGGGATAATTTTCATAGTGGTTTCATAACAAAGGTGGTCCGTTTTCAGTCTTTTTCTCTACACAACGTAGGAATATGCAAGATGGAATTTTGTTTTTACTGAGCTGGCACAAGCTGCACACAGCAGCGAAACTGCATGCTTTCTTAGAACTGACTTTTTTAATTATGTTTGAAACTTGAACTGATATTGTAATTATTTTAGACCATACTATTGCTTCAGTATTATATGAGTAAAACCAGATTAATGTTTAAATAAAATGCAAAATGTGGCTGCATTTTAAACAATGGTGTATGTGTGTATGTGTGTGCATGGGGGTGTCAGGAAGGGGCCCCATTTCCGGGAGGAGTTTGCAGCAGTTGGGGGGGTTCTACTACAATCTGATAGGGGACCCTGGCTGTGGAAGTTTGGACTCTGGCCACAGGACTGTCAGCAGGAATGGGAGAAGGAGTGAGCAAGTGAGAGGGGAACATGAGGATGAGGGAGTCAGATAAGGGAGACAGAGACCCAGAGTCTTGGGGGAGGATACATGTGACTGGCGACTCTGGACAGAGATAACGGGAGAACCAGTATCAGGAGCCCATGTGGGTACAGAGCCATAGGGAGCAGCTACATGGGGGCAGCGGGGGTTGTAGTCCCACTGTCTGACCAACTCGTCACACCCACTGATGAAGGAGGAATCTTCATCTTTCCACAACACTTGCACTGAAGGACTTGTAGAGTCCCATTCTCTACCTCCTCCAAGGGATCTGAACTTGAAATGCAAGTTCCTCTGAGCCGGGAAAGATTGTGACAAGGGGGCCTCAGTGCCCATGCAGTCCAACAAGATACCTTCCAGAATCTTCTTTGGAGCACCGTGTTGCGATCATACAAGTGAATTCACCCTAGGGAGCCCATTGGCCTCATGGAAGCCCATTTGTTGATGAATGAGTCTTGACACTCACAGAAACACCAGAAACATTTGACACCATGTATATAGTCACTAGCAATCCTACACACTTGCTCATCTTGAACAAAAATACTATAGTGATATGAAAAGCTGTTTTGTAAATGTGAATGGGTCCCATTCAGTGAAAAACTACAATACCTTATAATAATGCACCATTTTTTTCATACAATATCTGATACAAAATCATTTTTACCCATTATACTGTTATTTGACTTTCACAACAGGTATTTTATTCTGTACAGTGGTTTATGCCAGATGTTTTTGGACAGTGATGCATGCTTGTACACCCCCCATTGGTGCCAGTCTACTTTTCTACCTAAAGGTAATCTGTTAGCCTCTGCATTACCCTGTAAACAGTGACTGTTAGTGTAAATAAAGCCCTAATCTTAAATAAAAGTTATCTGGCATCAAAAATTTCTTATGAACACTACAGAGTGTCTCTAACAGCATTGTGTCTGCATGCTTTGTAGAGTGCAAGACACACGCAAACTTTATTTCTTTAAATTTTAAACATCTGTCAGCCAAATTGTGAAAATGTCACTTAAAAAGGTTGGAAAGAAAGTGCAAAAGGTATCAGGAAAGGCAGAAACAGCAACAACAGCAGAGGAAGGGCATCTGAAAATAAAAAGTAATACCAGAAGTTAGATGTCATATTTTTCAGCATAGAACTGGTTATGTTGCCCTCCTGTAAGACACAGTGGTAATTTTCCTAATGTAGTGACTTCACTTGGTGATGTGAGGAATTGTTTGTTCTCATCATTCTGAAATGCATGATTTATTGTTCTGTGACTGGGATCCTGGAGCACTTGTTCACGGTGGAGTAATACAGTAACCACCATGTACATGCAGTGAGCTACAACATTGGTTCTTTATGTAAGCCAGATGGTTAACTACCCCCTGTGGGATTATAGGAGCAGGTTGGGTCTCCCAACCAAATGCAAAATGAGACTAGTGCTGCGTAGCACAAGTGATTTGATATAAGTGGTTGACAGGGGGCCATGAGCTGATGAGCACAGTTTGAAATAGAAATGTCATTGCAGTGTATGGAGAACACCTAAAGGGGGCACTAAAGAGTTCTGCTGTGCTGTGACCTGTAATGTGTAAAGGAAACTATCAGCTTGGTTATGTTCCTGTTATAGTATAGAGAGCATGGTAAGTAGAGAATGAAATTGACTGATTTGGGCACAGGAGGTTATGTTGTGGTTTAGACCCACAAACCTTCAGCTTCAGAGGTTCCAGGGTCAGATCTCACCTTCTGCTGTATTACCTGTGAACAAGGCACTTACCCTAACTGATGCACACAAAACAACCCAGCTGTGTCAGTGGGTAAATCTGTATAAGTATCTTAACATTATAAGTTGCTTTGGTGAAAAGTGCTAGTGAATAAATTTAAAGTGGGATTAAAAGCTCCTGTATGACAGCATATTCTGTGCTTTCAAGATGATCTTTTCCTCTTGTCCTCTTATTATCACTGAAAATTCCAACTGCAAGCATTGAATTGAAATCCTACTCTGCTTCTCAGTGGGTATGTAGAATCAAGTCAGCAAATGGTCATGGTCATCCAGTTTTATTTCTTTTATTTGTCCTTTTCTTTGAGGAATGTTATAATGACTTATATCTTACACATTGTAGTTTGGTTTTATAGAAGCAATTCAGTATAGGTGATCAAGACTTGAACTCAAGACTTTCTGGTTGCAACCCTACAGCTCTAACCACTGCACCATCTGCTGCCCACACAATTCCCCCTTCTATTTAATACAGTGCTGGATCTTAGCCTCCTGTTGGGGGCTCTTCAGTGGTACTGACTGGTAACTTTGACTCAAAGCAATTTTCTGACATGCTTCTTTTTAAGCGTGTGTAGAAGCAAATGGGTGGTTGTGTCTTTTCAATTTGAACAGCTGACCTGGGAAGTGCTCATCTTCTGTGGGCAGCTTGTTGACTGCAGAATGTTATGCAGTCTGTGTCGTCATCTCCAGTAGGATCCACAGATGCTTCCTGTTGTTTGCGTCTCATTGGCCAAGATATTGGTGGACTTGGCTAGCAAATGCTAAATAATGGCACTGTGGCTTTTCACTTAATGTTGTCAAACCCCTGCAGGATAGAGGTCACTGTTGTGGAAGCAAAGGTTTGAGAGAGGTTACTAATTGTAGTTGTCACAATTGGCAGCACTTTTCAAGCAGGTACAGTTATGCTTGTCTACCTCTCCACATCTGATTGCTTGGTGGTCCCCCTAACAATAGGTCCAAAACCTGTCCCAAAGTTCTTTGATTTTTTGTTTTGACTTTGATGTAGAGGAATGAGCTCAAATTGTCCCACAGAGCAGTTGAATTCCTCCCACTCTCTTTGAGAGTGAACAACAAGAGACAACTTCTTACCTGTGTTCTTGAGTTCAACCACACTCAACCAATCCACCCATCTCTTTTAGACCACGTTCTCTCTTCCTCTCCTCACAGCTACATACACATCTATTGCAGTCACCTTTTTATTTCTTATATACACTCACCAAACACTTTATAAAGAACACCAATACATCTGTTTATTCACACAATTATCTAATCAGCCAATAATCTGGCAGCAGTGTACTGCATAAAATCACAGACACGGATTTTGAGCTTTGATGAATATTCACATTAAACTTCAGAATGGAACAAAAATGTGATCTAAATGACTTTGACCATCAAGTTGTTGATGCCAGAGGGAGTGGTTTGAGTATTTCAGAAGCTGCTGCCATCCTAGAATTTTCATACACAACATTCTCTGGAGTATGAAATGGTGTGAAAAGCAAAAAACATCCAGGGAGTGGGAGTTCTGTTGGCAGAAATGCCTTGGTGATGAGAGAGGTCAGAGATGAATGGCCAGGCTGGTTTCAGAGGACAGGCAGGCTATTGTGACTCAGATAATTACTCTTTACAACAGTAGTGGACAGAAAAGCATCTCTGAATGCATGGCATATCAAACCTTGAGTTGGGTAGGTGACAAGAGCAGAAGACCATATCAGTTTTCAGTTCTGTCAGCCAATAACAGAAAGCTGAGGCTACAGTGGGTACTGGTTCACCAAAACTGGACAGTTGGAAGATTGGAAAAAATGTCACCTGGTTTGAAGAACCTTGATTTCCTTTGCACGGGGTCAGAATTTGGCGTTAACAACATGAAGCCATGAACCCAACCTGCCTTGTGTCAACAGTTCAGTCTGGCGTTGTTTATGTTGGGGGTGTAATGGTGTGGGAAATGTTTTCTTGGCACACATTGGGGTCCCCAATACCAATCCAGCATCGCTTGAATGCCAAATTGACCAGAATTTACCAATCTTCTAATGGCTACTTCCAGTATGATAATGTCTTATGTCACAAAGCACAAGTCATCTCAGACTGGTTCCATGAACATGAGAATGAGTTCAGTTTACTTCAGTGGCCTCCCCAGTCACCAGATTTGAATCCAACTGAACACTTTTGGAACATGGTACAGCAGCAGCATGAATGTGCAGCTGATAAATCTGCAGTAATTACTTGATGCAATCATGTCAATATGGACTAGACTCTCCAAGGAGTGTTTCCAGCACCTTGTTGAATCCATGCTGCAAAGAATTTAGGCTGTTCTGAGAGCAAAGGGGGTCCTTCCTAGTATTACAATGTTTTTCTTAACAAAGTGCCCAAAGATTGTATGTAATATGCAGCTACTTGTGTAATGTTTGTTTACAAAAACAATGGAAGCTAAGACACATACTTCAACAGTAACATTTCTCTTGAAAGCTGTTCTTGGAATTTAGTTTATTTTGAGTTGTACATCAGCTTGAAAAAAGTTACTTTAAATTTTAATGTAGAGTATGTGAGTAAGTGCAACTCCAGACTGCAATTTCCCTCCACTTCCCTGGTGGTAAATCTTCTTTGGGTAGGTATTTGATTGTCTTCCCTGGCCCAGATGAGATATAAACAAAGGATGTCCTTGACCTGGGTCTGTCACTGAGAATGATGAAGATAGTGAGGTCACATGGATGTGCTCCAGCTACCATTGATTCCCAGTAAAGTAGTATATCATGGTAAACTCTAACTCATTTGGTACTTATAGTCAAGCCCACATTGATTTGTATCAACATACCATGTTATTCTTTCTAATATCTGTTTTAAGGGACAAATTATTGGGCTCTCAAAGCAGTGTTGACAGCCAAGGTTTGGCTATTAAAATGTTTGATTTTAAAATAACATTTTAAAACAGTTGCAGTTTCAGCAGTTTCTGCCTTACCCCTTGGGCAATATGAACTCAGTGCTGCAGTCCTTTTAAAATAGTTTTTAAAGTGTTAAACATTTTGTGGTATGAGTTTTTGTGTTTGTGGTTCTTGGTTTTGAAGAAAGTCCCTGATGTTCTAATTTTGTTCCACAGGGTCACCAGTCTTCTGGTGAGGACATGGAAATATCAGATGATGAGATGCCCAACACACCCATTACCAGTGGTGATTGTGTCAAGGGCCTGGTAGTCAGTCCATCTGTGGGCCCCATCCCCATCCCACCTCCAGGGTTTCCTCCGCTGCCACCACCCCAGACGGCCTATCCCCCTTTGCCCCCACATCTGCCTCCCCACCCAGCTGTCCCTGGGCCACCACCACCCCCTTTGCGTGGCCCACCTGCTGTGCTCCCTCACGCCATGCTGCATCCCCTGCATCCATATGCACAAGGCATGGTACCCATGATACAGGTAGACCTGGTGAGCTGTCTGCCACAGTGGACGGGTGGCATCCACATGTCCTTCCAGATGCAGACGCAGATGTTGAGCCGCATGATACAGGGCCAACGTGCTTACTCTTATCCCCCGTATGTGAGTGGGGCAAGGGGTGGAGCTCTGCCATTTGGTGACCCATACCGATCCTTCCCAGTAGGGGTCAGGCCTTCTACCACCATGGGCCCTGGGCACCCCTGGCCTTTACCTGCCCTACCCAAGTTCAATCCTGCGGTACCTCCACCAGGCTATGAGCCCCAGAAGGAAGATCCACATAAGGCCACAGTGGATGGTGTGCTCATGGTCATTGTGAAGGAGCTCAAAGCCATCATGAAGAGAGACCTAAACCGCAAGATGGTGGAGGTTGTTGCCTTCAGGGCCTTTGACGAGTGGTGGGACAAGAAGGAGCGCTCAGCCAAGGTGAGACACCAGGGTAAAGTGAGACTGCCTATACTAAGGTTGTACTTCCTCCCTTCCTGTTTACTCTGGGTCTTGATAACAATTTCTGTAGAAACGTCTTATGGTTGATTTCACTATGATTTAAATATTTGCATAGGTACTGCTCCTTTACTGATACTGACTGAGCTTTTGATCAACACTATGATCCTAAAGATGACCAGCAAAGTACTATTTACAGTTTTGCCAGTGGAGGTCAGACAATCAGGTTCCAAACACAGATTCCTCAGCTGATCATTGTGATGAACTACAAGCTGTTGTTGGTGGTGTTTGTGTTTCCTTGTTGGAGATTGATAAGTTGCTTTGTTTTACCCACTTCCACAGGCATCTCTCACCCCAATAAAGAGTGGAGATGGGAAGGAGGAGGAAAAGGAGAGGCCCAAACCTAAGGAGACCTTAGCCTCCAGCCTGCTGGAGGGTTGGAACAAGGGAGAAGGTCTTGGGTTTGAAGGCATGGGTCTGGGCATGGGTTTACGTGGAGCTATCCGTCTGCCCTCCTTCAAGGTATTTCTGACTGTTTGTTCCATTCCACATCTACTCCTTCATTACACAGCATTCATTGTGCTATGAGTGTTGGCATTATTGAAATTCCTTATTTGTAAATAATTTTAAGGTAGGCATGTAAATCTTTAAGATTGCTGAAAAATCAAGAAATTAAACATCTTAGAGGAGTTATAGTCAATCATAAGCAGTTCATTTGCGTTCCTTTAATGTTTATTCCACAACAGTCATCTCCTTCCAGGCCAGGACTCCCAGTTAGACCTCATTACCTACATTCCAACCATTATTGACAAATCTTACCTTCTGCAATCTCACCAAGTCTCAATTTGCAAAATTGACTCAGATCTTTTGCTTCTTTTACAGATCATTGCTCTACAATTAATTCCTTCTGTTTTGTCAGTCTTTAATTCCTCCCTCTACCCATCTGCCTTTGAAACTACCAATGCCTCACACCTGTTAAACCTTTTATGGACCTGAACTCCATCCAGAATTATAGATTGGACTCCCTTCTCCATTTCCTTTCCAAAATCCTTGAACATGCAATGCACTTTTATTGTATTCCTCACCTAGAATGTTCTCCTTGATGTATATTAGTCTGAATTAGTCATTCCACTGAGACAGTCTTCCTTGCGGTATAAAAGCTGCTACAGTTTGCTACAGCTGTCTCATATCTTCATTTCTCAGTCTTCTTGACCTCTCTGCAGCATTCCACTGGATCCTCCATATCTCACAAGAACAACTTCAAATCTTTGGATCATCATTGAAATTGTTTGGAACTTACCAATCAGGTAGATATTACCAGGGTACTTGTAAAGCTCTCTCTGCTGCTGAGTCTCAGCAGGTGTTCCACAGGGCTCAGAGTTGTGTCCCTAACTTCTCCATCAATCTGCTGTCCTTGTGTCTTGATTATTGCCTCTCATTGCTTCTCTTGGGACTGCTAAATGGAGCTGCTCTTCCTCTCTTTTCTCATACCGGCACAAATACTTTTTCACATTGCAGCACATGGGTGACCAAGCACCATTTATAGCTCAAGACCTTGATCCTCCATCTTTTTGCTCTTCTGTTAATCAGTTTTGGGTTCTGTATCAAATTGGAAAACTATCCAGTGTCATTCCCTTTGAAAGTCAAGCTCTTGGGAATAATGGTTGAGTCAAGTCTCTGCTTGTTGGAGCAAGTTGAAGCCATTACCAAGCTTGCACATACCTTCAAAATTCGGTGCATTTCCCTGTATGTCAGCCTCACAGTTTTATTTAGTTTGTGGTCCAGACAATATCTCCCCTGGACAGCTAAAGTGCCCTGCTGTCTGGTCTTCTGGCATCTGACATTAGCTCTCTCCACCTGGTCCAGAGTGCCTCTGTATGAATTATTTGAGTTGCCAGTGCATTCAAATGACTCCCCTCCTCATTTCTCTGATAGCTTCCTGTAGCTGCCTGTATCAAGTTCAATCCGCCTGGTGATGCTCTACAACTTGGTCAAATGATCTGCACTCCAATGTCTGCAGGACTCAATCACTTTCTACACACCAGGAAGAGCACTTTGCACATCCACCACTGGCTACTTGGTTTTCCCACTCACGAGGATCCAAAATCAAAAGTTTGTTGGTTCTTATGACACAAGTAACTAAATAGCAGCAGCCCTATTTCATTTGGACCAGGTGACTACTCTAAGTCTTTACTCTAAGTATAAGATGACTACTCTAAGTATAACACTTAGCACTAATCCAAACCTTAAGAGAACAAAGCTATGCATACATAGGGATCTATCACTTAGTTTTATCTAAATGAAGAAAGGTGTATTTGATTGTGCCACATTTGGGCACCATGGAAATGAGCACTGTAAGTGTTTTGCAGTGCTCCCATGTCAATGTTGGAGGTTGTTGGGGCAGATTGTAGTGTTTTGTGTTTTGCAGGTAAAAAGGAAAGAACCCCCTGATCCCACCTCCACAGGAGATCCCAAGAGGGCAAGGCCATCCATACCTGTAGATGAGGAGCTGGACGATGAAGGTGAAAATCGTGACAGTGACGATCCTCATGTCTCTGAGGGTTTGTCCTTTAGTCTTCAACGAATATAACTAAACAACTCTTGTGGCAAATGTGCAGAAAGCCGTCAGAGCTGAATTTGAGGAATAACTTGGCAAAATTGATTTTTTTCATTTAGTAAAAGGCAGCAATTATTGTATTGGCTGTTTAATTTCAATTTTAATGCAGAACATTTTTGACAGAATAATACAAATTAAACATAGTCATCTAATAAAAACATGTAATAACAATTATGATACATTTACAGCACAGAACCGGAGTGAACTGAGTTACAGTGAATTGATTGAGCTCTGCAGGAGAGTGTTTACATCTTGTGCCTGGTGTTCCTGACTGCTGGGCACCAAAAACAAGACGAGTAACACTGTATGTGTTCATGGGATGAATTGGTCAACAAGCAAAATTGAATAGGAACTTCTGTAGACGACCCATTGGTATTTTCAGTAATTTAAAATTATTTTTAATATTTAAAAATGTCAAAGGTAACAAAAATGGAAAAAAAATAACTTGTGCACAGTAGTTTTTAGTTTAACTATAACTGACATTTTTACAGAACTTAACCTGTACATAAATGAAGGGACATTTTTGTTATTAATATTTGTTTATTGTGACTTGACCACTTGTGGATTATGATTTCCTTCGGGAGCCTGACAAAGATGTGTCAGAATGAACCACTTTTCTCCCACCCCTTTATCAACGTGTCCCCAGAGTCTGAGCGTGACCGAGACCCTGTAGACCTCCCTTCAGACAGCCTCAAAAAGGAAGGTGACGTTGCAGTAGTACGCCGGAGACATGCAAGGCCTCTGGAGCTGGACAGTGAAGGTGAGGAAGAAGAGGAGACTTCTGGGAAAGAGGAAGAGGAAAAGTCATCATCATCGTCATCTGGCGAAGAAGAGGCAGAGGAGTCTGATGCTTCAGAGAAACTCTCTTCTCCCAAGGTACAGTGGGCTTTCTGGGGTTAACATCAAAGCACTGTGTTAGTGCAGATGGTTATTCAGTGAAAAATCTTCTGGTCCTGGTCTTTAAGGATGAAGACAGAGAAGATGGTGATGATGAAGATGAGGAAGAAGAGGAAGATGAAGAAGACAGAGTGAGTTCTGACTCCAGCGAGAGGGAGGAGTCTTCCGATGAAGGTAAAATAGGATTCCGGCACCAACATTGACAATGCTGATATCATATCACTTTCACAGGTGACATGGTGACATTTGTTCACGATTTGCATACTTTAAAGACTGAGTACAGCTATTCCTGTTAACCGATCCTAATTCTTTATTGAAAAATGAACCAAACCACTGGGTAAGATATTACATATTCCCTTATTTACTATGTGTGAAAACTTCCAATTTGTTTTAAATTTCCCCAAATTCACCATAAATGATACTTAATATCTTATGAAAAAAGTTGTTTAGCATATGTATAAATAAGAATAACAACAGTATACTTTCAGGTTTTTTACATGCTTTTTTTTCCCTAACATTTTTGTTTTCAGTCATGTCCCTGAAGCCTTTTGAATGACACAAGTAATATTCGCAGAGCGAAAGTGTGAGCAACCAGGTATTAGGAGACTGAAAATAAGGGGATAAATGTATCTGAAGAAAAGTCACTACCTTAGCTACCTCTTCTGCATCATTACATCCTAGTTCATTTATTTACATCTTTTGTGTCAACGCATAGATGTCGACATTGGCTCTTCGAAAGCTGATTCAGACTCCTCAGAGGAAAGTGAAGAGTCATCCGATTTCGACTTAAGTTCTGAGGAAGAAGATGATGAAGATGCACAGGACATAGCTGCAGAGGATCTGGAGGAGGAGCAGGAAGAGGAGACACGTGAGGAGAAAGAGCAACCTCGGGTGTTGTCATCGGGTGAGGAGGAGGCGGAGACAAAAGCGCCAGCCACACCAACAGCACCTGCGGCCCCTGATGAGGAACTACAGTTGGCTCTTCTGGCAGTATCTGAGATCGGCATGGAGGAGGATGAGGAGCCTGAAATGCAGCAACAGCACACGGTCTTCCTGGAGACAGAGGAAGCAACTAGCAACCTGCAAGCTCGACTGGATGATCCAGTCGCACACCTCTTGCCACCTGAGCATGGCCTCGATCTCCGGCCTCCTTCACCCAAAGGGCTTCCAGGTAAGTTTACACTGTTTACCGTAATGGGAGGGCCCCATAGTCCACAGGGTCTGCCATATTTAACTTTCAATTAGCAGCTGAGAAGGGCACCTAGATCTAGATACCACCAGCAAAACAATTAAGAGCAACCTACGGATTGCAGTTTGGAAGTCCTTGGGAACAGGCTTTTCTGCTTTTAGTTTCCATGGGTTTGAGGGTTTCACAAAGAAGGCAGCATAGTAAGGGAAGAGATACTGTTAAATGGGAATCTCTGGAGTGAGTTTAGGTGGGCAGAGATACCGCACTCTGGGTTCTATTGCAGTGGTAGGAACCGTACCTTTCTGTTCATGATTTTTCCTCACTTCTCAGTGGAGGAGCCTGAAATTGAAGTGGAGACAGACCTCCCGGAGGTGAAGATGGAAAATCTGGAGGACATTGGGAACCTGCAGCCACCTACCCCTACAGGGTCCCTGGGTGACAGTGATCTGGACGTACGGCTGAAGAGCAAATTCTCTTCACCCATTGTGGAGGAGGAGTTTCCACGCACACCAGGTGGGGAAGCAGCGGTCCTCCTAGAACCAGAGCTGCCTGGTGACAACCTCCAGCCCCCTTCCTCCCTGCCACTAGTACCCCTTTCTGCAGGCTCTGTGGTTGAGGAACAGTTGTTGCACCGAGATCACCTGCCTGATCCCACTGCAGTGGGGAAGCTCTCTATGGATGAGGACATACCCCGCACCCCTGGCAGGGACCTGATGGGCAAGGCAGTTGCAAGTCTGGGGAAGTCACAGAGCACTGAGACAGTTCCCATGACACCAGGAGGGGAGGCTCCTCTCACAGGCAGCAGCCTGAGCCTCATCTCTCCCCAAGTCTTGGGCAGCCCCTTCTCCTACCCGTCACAATCCCCAAACTTAAGTACGGGAGTTCCACGCACACCAGGGAGAGACTTCAGCTTCACACCCACTTTACCTCCTGTCTTCGCCGACCCTTCTGTCACAGCCTTTGGCATCCCCATCCACAGGAAGGCTTCATCTGACAGTTTGGAGGAGCGTGTGCTCTTCAAGGAGCCACCACCCAGTGGCTCTCCTCAGGGCCCCCTCCCTGGCTCAGTCCCTGCGCACCTCAAGGAGCTGGAGTCCTCCCAGTCAGCTCCTGTGTCTCCCCCACTCGAGAGCCCTTCAGATGCAAACGCTGTGACAAAAGAGCAGCCCTCCACTCCACCCATTGAGCCGACTCTTCTGCCTGATGTCACTCTACCCAAGAGGAAACCCGGGCGTCCAAAAACCAAGAAGACCCTAGCAACAGTCCCTCCTCAGGAGGTACCCCAGTTAGCTGGTGTGCCCCTTTCCCAACCTCCCAGCCTCCCTGTCAAAGAACTGTTTCCAGAGGCAACAACAGCAGCAGGCTGTCCTGCTGACCCATCAGCTGTGACTTTGGACTTCCGGGAAGAGTGGGGGGAGCCAAAAGTACAGGATGTCACTCCCCGGCCACATACAGAGATCTTTACACCACTGCAAGAGGAGCCAGTACTGAGACCGCAGCGAAGGGTTCGGCGGCGGCAGGAGGAGTTGCTCCTTTTAGCCGTCCAACCCATGGTGTCCCCGCCTCCGGCCCCACCCTGCTTCCACTCACGTACCGAGTTTGAGGAGATGACCATTCTGTATGATATCTGGAATGAAGGCATCGACGATGAAGATATCCGCTTCCTGCAGGTTACCTATGAGAAGATGCTGCTGCAAGACAATGGCAATGATTGGCTGAACGACACCCTGTGGGTCCCACATCCTCATATCCTTTGCTGCTTCCACTGATCCAGTAGGAGTAGAGAAGAACCACTAGTACCACCTTTAGGACAAGTCGAGGTCTATATGATGAGATGTCATCTCAGAATGTGTTTTAGGAAGGGTCCTGTTCATATAAGAAAAGCAGTCACTGGGTTGCAACCTTAACTGCGGTAAGACATCTTTATAGTTTAAAAGATTAATATGAGTCACACTATAGAGTAGGATATTGTGTGTTATCAGAATTATTTAAATATACTGATTTAGCCAGATTGATTTTAATTTGAGAATTGGACTTGAAAATGTCAGAAGTTAGTCTCATATAAACTCATGTGGCAGTCAGTTTTCTTCAAAAATACAAAAACTGATATTAAAGCTCAGCTTGTTTGTCTGGTACCACCGTGTTGCTGGTTCACAACCCTCAATTAGCTGCCTATTGAAGTGATAAATAGCAAATAAATAAATAATCAAAGCAGATCTTGTTGGATTCATTTATGTAACTATCAAGAGAAAAAGGGCTCTGAAAGAGATGGGTTTGAGACCCTTCTTGAATGCTAGGAGAGGCTCAGCAGCTGTGAGGCAGAGAGGAAGCTCATTCCAAAACATCAGGAAAATACTGATGCGGTGGTCCCCCTTATCTGCAGGATCACTTTCTGTGGTTTCAGTTACCTGCGAAAATATTAAATGGAAAATTCCAGAAATAAACAATTCATAAGTTTTAAATTGTGTGCTGTTCAAGGTAGTGTGATGAAATCTTGCGCCATCCCGCCCAGAACGTAAATCATCCCTTTGTCCAGCGTATTCATGCTGTATACGCTATCCACCTGTTAGTCACTTAGTAGCCGTCTCAGTTATCAGATCGACTGTCACGGTATCGCAGTGCTTGTGTTCAAGTAACCCTTGTTTTCCTTAATAATGGCCCCAAAGCGCAAGAATAGTGATGCTGACAATTCAGATATACCAAAGAGAAGCCGTAAAGTGGTTCCTTTAAATGAAAAGGTGAAAGTTCTCAATAAGGAAAGAAAAAAATAAGATATTTTTCGAGAGACCACAATCACAAAACTTTTATTACAGTATATTGTTATAATTGTTCTATTTTATTATTAGTTATTGTTGTTAATCTCTTATTGTGCCTAATTTATAAATTAAGCTTTATCATAGGTATGTATGTATATGAAAAAACAAAGTATGTGTAGGGTTCAGTACTATCCGCGGTTTCAGGCATCCACTGGGGATCTTGGAACATGTCTCCCCTTATCCGCAGGGATTTCTGTAATTTATGGGCTTGAGTTTGGACCTCTTGTTTGCGGGGGTCGCACACAACGTTGTTGCTAAGGTGTACAGACAGATTCTTTCCAATGCAGTGTATATTAGACACGAGGAAGTAGACAGTTAGAGGAGTCCCAAAGGTTTGTTAGGTTTGTAGCCTTTCCTGTTATACCAGCATGAGCCTTGACTCCCAGGCACCTACCAGCATCCCCACGGTGAAGAAGAAGAAACGAGAGGACGGCATACGCGATCACATGACTGGATGCGCTCGCAGTGAGGGTTATTACAAGATCGACAAGAAGGACAAAATCAAATACCTCAACAGCAATCGACCGATGGCAGATGAACCCCCCCTGGATACGCAGGTCAGCTAACTAAATTTGTTCCTAAAAGAGTGTGTGTGAGTCTGTGTCTCAGAACAGGGTGCCGCTGCATGGTTTTGCATGTGCATGAGCTAAGCATCTGCTTCATCACCTCCTTGCAGGGAATGAGTATCCCAGCTCAGCCACATACCACCACACGGGCGGGATCTGAGCGCAGGTCCGAGCAGCGCAGACTCCTCTCCTCCTTCAGCTGCGACAGTGACCTTCTCAAGTTTAACCAGCTTAAGGTAGTCAGCCCTCAGAATGTCCACATTGGTAATCATGAGTAATGCTTTTTTAAAACATACATGCTTATTATAAAGTTAATTATTACATTATGCAACCCCACATAGTAACCATAATCAAGAACTGCACATAAAAACGCAGTAACTCAATCTCAGCTTCCAGTCAACAAGTAAAAGCAAAACTGTCAGCTTGCACACTGTCAACTCATGAAAGTTGTGGGTGAGAGCATGGGTGTGTGGGTGGCTGGCTGGCTACCCAGTAATGCCATGATAGGCTATGGACCACCAGGACTATGACCAGGACAAGCAGTTAAGGTTAATGGATGTTTAACAATTAAACAATATACAATTTAACAATACTGCATTTGTTAATTAAATTAAAGGCATTAAAATTACAGTGCCATCTATAATAATGCATTAAAATAAGCATTCATGCTCCTTAAGACCAAGCCCTTTGCTGGTCTACTTGATCCACAAGTATTGGACATGAATGTCCCTGAAAATTATTATATTGAGCATATATGGATGCCATATTATCCTCAGCTATTGTGTCAATTTTGAAGTAATCTCTTTACTGTAACACTGTAATAGTTATTTTGAGATGATCACATGCCCCTCATTTGGATCTAGACAGTGGGTTTAGGAACCAGTGCAGTACAGTAATATTCCACTATGGAGTTAAATGTACATCTGAAACATGAGTAAATAGTAGGTGTTAAAGACAGAACTGCACAGTACTGCACTATTTTAGCACCACAATCAGAAGGGCACCATTCCTACACCGTCTTCTCACTTTTCATTTGCACTTCTTGTTGTCTGAATATAGAAAAATTTGGTTTATCTGTGTGAATTTTTCAAATTATAGTTCCGGAAAAAGAAGATCCGCTTCTGTAAGAGCCACATCCATGACTGGGGTCTGTTTGCACTGGAGCCCATAGCAGCGGATGAGATGGTGATTGAGTATGTGGGCCAAAACATCAGACAGGTGAGGGGGCAGTTTTTTCGGGTTATTGTGGCTTGAAATTAAAAGGACAAATGACAATTAGATAATGATTCTGTTCAGGCCATGTCTAGTGGTGTGAAGGATGTCATCTTTTCAAACTTTCGATGTCCTTCCAGGTGATTGCGGACATGCGAGAGAAGCGGTATGAGGACGAAGGCATTGGGAGCAGTTACATGTTCCGTGTGGACCATGACACTATTATCGACGCCACTAAGTGTGGCAACTTTGCTCGGTTCATAAACCACAGCTGCAACGTGAGTGATGGTGGTCAAGCAGTACCCTGCAATCAGTGCCTCTTCACCCTGTCCCAGTGTGTGAAACCAGGCTTTGCCTAGACCTGCTGCTCATCCCTCCACACACAGATTCCTCACCTTCTCATGGGTTCCTCACAGACAGCATGCCCTCATAGCTCCTGCCCCATTTCCATTTGTAAATGGTTCAGATGATACAGCTGTAGTTATCATCATATCTTGTTACAAAAGACTTTGTGAATTCAGTCAAATACTGTACATTTGTCAGTCAGACTGTGTATTAGTGTATGTAGGTAATATGAGCATAGAGGTGGATAGTAGCAACATTACATAAAAATAGGTATACAGTAGTCCCCCCTTATCTGCGGGACACGTTCCAACACCTCCAGCGGATGCCTGAAACTGTGGATAGTACTGAACCTTATACATATTATGTTTTTTCTTATACATACCTATGATAAAGTTTAATTTTTAAATTAGGCACAATAAGAGATTAACAACAATAACTAATAATAAAATAGAACATCTATAACAATATACTGTAATAAAAGTTATGTGAATATGGTGCTTCTTAGATCGATACCGCAATGGTCGATCTTATAACCGAGATGGCTACTAAGTGACTAATGGGCAGGTAGTGTATGCAGCGTGGATATGCTGGACAAAGGGATGATTCATATCCCGGGTGGGATGGCACGAGATTTCATCATGCTACTCAGAATGGCACACAATTTAAAACTTATGAGTTGTTTTTTTCTCAAATTTTCCATTTAATGTTTTGGGACCACAGTTGACTACGGGTAACTCAAACCACAGAAAGTGAAACTGCAGATAAGGGGCAGGCCACTGTAGTTGGTGACAGATTTGAAATATATTACTTTGGGATAGACACTATGTTACCAGTGTAACTTTCACTTGCATTATATTAGTTTATACCTGGATAGTGACAGCCAAATCTTAGTCTATTGTGGGTATGTACTCTAATGTGCACTTCCGTGGATGGTTGAGGGGGGAAGAAATGAAAACTTATCACCACTCTTTCTTTTTTATCTCTTAGCCTAATTGCTATGCAAAGGTCATCACGGTGGAGTCACAGAAGAAGATTGTGATATACTCTCGTCAGCCCATCAACGTGAACGAGGAGATCACCTACGACTACAAGTTCCCTATTGAGGACGAGAAAATCCCCTGCCTCTGTGGGGCAGAAAACTGCCGAGGAACCCTGAATTAGATCACTATCACGTTGAGTTTATCCTGAATGACAGCACTGGGGTCACCCTAGTCTAGGGCATGTCTTTGTCTGTGTCCTTGCTGACATACACCCTGATAGCATTAGGTTCTCCTTAAACTAAGATGTGACTTCACTGGTGTCACCTTGACCTAGAGTGTGACAGCACTGGGGTCGTGTGCAAGTAGTGTACGGGGGACACGTTGCACTTGGGTCCTTCAGCATCGGAGACATCCAGCAGTAGGCTCCTTTGGTTTTGTGTGCACCCTGCTATAAGGGTTCTGCTCTGGAGACACAGTGGAGTAGTGTCATTTAGCATTTGGAGCATCTTTCTTGAGAACCTTCACCCTGTTTGGCGGTGTCATGATAGCGGTGGCCACCCAAAGCCAGATTGGGGCAAAGGAGAATCACATGGGAAGATGTCTTTGCCAGCATGTTGTACATGTCACTAAGTCTGTCTTCTGCCAGGTTGTTGGCTGCGTGGGTGTCCAGCTGATGTTTTCGCACCTTCACTGGGCCCGTTTACAGTTTGAGGTGCTCTCTCAACAACCGTTTGACATGTTTCCCATCTTCTCTCCACTACACAGCTGCACAAACACTAATTCTCCTACTCATCGTACCTCCTGCTGCCCTGGTCAGTCGCAGTTACCTGCCTCCTCATATCAATGTCCATCCTCATCAGTGACCTTGATTGCCACGTAGTGGAGCCCCCTTCTGGCAGTGCTGCTATTTTCTCACGTTCCTATACAACTGACAGTTGTAGTGTATGGTAAGGACTGGTGTGTCCTGATGTCAAAAAGCAAAGGTTGTCTGTATGATGGTGAGGAAGGGGCTTGGCTTTGGCTGAGGTATTGCACAAGCAGATATTTTATTTTATGAAGTAGGATCTAAAGTCAGTTGCACATTTCAATCAGGTATGGATCACGCAATGGTGTGAAAGGATCCGATTGGTCCTACTTGTCATTTAAGACTCTTAGAGGATGCCGGCAGCGAGCTCATTCCTACACACTACAATTTTACACTAAAGTTTTAAGCTTTGATAAATAAGCTTATTTTAAGGTCACTCACTTGTCAAAAATCGAAAATTGTCTCAGGCTGTGCAAAATGTGAATCAAAAGGTTATGTTAGGCGGGACTTTGGTCCTGTGTCTGTTAGTCTGTTAATGATGCCATGACTGGATGGTTTATCATTTCAAGTAGACTTTGCTGAGTACCAAGAACAGTATTTTACACTTAGACATCGAGGGGCACCTGCTGGTTGGTATTGGAAGTACAATTAGACCAATAGGAAGGGAGGAAGTTCTGTCTGAAGTTCCCTTTGGTTCCTTTTGTCTTTGAATGGCTCTCACCCTTAATCTTGTGTCCATGAACCAGTCAGGTACTGTCCTGTAGGTCTGCTTTAACCTCAGGATGTGGCTGTGGTGGTTTGTAGGACCACAAATTTGGTGACACTGACATTTAATTTAGAAATATCTTCCATTCACATTGAGATGATGCTGGGCTGGTCCTTGGACGTTGTGAGTGTAGGGCCCCCCAAAGCTGCTCCATTGAAGCTGCTGATTGGCTCGTGGGCATGCTCATTAGGTGTCTGCCTAATACAGCACTTAGAAACTGCAAGGGAGTCTCTGTTTGTGTTGCTAAAACCCCCTCCCTCCGTCAGAAGCTTGGTCAATCCCCAACACCCCCATCTGGATTTAACCAGTACATGCTGATTTGGTGGTCTAGTTTGTTGTGGCCCCTGGAACTTTTGCTGCTACAGCTGGATCAGAAACAACCTGAGGATTTGATTGATAAAACCCTGAACCTCATTACCCCCCCCTCCTCTGACTCAGTCATCCTCTATCCCCAAACCTGGGGCCCAGGCTCCTATAAAGTCCCAACTCTCCAACTGTGCTCAGCCATCTTCATTCAACGTCTTGACCATCAGTACTATTAATATCAGCAACTACTTAATAACCTTCAACTTTCAGTCCTCTAACCCCAGTTGTCCTCTAGTACTTTAGTAACCCTCTTGAATCCTCTAATCCTCAGCCTAGACCCCTGCACTTTTGTAAACCCCAGTTGTCCAGTAACCTTTAACCATCACCTAATCCCAGTAATTTTCTAGCTGTTCACGCTCTGCATCTCAAAACCCAAACTTTGACCCCCAGCTCCACATCCTGAGAGACTACACACTGGTAGTTTGCAGCTGAGATGCTGAAGGCTGAACATCATGCTGGTTTCTGCTCACGCACAGCTCTTAACTCTTAAAATTCAAGTAGTTGTTAGGATAGAAAGTCACCTTAGCTGGTCTTCTGGGTGTCATCTGGGTGCTGATTCATTGAAACCTACAGGATTCTGAGCCTGTGGCCCCCTGGACTGTCCAGTGGACGAAGCCTTTCAGACATGTTTCCTTTGCCATGGCTTATTCTTTACACGGTGCTTTTTAAGTTACCAGCAAGTAGGAATGCATGTCCACATTTCATAAAAGAAACTAGTTGGAATTCCAGAATGATCGCACATACACTACATTTTATTATTGTTGTCGTCGTCTTATTGTTACTAATGCACTAGGGCCTGGAGCCCCACTCGCCAAGGGCCCGGGCTGTGAACCGGATCCCGGGTGAATCCGTCACGCCTTCAGCTCCCAGGGTTCACGCAGAGTGTAGGGCTTTTTAACCATGTAGCCATGGATGCTGTACAGGTTCATTTGTACGTGAGGAATTTTTATCTCTGTGAAGGGGGGAGGGATGGGAGGAGGGGTAGAAAAATCCATTTTTTTAAAGAAAAATATATTTAAAGTGGTGGCTTTTTCAGGGAGTATTAAAAATGTCAAAGTGACTGTTTCTCTAAGACACGCCTCACATTACATAAATCCATAACTTCCCTTGGAAAGAGTGTTTCTTGTGGAAACGTCTTCTTTTTCCCCGACCCCTTTTCTCGGTAATGTCAGATATGTAAATAGTTAGTAATTGTGAATATTTTGATTTCTGGTGTTTGCTACCGAGATGGCTCCAAGGCGCGCTGTGTACACGTGTGTGCGGGAGCCATGGGACCCGTGGCAATGAGTTCAGCTTGTGTCAAGCTTCTTCCTGTAAATTGTGTGTACAGCTGTCACGGGGGTATAAAGAAAAGGAGCATTTAGTCTGAGCAAAAGGGGCCAACTTACCTGCTTTCTCGGGCTAATTTATTATGAGAAGCAAAAATCTTTAGAAAAAGCGACGTGGAGATGTGCAAAGTGAAAACTCTGAAGTGTTGTTTACGGTAGGAGACTAACGCACAACCAGTTCCCCTCTCTCTGCTGCTGAAGCTGCAGGTTTGAGTGGCGCTTAGAGGAAAACCACATACCAGCTCCAAGGTGTTTTTGGTCAGACTCGCTGCTGCCGTTTCCGTTTTTTATCCATAGTGTTTTCACCCTTCCGCAAACTGGTTCCTGTTCAGTCGAGCCAAGAGCTCTGTGGATTATAGGGTGTGATATACGAATTTTTGCAATAAAAAAATCAAATGTCCGAGACATTTTTATTTTTTATTTTATTTTATTTTTTTTTTTAATTTTCGTGACTAATATGGTTACAGGCCTGCATTATAATGTACCATTTTGATTTTATTTTTTACACTGAGGTGTCTTTTTGTCCATGGTTGATGTGCTCTGTATCTTTATTGAAAATTTGTGTCTTGCTCTGTTATGTTCATATTTTTGCGAGTTCATGATTATGTATCATTGTATATAGTAACTTTTATAAAGCAATCCATAAACATACTGACCTTTTGTTAACGGTGCTGACCCGTGTTTTTACTTTGTTTTATAAAGCAATCAGATCAAGATGTGGGTTCGTAGTTTATGGATTTTGGCATTTATTTATAAGCACGTTAAGGAGTCCAAAACAGAGGCAAGATGGAAAATGAGTACATGCAGCAGTGAAGGAAAGATAATCAGAAACAAGAGAAAACACAGTCTGGTATTCAAAATTTACTTTGAAAATGTATTCATACTGGATGTGAAGGCTAGAATGCGGCAAACATTAGTAGAATATTTTATTATAAGCACTATGGTTTATACTTATTTTTTCAATTTCCATGACTGATTTTTAGGAACAAACAGTATTCAGAAAAAGTAACTGTTCCACTCAAAACCTCTTTAGCTATTTAGGCCTTATTGTTTCTAGAATAATGTACATGTATGTAACTAATGTAACTCTGAAGTATTACAAGTCTTAGAAGAGAATACACGTCACTGCACCGAGATTACAAAATTGATAAGATGGAGAGATGACTGAAATTGCAACTAAAAGCAGTTGCACATCATAGGCAGAACATGAGGGACAATATTCAGTCAGTGTTTGTATGCAGTAACTTTGCTCAGTGCTACTGATGGTATTTTAATTCCACACTGACTACTGGGTGTTAGGGGTGAGTTTGAGTTTGTTGGGCACGAGGGTCAGGGTTCTGCTGTGAGGTTTAACACGGCAGAGCTGACTGTATCACCGCAGGGTTCACAGGGCTTCCAACAGGCCGTTGGGTGTCAGAACAGTGAGGTTGCCCCTGGCATTCTGGTCAGCTTCAATGGCTTCAAACAGAGACTTGAAGTTTCCTGCACCGAAGCCCTGCAGCAGGACCAGAGCAGTTGGTCACAGACCTTCAGCAGCATCACCCCTGTTTACACAGTTTTCTTCTGAATGACGTAGCATGATTATTTTTTTTTTTTAAATGAGCAGTACTAGGTCACAGCAACATAACAACAGACAGTGACCAGAGAATCTTCAGATACATCTACATACAGTTGCAAGAAAAATCTGTAAACCCTTTAGAATGACCTGAGTTTCTGCATTACTCATAACATGTGCTCTGATCTTAAACTGTCATAACGACAAATCTGTCTAAACTATTAACACAAACGACTGTACTTCTTGTTAGTACAAAATAAGTCATTTAAACATTCACAGTCCAGGCTAGAAAAAGTGTGACCCACTGAATGCAGTAACTGGTGGAATGTCCTTTAGCAGCAATATCCTCCACGAAATGTTTCCTGTATTTGTGGTAACTTCGCCACAAAAACATGTAATTGAATTGCTTTTTGCACCAAGCCTCCTTGCTCCCACCACTCAAGTGTTACCCCATCCTTGGTGCCCCCCTTGATCTTCACCTGGTGATTGTGTCTCTGAATGACCTCCAAGAAGACAGTGGGCCGGTCCTGCACAGGCTTGGTGAAGATCTGCAGAAGGTAGCCATTGTCGTCGTAGTCGACCAAGATGTTCAGCTCCTGAAAAAAGGCAAAAAACCCCCCGCTATGACTACAGGCTGTGTAATACCGTGATGTCAAGAGCACTTGAGATCCTCATTGTGGTCAACTGCATGGCAGACTGAGAAAGTGTTTCCCTCAACAAAGTCTGACTCTACTCTGAACATCTGAGATCTTTTCTAAATACAAATTTGGCTAAAAAATAAGCTTTCTTTTCCCTCAAGTGTGAACTTGGTTATTGATATTCAAATAGAGTGCTGTGGCATATTGGACAAGAGAAAGTGTCTTTCATTTAACGCATCCAAGTGGCATTAAGAAGAAAATAAATGTTATCTAAAAACTGACAACAACACTTAAAGTCAATACACATAAAAGCCCTCTATAAAGCTGCTCAGTACAACTGGCACACCTGGGACTGACCTTGTCCTATTGTAGCTTGTTTCGTCTACCAAGTCCAAAATCAATTTTAGTCCCAAGTCTCTCTCAGTTAAAGGTAAAAAAAAAAATACAGATACCCTTGACTTTATTTGCTGATAAAGTTCCGTAAAAATTCCACATATAATTAAAATAACAAATAGGTTGTAAGACTTTAAATATTTTGTATTCAATGTATATATTACATTTCAAACATTTTAAATAGTAATTTTAAAAATGGGTCTCTGCAAACTCCTATTCAATGCTGGTTGTTAACCAGTTCATCACTGGCACACAGGAATACCAGAGACAAACTGTAAACACTGTAGAAATGAGCTAAAGTAAGATGGTACTACAGTCTTATACTGTTTGAGTCCTTATTACTGTGATCTGTTGGCTTGGAAGCAGAAACACAGGTCTTGGTCCCACAGCAACAGAAATGTTGGCATCTTTGAGATGAAAAGCCAACATAGAGCATTTCCTACAGGCTTGTGACATAAGAGACCTGCAGGATGTCAAGGTCCTCTGTGATCTTCACTTTGGAGAATTTCAGCTTCTCCCTGAGCTGTTTGTAGTAGGTATTGGGCACGGTCATGAATTCCATACCACGCTCCTTCAAGTTTCGGATCTGACAAGCATAAAGAAAGAGAAAAATCCATAAATCACACTACTGTGATCATAAAACACTTCAACAAATTCTCTTGGTAACCAAAAGTTTTGTGCAATTTCTTGGATTGCTTTCTGTGTGTAATAACTGAGGTGTTTCTGCCAAATAAAAATATGTTATTCTCCCAACTCCAGATGGTCACGACCCTGACCAAGACAAGTGGTTAAGCAGAATGGACAAATGAATTTTCTCCAAAGCAACCTAGAGTTTTAAGCTGCTTACAATGATTTACCCTTTTTTTTTTAGATTTACCCTCAGTAAGTAGTACTGTATGGCCTGCATGTGTGAGTAACTGTGTGCATATGTAGCCCCCCTGCGATGTACTTGGTGACGTCATAAAACTGTTTCAGCACCTGAAGATTTTTGTTAAGCTCTGGATGACTGTGACCTTCACCATGATAAAGCAGTTAATGATAGAGAAGGATGGATGGAATCCAGGGTAAGTACCTTGTCCAAAGGTGTTAAAGGAGGCGGTGGGATTGAAACCTGCAACCTTCAACTCCAGAGGTAAGTAACTCTTTCTATGATGCCAGAAATTGCCATTCATTGTCCTCACTGACTTAACTGCTGAGACTAGGAGTGACTTCACAGAATTCATAAACATGTTTACTTATTTTTTGCTTTTATCAGCCTTTTGTCTTGCTGAGTATTTTAGCTGGAGTTTTCTAGGGTATTTCAAACCAGTTCATTACAGTTAAATTCAGCTTGGGAGAAACATACACCAGTGGACCACCAGGACCGAAAATTGGGCTGGTTTCAGGAACAAAGATGCTGTGGAAAATTATACCGAATTCATAGGATTTTGTAATTTGTTTCACATTTTTTGCAACAAATGTGTTTTATTATAGCACTTAATAAAGCAGATTACTGTGATTTTGCCAATTTATACAGCTTTGGATTTTTCCTCAAGCATGTGAGAGTTAAGAACCAAAATCCAGGGATTCATCTGGTCTTCTCAACCCCTGGGTCACCTTGTTCTGATTCCTTCATAAAGCAAACAAGATATTATGTTGTTCATTTAGTTTACTCATCTCATCTAGTATCGTAGGCAGGTGTATCTATATGCACCTAAAGCAGGGTGTGTGCATGCAAATTACTTTTTAATTATTCATGTGGCCCTGAGTTGAGGTGCACACATCCACTCACAGCTGTGATGATGTTGGATGTGTTCATGGCAATATGCTGGACTCCCGGACCTCCGTAGTAGTCGACGTACTCCTGTCGGGGGATGGACAACTACATCAACCCATTGTAGACGAAGGGCTGGAATAGCCTGCGTGGACGTACTCACCTGAATCTGGGACTTGCACTTGCTCATGGCTGGTTCGTTGATGGGCATCTTCACCGTCTCTTCATAGTTGGTCACCACGATGGAGCTCAGGGCACTGAAATCTGTCTTCAGCTGCTTGTCATCCACTGACCAGAAGCGATGGAATAGCAGGTTATTCAAGTACCTGTGAGCAAGAGTGGAGCACCGTCAGCCAATGAGCTGCCAGAGATCCCCCACCACACATCCTCCCCCATGGTGACATTTCACTCCAGACATGTGGTGAGCAGCTGTGGTGTTTGATGTGGCAGCAATCTGAGGCACTATGGGGGCAGGAAAAATGCAAAATCATGCACGTCCCAGACTTGTATCATTTGCCTGATCTGACAACAAGCCCCTTGCAGGTTGGGGGGCCAAACACATTGGTCACAGCCCTGCACCCACTGGACACCACAACCACCCACTCACTGGGCTGGCTGAGTTCGGGGGGTTCCAAAGTTCATCTGGGTCATAAAATTCATGAGCTGCTGTCTCATTTATTTTTCTTGGTCACAGAATCCAAGAATTTCACTGCATTTTACCAATTCTCCAAGAACTCTGGGGCTAAAGAAAAAAAAACTAATGCACTGCACAA
Source organism: Arapaima gigas (assembly GCA_900497675.1). Classification (NCBI taxonomy): domain Eukaryota; kingdom Metazoa; phylum Chordata; class Actinopteri; order Osteoglossiformes; family Osteoglossidae; genus Arapaima; species Arapaima gigas. The sequence continues at coordinate 177,711 of UFQX01000229.1, read as the reverse complement.
TTGCAACTAATATTCATAATTATTTTTTAAGTGCAGAGATTGTGCTCAGCACCCCATCAGTGCAGTATGTGTGTATGTAACAAGCGTGTACATCTTCATGGCCAGTGCCTCACCATTCCACCACAGGGACCATCTCCCCAATCGGCTGATTTCCCACCACGTGGTCAATGAAATCCAGGTTCCCACTCGGCCTGTAGCAGCACAGAAAACTGCATCACTCAGGAAGGACATTATTATAACTAGTTTTATGAGTTTAGCTAAAGCTACTAACCAACATAACCACATAACCACAACATAACCACAACATTAAGCCCACTTCATTGCTCAAAGGTGCACCAACAGGACCCATCTATGGCAGTTCTACAAACCTTCAGGGTACAAGTCTGTATTGTTGGCCATTTAACCAGCCATAGCAAATGCAGGACCTAATTTCTGTATTTCAGATCAGGTATCAGGAATATATGCCATTAAATTATATTTTAAAAATGTACCTCTATCTATTGGTTTGTATTTTGACAAGGAACATGTTAAAACAAAACTATATTTAGCGCCTACTGCACTAAACTCCCTACAATCATTTACACTGGTGTAACACACACAGTAGGAGGAACCCCACACAAACATGCAAACTTCACTGTGGTGGCTTCAAACCCTCATCTAAGCATACAGCCTTAGAACTGTGAGGCACGATACCCATGTTTCAGTGACCCTTCTCCCGAAGCCTACTTACAGCTTGGCCAGCACGGGGTCTATGAAGGGTGGCTGGTGGAATCCTGGGAAAAAGAGCCCCTTGTAGTCCTTCCTCTCCAGGAGGGTGTGTGTGGTGTCACCGTACTGCAGGGGGTGCGAGAAGTCAGAGGCCACCCTTGACGCTCATCCCCCTCCGTCTACCATTCAACCTGCACTGCATGAGCCCGAGTGGAAACAGTACGCACTTTAACTTAAAACTTTGATGGTAAAAAAGTGTTCACAAAGTCAGTTTTAACTCTGTTTCTGACAACTTATTCATGTGGCTCCTTTGTCCACAGCAAATTATAAGGTGAAGTTTGAACACTGAGCGACTTACACTGATTTACCCATCTGTGCAGCTGGGTAGTTGTACTGCATCAGTTCAGGGGAAGTACATCGATTAAGGGTACGACAGCAGGATGGGACTTGAGGGCAAACAAACACACTTCCACTCACTGTCTGCACAATGGCCATCTTCACCCTTCCATGCTTGTCCTCCACAACGTGGGGCTCCTTCAGGATGACAGCACCTCTCTCTCTGGCTTTCTGTGTTGTGATGGCAAAAAAAAAAATCCCTTCCTATTAACTAAATGTGGCAGATCAGTTGACCCAACAGTCTCAGATTAGAGAAGCAGCAGAGCACCTGGACCAAGAAGTCACAGTTTTCCACACTGAAGGCGATGTCCTTGGCTCCATCACCATGCTTCACCAGGTGGTCTCCCATCTCTAAATGAAAAAACAGCACAATGTGAGGATGATGTTCCTTGTGATAATGCTACTGAAGTGCTGGGCACCAATGGGCTGAAGGGTAGTGGCCATTCTGGGTAGGGTCAAAGCAATATTCCTTCAAAAGGCCCAGAATAACTACCTTTGCCCCTGTTTTTGGAATTATTTTGAAGGATATTTTGAAGGATTTTTGAAGTTCAATAGCGTTTTTTGGGCAGGAGGTGGTATAGTTAGGTGGTGTGGAGCTGCCTCTGTGCAAAGAAACCAAGTTCAAATTTCACCTCCTACTGTAGTATCATGATTAAGGTACCAACCCTGTAAACCCTGATGCAGTAAAATTACCCTTTCAGCTTTGGTATGTAGACACCCAGAGTATCCGTACACAAGGTGTTGGTTCATAGCCACTGCCAAGGTACTGGACTAACAGCTACCCCCTTAGGCTTCTTACCTTTATTTCCTGGATTGAGAGCAGATGAGAACACAAATATAATCTGAAAAGCAAAATAAAATATATAGTCAACATCATTTACGCCAGTGGTCAGTTAAAAGTGACACGAATCTCAATCTTGTCATCTAAACTCCTTGTTGTGTTCAAATCCTTTCATAATGAAGTGGAAGTCAAAGCCCAGACCTTTTCTTCCACCAGCTTCAAAAGGTACATTTCGAAGCCCATGTGGACCATTATTTCACTCACCTTCCCTTGCTTCACCACATGGGACACAACTTCACGACTGCCCGTCTCCAGGCCCTGGTAGGCCAGTGGATCAAAGCCCATCTTGTTACAGTAGAAAGAAGCCGCCTGTATGAGAAAGAAAACGGCTAAAGATGCAACAGGGACAACTCAGATTGACTCAGATAAAATAGTAAAACCACCAAAAAAAAGGCGAAATACCGGAAAACAAACATTCTAGCATTTCTGTAACATTTTTAAGTTATTATTTATTTTGCCATCAGTTTAGTCCAAAAAGCCCACCAGTGCAAGGTTTGTATACTTGACTAGTTACCCTGATTTACTCATTCATATAGCAGTACTATATGAATTTGGGGAAAGAACTTTGATTAAAGGCACTGCAGCAGTAGGGGAGATTCGAACCGAATCTCTAACCCTTCCTTTAGTATTTGATTTGTGTCATGAACATTACTGCACCACTTAAGTGTGGCCTACTGTGTAAAAATAGTATTTTATTGGAAAATCATCATCTACGTGATGTTATTGTTTATAAGTTTGTCGGTACAATGGCACTGCAGGGCACTCACTCTGTCTGGCCACATGTGAAACCGGGTTTGGCTTCAACACAAATGTAATTAAAACAATGTGTCTAAGGGCGGGTGCAGGGGGTGTTGTGGTCTGCAGATTTTGCCTCTTTAGCCCCACCCCTATGAGGAGCCAATGACAGCTTGCTCCAGGAATACACCTCTTACTCACAGCAGGACGGAGGAGCACATTTGCTCTTGCTGAGTTAGTATCACTTTACCTGTTTGGCATTGCCGACCCAGAAGGTGATATGGTCAAAGCAGAGGAACCTTCCCTGCTCATGCTGGAAGAGAAGGAAGAAGAATGCAGACAAAAACTCAGCAAGAACCATAGACCCCTCCGAAGCCCCCACACTGCAGGCAGTGGTTTCTCACTTTTACATGGAACTTTTCAAAGAAAAGTGCATCCGAACAAGTGAAAAAAAATACCCATAAGAAAGGACACCCTGAAGGATGTGGGGTCACACACTTCACTTGTGGAGAATTTGATACTGATTATTTTATACTGGTCTTGATATTGATAATTACATTAAATTAAATTTTACAGCATCTGTCCCAATGCAAGAAAATGTAAGAAGTGGCATTAATAATGAGCACAGTGACAGTGTGACAGGGTGTAAAGTCAGAGGAAAGGACCCCCTGCGGCTCCACCGCCAATTCTTTGCATAAAGGACACATTTTCCACCGTACAATTTAAGCTTTTGCTTGCTATTATATAGAGGGAAATTCCTACTTTTCCAGTTTGCAAATGAGTGAACACTGTGTTTTTAACTGTATGGAATGGAAAGGACACTCACCTTTTCACCTTTGTCAATGTAAGAGGTCTAAAATAAACAGCAACATTGGTAAATCTCCAGCATCAATCCTATACATGCTAACAGAAATTAAAGCAAGGATTCTTTTTACATACCTTATAGAGGTTAGGAGTTTTACTATAAATTATATTTATATATTTTAACAATAATTGATCTGATGCCTCACAAGATTTAATTTATAGAGAAAATGTAAATAGTAAAGACAATATATTAAAGAGAGAAAAAAACATTTGTCTACACATGTTCTTACCATGTTGGTTTGCTGCTCTGAGCTCCTTCCTTCCTCGCCTGAGATGCTTGAGTAAGAAACCCGGGTTCATCAGGTATTTAAATGAGCCCAGGATGCCACACCCAACGTGGAAGGAGGCGGGAACGAGTCACGCAGCGTCACACTTAAGCAGAAATAAATTAGTTGGAAACAAAGTTTAAAAAAGCAAATGAATTTAATTCAACCTTTACATCAAGACTCTGAAAATGATATCTATGATGTAGAAAAAAGTTGTTTTGCACTATTTATTTTTAAAAGCTAGCAATTTGACATTTGCCCCGTGATTTCAAAATAATTTTGTAGTTTTGTAGTGGATATTCCGCTGGAGGTCTTGACTAATTCCATATGTTTGAGTGAATGGAGAGGAGGTTCACTAATCGGAGATTCCCATTGGTTTGTGCTTCTTTACACACACACACACACACACACACACACACACACACACACACACACACAAAACCAAGAAAGTGGAAAGTGCAGAAGTATTTGAAAGTTTGTTATTGTTCACCAAAAAGGACAACTTCGTTTATGTTGCTTTAAATTGCTTGTTGTGGAGTGCATCCAGTTGTAGTGTTTTAACGGGACAACATATATTTTATTCCTCTATAGGGTGATAGTTTGTTGCTTTTCTATCACAGGGAAATGGAGCCATTTTGTTTTTCTTTCTATACAAAATAGGGTTTATTTTATTGTTTTCACTCTTGTATGTATAGCTGTTTTTGCTGTAGTAAGGCAACAAGACAGTGGATACAACAGCAAGGCCAACACAGCTAATACTCATCACAGTTTTACATGCGTTACCTCTATCCTGCTAGGAACCCTGGCTCAAGTCCAGCGAACACAGTGGCTGTTGCAGGACTCCTACTGACTCTTAAAACTATAACACCATTATTAAGGTACCATCTATTTTAAATAACTTGTGGTGTACTGGCCATATGGTGGGGAAGGCACTAGAACAGAAGCCAGTCCATCGCAGGGCTCTGACACACACGTCACTCACACACAACTTACCTGTTTACCTGAATGGTGCTTTTCTGAAATGCAGGAGGGATGCAGGGAAAACACAGAACATCTGCAGGGAGTGTGTCTGAACACGAGAGACCCACGTGAACAGAAGTCAGTCTTAACTCGAACCCTGAGATAATTATAATGAAGACTAAGATAAATGAATGACAGCTTGAGTCCAGCAGCCCGAGGTGCTCATGTCGACTGTTCTGTCCCTGGGCACTAGAGGATGGGGAAAGCATAATAATAATGAACCTTATTTTACACAGTGCCTGTAAAGTCGCACTTCCAAGCATCTACATTGAGAGCAGTAGGATCGATTAATTCAACCTGTGTGTAACACACTGTTTCATGTGAATTTTGTTATCATTTTTACTTCAGGAAAATCTGTTCATGAATGATGGAGAGAAAAGAAACTGTTTTGCTCTGTCAAAAGAAAATGAAATAATTATATTGAAGTTCTGTTCAGTTTTGGAGAAAAACATCACATGCAGTTTATGTTCCAACTTGAGAACAAACATTAGTCATCATTCTCCTCTTTATACTGGTGAGGATGGTGGCAGTGATGAGTCTGTCCCGGAATCCTGGGCTGTGATACTACACCCCAATGGTGCACCAGTCCATTACAGGGTGCCCCCACAGGCACACGCACACACACACACACACACACCAGCACAGATACACACACCCTCACATTCACATAGAAACACACACAATAACACACAAACAAACATATGCACACACTTTGGACTGTAGGAGGAAATCCATTTTTTAAACATTTTTTATTTTAATAAAAAGTTTTTGTGTGAAAACTCTTTAATACTCTGACATCAGAAAGTCTCTGCAATATATTCAAATACTGCAAGTTAAATTATAGATAAGTCTTAACTTACTTTCAAATTTTAAAAAAGGTCCTGTTTTTACATTTACAGATATTAACTATTTGTCTAAATAATTTGTCACAGTCTAACTTGATACACATTATTTTATCTATTGTAACCGGTAATCTATCATTGTATTTTTATATTGTAAGATTTATGTCTCACACAGTGACCCAGAGCACTGAAGAGCTGATTAAAACAATAGAACAGTGAAGTGAGGCAACAGGTAAGCGATTAGCTATAGATTATAAATTTAATAACAAGAGGAGTTATACTGGATGAAAGTGCAATGAGGTAGAAAAGGAAGAGGAGAGGAAAACAAAAACTCCCAGTGAAAGCAAAATAAAGTGATGTTGAGGTACAGGTGTGCTGATATTGCCCTTCGTGGCATGGAGTCCTCAGCTCCTGGCAGAATGGGGACAACCATTTCAAGGGTTTACCAAGAAAGGTGTGAACAACAAGAACGTACTAGTGATCAGGAATCTTTTGGACGAAAATAGCTTGTGGATCAGAGGGGTCAAAGGAGAATGGGGAGAGTCCTGCAAGTAAATTGTCAGGCCACAAGCAGACAAATCACATCTGAATTCAACATTGTTGTGCTGAACATCATCTCAGAATGTACCACTTATGTGACTATGTCTTAACTGGGCTACAACAGCTGAAGACACGTCAAGTGCTGATGCTGTCAGAGGTGAACAAAAAACTGCATCACCAGTGGACACAGGAGCATCAAAATTATACTGATGAGGAGTGGAAAAAAGTTCCTGGTTTGATGAATCCAGGTTCCTTTTGCATCAGGCTGATGGAAGAATCAGAATTTGGCGCAAGAAACAAGAGTCAACAGGAGACATTCTACTTGGTGTCAACAGTACAAGGTAGTGGTGGCAGTGTGATGGAGTGGGGGATGTTCTCCTGACACACATTAGGACTCCAGATACCCACTGAAGAACATCTGAATGACACAGCATATCTGAACACTCCTGCTGACCAAGTCCATGCCTTCATATCTACAGTTAATCCCACTCAGATGGACACTTCCAGCCTGATAATACACCATGACACATGGTATGTATCCCCACCGGATGGTTCCAGGAACATGACAGCGAGTTTTCATTGTTTCATTGGCCTGCACAGTCTTCAGGTCTCAATCCTACTGAGGATCTTTGGGATGAGGTTGAAAGGGCTGTTCACATCAACCCTGTACAGCTGTCCAATTTGAAACAACTTCACAACAATCCTCCATAACACATCCAACATCTTGTAGGATCCCTGTCCAGACAAATTCATGCTGTTCTGTAGGCTGAAGGAGATGAAATACACTGCTACATAGGTGTCCTTAATAAACTGACAAGTCCACATATTTACAAAAGTAAATATCAAAATCCAGTTATCCTTACCTGCAAGTCTTGGTCAAGGTTGCAGTGGTCTGGAGCCCATTCCACAATCACTAGGCACAAAGCCAGGAGACAATGCCCTGGGTTAGGGTGGCCACACACCCACACACACACACACACACACACGCGCGCGCACACGCACACACACACACATATTGTGGGAGGAAACCAGAGCATATGGCGCAAAACCACACAGACACATGGAGAAAATGCAAACTACTTGTAATCAAAAATTCTCCAACACATGTGCAGTTTCCCCAGAGGAGTGTAACTCCAGCCGGGCTGTTGCGTCTCCACTCCTCGTGCCTCTGAGGCTGCAGTGTTGTTACATATTGTGTGTTACTGAAATCATGACCACATGTTGATGCCTAGAGGGGAGCAATAAACTTGCTTTCTGTAGCTCAAGTGGGCTGGTGCCACTGACACCAACTGAGCCTCAGGGCCAAAACACCATGTACAGAACACACACCAGAGGGAATAAGCATAATGAGCAAAAAATGTAAAAAGGGATGAAATCAAGAGACAAACAGAAGATCTGAATGCAAACTTGGTGTTTTTCCTCAGAAAGGGTCTTATTTCCTCAGGAGGGAAATGTTGCGAATGTGATCTGCTGCAGAACAGGTGCAGAATGAAGAAGCTCAGAGATATTTAGAAACAACAACCATTGTACCTGTTGCTTTGTTCTCTCTGGCTGCTGCTGTCTCTTAGGATGCTTCTGTTTTTTTCACCTTTTTCCCAGAGGCCTTTGCTGTCATATAGTGCAAAACAGGCTGACAAATGATCTGTTCATCCTAGTGTCTGAAACACCTCCACACAAGCCAAACCAGACATGCAAAGCACTTGCAGAACAAATGAGCTCATATTTTTAACATCAGTATCAGAATTATAGGCATCTTAAAAATGCAGTACAAAAAGGGATAGCCATGATTTAATGAATTACACACAAAGCATTACAAGAGTATATTTGTTGCGAGGATTTTATGCACTGGCTCTTCAGGTTAGCAGTGGGACTGGAAGTCTGTTGGAAACTAAAAAGTCACTTTCAATAAAAGGCTAACAATACAAATTCCTTTGAGTTAGAGTTTAGATTCTGTAAAAATCTTGGCTAGAATTTTGATAAATAAAATAGTTTGGAAGAATATTTTATTTACCAAATTATTTATTGATTTAATATTTATTTTTATTAACCTGAAAATAACCTTTATTAAATTGAAAACAATGGAAAATAAAAGTGTGTTTTCTATAAATTTATATCCAGTGCCGATTGTTGACCAATTCATCCAAAACATGTTTAACTTTCTTCATTTCAACAATTAACTGTCATTTGGGAGAAAAGCGCCAGCTAAATAGATAAATGTAAATTTTAGACAGTAGACCGTTGAGGAAAAATTCTAATAAATAACGTTAATGAATTCAAAACCAGAAAAAGTATCTGAATATTTGTAACTGGACTGTCTGTAATACTCTGTCTATGTACTTTATAATAATAGTGACTGCAGAAAAACTCTAACATGATGTTCTATCCTGAATTTGCTACCATATCTGAACACAAACCCTGGCAAACAGGAAAAACACAGGTAACAGATGACTGTTCGATCTGACGAGGTTTTAATGTAGATCTTATACAGGTATAATTTGATGTACAATCTCACACAAGTAAAGGGCAGCCAGTAGGACTGGGAGCTGGGAAAGGGACTAGTACCTGGTTATGATCTGCAAACGGGTAGTTGGTTAATGTAGTTGAGGGGACTGTGTGTATCTGTACTGTGTGTGTTTGGGCAGCATCCCTGGAGGTGTGTAAGGTGAGAGGATGGCTGAGGAGGCGCTGCTCATGGTTTTGTGTAAAAATGACTTGATTAGTTTATTTGCTCAAAGTTCAAAAGTAATTAGAAGAGGCTAACAGAAATGTAGAGTAAAAACACATTTTCTCCAGGAATGTAACTGAGTAAAATTAAAAAGTATTGATGCCAAAAAATTGTGCTAAAATGTGCAGTTATCATGAAAAAAGTGGTAATTATTATGAAACATGTCGGCGAACTGAATTCCTCCAGGAGAAAATTACACCACCTCAATTCCCCTGGTTTGGAGTCAGCAGCTTCACCAGGTGATGCAGAAGCCAGTGCTGGTTGGCAAACAGGTGATGACACAGAAGAATAAAGGTGCACCAGCACAGAACCAACATAAGCAGCCAGCGTAGCAATGGAGGCAGGAGAACAGCAGCAGCATCAGGCCAACATGAGTCACACAGGGCTGCAGGTGGACAGGGGGCCAAAATGTGAGGAAGCTGGAGGAGAGCAGAGCCTGCAACTGACCAAGGAGGTCTCTCATCCCCCTGTTAATCTTTATCAGACAACTAGCTTTGCCACAGGGTCTCAAAAAACACAGGAAACTTCCACTGCAAATTGTGCAAAGCCGCCCAGGATGCAGTTCCTTCTCACACAGATGAGGAGCCACTTAAGATCCGAGAGTGGCACAGACCTCCATAAGAAGGCATTCCTGGATGTTGTGCAGATGGCTTCTTGGGAGAAGGTGCGCAAGGTCACAGACAATGGGACACAGAATCGGGATAGTGAACTGCAAGGTGTCAATGATGAATCCACACTAGACATCCCAGATGGACTGAGGCTGGAAGAAAGTGCTGGAGAGCTAGAGGCCAGCATGGAGGCCCTGAAGAAAGAGTTCAGGGAGCAGATGGACCTGCTGAGGACTGAGATGCAGGCCTACACCGACGAAGCTATCAAAAGTCTAGAGTCAAAGATGTTCAGTCGAAGGTCCAACTCCCATAGGCATGTGATGCAGAACATGAGCTCTTCCGTGCAGACATTCCGGGGAGGAGGCTGTGGTCTAGAGGAGAGACACAAGTCCCTCTCTGTGCCCTCGCTTGTCCCTGGAAAAAACCGGGTCCTCAACCAAACCAAGACCACCGTCACACCCAAGGTGCGTCACTCCGCTGCCCTTGCACGCCGTTCAAAGTCCGACACCTTCGGCTCCTCCAGCGAGAGGAACAGCAGTCAGACACTGCTGGAGACGTCGGACTTCAAGGTCAGCATCTCGCAGGGAAGCAAACTAACCAAGGTGGCTGGGACTTTGCCCTCATCATGCCCCCTGCTTCACCCCAGCAGGAACCTCTTTCACACCAAGGTAAAGGAGAAGTGATGATGGAGATTGTTCCTGTTACTATAACTGTGGACTGATCTGCAGCTCCAGAGCTGGGATTAAAGGTGCGAATTGTGTTTAACTGTATGTCTAAAGCTTTAAACTTTTTCTACTTGACAAAGTCAAATTTGCCTTCTGTTTTTGCAATGTATGTATGACATTTGACCAGTGTGTGAGGTTGACAGGAACGTCCCTTTGTTTCTTCAAAATTAATCTAATGTCAAAGTATTTAGTTTTAGCCTAGTCAAAATGTGACTGCCTTTCTTACCACATAACTTTACCTGCCTTGAAAGTTATATGCATTTTTTAATTATTAGGAGCAAATACAGGCTCTGACTGTCTGCTGGGTGGCTGCTTGGAATCAGCAAAGGCTCTAAAAAATATTCTGAGGCATTCTCAATACTGCTGTCAGTAACCAACCATATTTAAACAATTTTACACTTTTTGCCTACTCCCTGGGTTTATTTTTCTGGCATGAAAAGGACAGCAGGGGGTAAAGAACCTGTCATTTTTGATTACGTTTTCATTTATTGCATTTTTGTACTGAATGGAATTGTCAAACAGAGAAAAACAGCAACCGTAAATGTGATTTTCTCCAAAAATTTCTTTCCTCCAATATTCTACACACAGTATGAACGCTAAAATTAAAGACCTTATTTTCTGACCCCCCAATGCTTGCTGTATGTCTCTCACTGTCCTTTATAAATGAATAAAACATGCATTGTCCTCTAGTGGTCTTATTGGACAACATGTACGTGACGCTTGAAAGTTCTCATGGCATCTGAAATCTAAGGACTAGGGAAAAAAAATGTCATTTTACATGTTACATGCTCTGCTTATGATTGCTTGAATATTTACTTTTCAAACACTGTAAAGGTACAAAAAGGTCATCACATGATCGCTGCAGTTCTCTTGATCCAGACACTTTATGACTCCTTGCACAAAACCATTAGATAAGTTACTGAGAAGAAAAAGTAAAGTTTGAAAATCAACTTTTTTCACTACTATTTCCTCAACATTCTTAGTGGATTTTTCCACAATGTTCTTCCTGCAAACAGCTTGATGAAAGGAAGGCGACTGGAGAGAAGTCTCACAATCCAAAGTCCATGATTCAGCTTTACTGGCAGTTCTTGTTCCTCATCTCTGCTGCAGCTTGTGCTGTTTTTACTGTTTCAGACAAGCTCCTCGCATTCCATTCTGTGACCCCTAACACCAGTTGAATTAAAGTGGTGCCACATTTAAACTGTTTAGATTCTCTTTTCTGCCACCTGTCGGCTCAGATGTTATAGGCCACTTTTTTTCCTGCTACATATTTTAGAAAAATGATGCAACATAAAAAAAGGAAAACATTTGTATCCTCATATTTATTAAACAAAAATAACACTACTGGCAGTGTGCCTTAATATCCAGCTTAATACTACCAGTGAGTAGAAACAAGTTACATTTAATGTGCTACTTCAGCAAAATTCTGGAGAAAATTGGTTTTTTTTTGGTACTGATAATTTTTACTTTTAATCAAATACATTCGTAAAGAGGAAAATGTACTTTAGCATTTGTCACCTTCTTGTTGTTACTTATGAAACCTTTAATGTTTGAACTTTTGCTCCTTCAAACAAGTGACTTTTACAATGTACCCAAAAACAGCACCTCTTCGCTGCCAGCCTCCCTCTTCAACCTTCACTGGTGCCAACGTTACTGCTGATCTGCTGGCGAGGAGACAGCCCAGTTCAATCAAAGTTGCATTCATTCGTCGCCTTGGAAAAGGTGTCAGGTCAAAATTGGTCAGAAATACCCAGCAGAGTGTGGTCTTTTGTATTATTTGATTAGCATGATTAATTTTACTGACACAGCAGATTTTATTTATTGAAAACATCTAGATTTTTTCCATTGATTAAAACTGTATAGTGAAGCTGCTAACGTTACTAAGTGGTCCAGTATGTTAAAAAGCCTAACTGTATAAATACACTGATACCCTGGTATCAGTGTAACATTCATAGAAATGCTTCGAGTACCACAATATCGGATATTCGGATATCGAGAAGCAATTTCCGTTATTTTATTGAGGAAAATTATAATTCATTCAGGGTTCATCTGAAAAACCCCAATTCATTTCCTAAACACCAACTACCTAACTGCCAAAGAGTTGACAATTAATATGCACGTGTTTATATGCAGTTACTTTTTTAGTATCATACATTATGCTTCTTTCCTTATTTTTTGTATTATAAGTAGCAACAGACATTTAACTATCAAAAATGAAAAAATGAAAATATATAGCAGAAAAACAAAGTGCTTGTACTGTATTGGGCTGTTAGTGGAGGACTTAGCAACTGTACAGAAGTGACCAAAATAATGAAGCACAAAATGCGTTTGATCCCAGACCACATCAGGCAAAGACTGAGAACAGCGCTTCGGCACAGTGCTGCCACCTAGTGTCACACTCGCACTGGCAGCCATTTCCTATATCTCTGTGGTGTGGTTCAGCTTCACTTGGATAGAACTCATGTCGCAATTTCTCTGCTTGGATGCTGAGACCGGTATTAATATATACTGCTTGTTATTTTGGGAACCAGGAGCTTGAATACCATGGTACAGGTTTACTGGAGTAGTTTTTGTGACCTGAATATTTTATTTTTACCCAAGTAGGTTTTTGGAGGAGCACTGCAGTTAATTTTCACCTCTCTAGATACTTCTTCCAAAAACAGTACTGAAAATCAGGACCTGATAAAACCAATTTCAATAAAATCACACAATGTTTATAACAGAAAAAACAGACTAATCCAAACCAATATTAAAAGATAAATCCTTCAAATTTATTTATATGCTGAACGTCTATCAAAACTGGTCTTTTTTTTCTTTTAAAACATTGCCACAAATTTTATCACAAATGATCAGCATTTTAATTTTTTAAGTCCAGCAGTTCAAAGAGGGAGGATTTTATTCTAAAACTAAGCAGTTAAAGCCTGAGTAAACATGAGCATAAAATGCTGTCATGAGCCTTTATTTAACAAATTATATAGTAAAAATGTGCTTTAGTCATGTCAAAGCAACATGCATATTGGGTTATCAAACAACATATGAAACATACAACATGGGGAGAACTGTTCTCTACCACACAGATGCTGTAAAGTAGCTTTTACTTTTTGATTCTTGAGACCACAGAACTGTCTTGTTTATAAGAAAATGGCCTAAAGAATAAGCCAAAAGCACAAATTCATGATTACAAAATAATGGAGACAGAAGTTACATAGCAGTTTTCAGCTTAAATTCACAAACATGTTGAGGAAGCAACTGAAGGCCTCAGTTACCATGGTGATGTCAACCAACATGTCTGTACACTAGTGCAAGGTTCCATCTCTCTTCGGAAAACGTTCACAGCCCGATTGTGACCAGAAGGCCTGATGGGTAGATGACATGATGGTTTCCATGTCCCAGAGAGGACAGGATGTAAATGATGGCACAGCCAGACAGACACTAGTACTGTAGTAACACAGTAACTATTTACACAAAAGACAAGACGTTGGGACACGTTCAGAGCAGCCTTGTGTTTATATATTAATACTAAACAATTTCCTTTTGATTTAAAAGGTTTCTCTATTCACACATTTTGTAATCAAAATGTACAGTCCAGCTTGGAAAAAAGCTCAGCTTTGGGGGGAAAAAGTGAACAGAACTGTTAATGCAGCAGCATGAGGGACAATAACACAACACGTCTTTTTTGCTCTGCGTTCAAAAATCCAGTGTTCTCAGAACAATGTCTTAAGACAGAGTACAAAATTCATCAGGGGTATAAAATTATTGCAATGTAAATAAAGAGCCTTTGTGGAACCCTAGAACTTATTACATTTAACCTTTTTAAGACTGATTCACGATTAGACACGAACTGTAATGTCGTGTCACAAACAGTATTTTTGCACATTTACTTATGTTTAGCCTAATTTTTACTCATGTTAATTTAAATTTTAAACACTGATCATTCTGATGTGTTTAATGTGATGTCTCTAATGCATGACACCTTAGTTGTAGATTTACTTATCCATCCAACATGACAAAGCTGCTCATAAACATTTTGAAAACTGCCTCATGAGAAAAATAAAAACCAAATATTTACACAAAAACACAAAAATTCTGTTCAAGCCAAACAAAATGCTTTTAAAAAAAAAAAAAAAAAAAAAAAAAAAAAAAAAAACTATGGAGATACAGGGTTCCTTTCTTTACACTAGTGTGCCAGCAGCTCCTTCACTCTACTCCACTCATTTCAGTCCTCCATCCTGCTCTTGCACCACCTGATGGCTCTATACCATGGTGCTATGGGAGGTGTTCTCATTGCACCCCTCTGCCCCCACCTCCTGCACCACATTGTTCTCTAGGGGCGTGTCAGGAACCACTAGGAGGGTGCTGCTGTCAATGGAGTCCTCGTGCTCTACTGAGGACCGGGCAAGGACGGAACCCTGCTCCTGAGGGGGGCTGCAAGTGTTCGTGTTGGAAGGGCAGCTCAGAGGGGCCCTACAGTCATTTCTTCCTGCAGAGGGATAGTGAACACTGGTTTGGACCAACATCAACACCATCATGAGCTGCAGACAGCAGAGTAGATAGAGCTGGACTGGTAACCAATTCAACAAACTGTCCAGCTTCTGCTGCACTTACCCTGCACTGATATAGTAAAATTGTCCTGCTGTATAAAAGGCAAATCCTACAATTTACTCCAGATAAGTGTGATCTTATTTCTAATAGTTACTTTATTTACTCTTTAGTCAAGGTGTTTCTAAAATGAATAAATGCTAACATTAACTCTGAGGGTGGCTACTAAGTCACTGTACTACCCTTTAACCGTAGATCTGAAAGAAAGCTGGATCTTCATAACTATAAGTGCTGTTTTACAGGATGGTTTCCCAAATCTAGAACTGTGCCACAACACGCATCTGCTTAAGTTGCACTGTCTGTCCAGAATTTTGATTTTTGTGGACACAAACACTGGTAACTAAAGACTCCTCAATCAAACAGTTACATCCAACTATCACTTCATAGTGCTGTATTAGTAGTTACTTATAATCGACTTATACAGGGCACAGTGATCTACAGGCCTTCACATACATCACCCTCCTGCACAAATACCAGTTTTGTGAAAAGTGAACATGAACATACCTAAATCCACGTACAAGATGGCATCTGCATTGATTGAAGCCTCGTACGGCGGAGGGGGGTCGTCAGGGTGATGGAGTTCAGGGTATTTGTAAGGAGCATAGGGAGGGGGTGGTTCATGAAAATGAAAAGCCCCACTGTTCCCATCATCGGACAGGTGCAGGGGCGTCAGGCCAGTGCCAAAGCCATGTGGGCTGTAGTCGAACCTGGGCATCCCACGTCCCAAGTTAAAATGATGCACTGCGGGAATTAAAGACAGAAGGGGCTCTACTGACAACCGTGCTCTCAGGACAAGAAGGGAACTTATAAGGAAGCACAAGTGCTTACGGTTGCTGCCGATGAGCGTCTCGATGGGTTCGCGCCGCCGCTGCCGCAGCCGGTGCACCATAAACAACAGCAGGGATAGTATGAGGAAGGAAGAGACGCAGCTGATGATGAGGCGCATGCCACTGGCCATCGAGTCAAACAGGCTGCTGCCATCTGGGGATGAAGGACAGCACAGTTAATAAATAAACAGTGCAGGCATCTGTCCAGTTCATCACCACACATTATGCAAAGGCCTCTTGTGTGGCGATTGACCAGGATGCCATTCTGTTACAGAGCAGCAGGTGGCATTGCTGTCCAATGACAGGACACGGGTTTCAGTTCAACCTCCTGCTGTAGTATGCTTAATCAAGGTCCATACTCTGAACTGATAAAGTGAAAATAAGCTTGCTATGTAAATGGATAAATCTCTAAATGTTTGTAAATTACCATGGACAAAGGAATCAGATTAATACCGGTTGTTAACAATAACAATAATAAGGAAAAAAAAGGAGTAGCACAATGTCTGTCCTGACCAGGACAACCTAAACTGTTGTCAATCTTAAATACTGGTGTACACCATACCTGGGTCCAGGCAGGTGAACTTGCAGCACTCGCGGGGGTCCTTGCGGAAGTGCTGACATCCCTGCGGTCTCTCACACAGTGCTGCCACACACATCTCGGGCTCGCCATCGTGGCACGTGCAGCTCAGACAGGGGTCGTCGCCTTTTGGGGTGAAGTAGTACCCTTCGCTCACCACGTTGTCCTTGATGTCCACACATGTCTGTCCTGATGCATAAAACAGTGATTGGACAGGTTCGAAGACCGCAGATGCAGCTATGCCCACTGAGGCCCAGCATGGTGACCACTGAGAACCCCAGTTTTAGTCAGAGTAACACAACTTACTCCGCTTGCAGAGGAATGGGAACTTCTTGTAGCAGTTTTCAACATGCCAGCTGTGCAGACCTCTCTCATTCATGGTCTTGATCTGGAACCGTTGTAGCTGAGCACAAAACACACTCTCCTGGCTGTGTGCAGCCTCAGTGACACTACTCAGGCCGTCAGGTGGCAGGAACACCTGCATGGATCCTTAAAGGGAGTCAGATGTAACATGCTTTTCTTTTGAAAGATTCACTGCATGCCATGAGATTGCTCTGGCAGCCATGTTCTTCCCTATAAAACAGTGAGTTTTACCTTTATAGGCCACTTCCCACCGCGCCTCCAGGGAGTGGTTCTGATTTGTGATCACATACTGATATCCAACCCAAAACCTACAATAAAAAGCACAACAGAAAATGTATGGGGAGAATAAACCTCTAAGGACTCTCTCTCTTTGTAAGGGAGCAGCACTTAAAAACCATCTACATTGAATTTAAGAAGGAAATGAGTACATCTGATACCAAGAGTCTGCATTAGCCTCATTTGATGGCATGAGACTGAATTTAGACAGACAAGGAAATGCAGAATGCAGCTGCCCTCTGCTCAGCCTTCGTGAGGGGGCGTCTGCACAACATACAGATTCAGAGAAACACTAGAGATGACTTTAATAGCCAAGTACATTTACACATTCTGCACAAGAAATGTGGTGCAGCAGATGCTCCTTCAGACACCTTCAACAGACAGAACAAAGTGACATTGTAACCACAAAGTATCACATTCTGCAGAATTTGCAATGGAATTAAGAAATTGTTAAAAAGTAATATATACAGGAAAATGTGTGATGTACTTGGAAAAAGAAAGAAGTCACTGCCATTTGGGTTTAAAAACTTCCAAGCTTCCTTCTACATCTGAAAGGTTTTAAGGCTACACTTGGGTTCCAGCCTGGTAGAGTAGATGTGTTATCTCATGCTCTTGCACTACACACAGATAGAAAAGCTTTGCTCAGCACTTACAGCCAATTTCCAGAGCTCCCTGGAAGCTTTAAAAGAGTATACACTGAGGTGGTGATGAACACACAGGGACAAAGAATCTTTGACCTGGAACTGGCCACACAGACCACCACAACTGATATGGCAGCTTTAAGGGAGCCCTACAGTTGGCAGAGAACAAACCTCTGAAGGTCATGATCCAGGAGTTGGGATGCATGTGTCAGAAGATGTAATTGACAGATAGTGGGCCTGCCCAAAATAACAGAGGTCTAATAACCCAGAGCTTTCTTTTTACAGGTTTTCATGGAGTTACTAGGGGAACACATATTCCCCAGTCCACACAAAATAGATTCTGTGTACTGCTGATTGGCACCAAAGCCTAAAGTTGGGAAGCAGCAGCAGCCAGACACTGTGCACATCGTCCGCTTGCGGACGGAGATTCGTGCTTTTGCACGGTGAGGAAGCAGGGACACCTCATGTCCCACGGCAGCAAGTTGTTCCTCTTCCAGCATTTCCTCCTGGAGGTGGCCCAGAACCACAATGCAGTGAAGAACATTAAAACCCAGCTCTGTAAGCATGGAATTCAGTGTGGACTGCACATCCCCACAAAATGGCAGGTCAAACATGAAGAGAAAACTAGAAGGGAAGACCTTTTTCTCCCTCCAATATTCATCTTCTGGGACCCAAGTGCTTCAATTTACAGTAAACTACTAGTGTATAAGTGTTCAGCTCTTAAATATTAAAAACTATATGAAGCAGACTTCATTCATATTTATCATTTATATCTTATTAGCTATGATCATTGTTATTTATTTCTATTTTCACTGTATGTGTTAGACATTTCTTACAATTCACTATAATCTGTATGTTTGGCTTGATGTTACACTATTTGGAAATAATTAAAAACACTTATGTTTCCCAGTCTTAGTCTACTTGGACACAGAAATTTGTTTTTCAACATAGTTCTAGGCATATTCAGTAACTATACTCTTAATTTCTTATTACCCATGTTAGTTATTTACTGTACGACAGGTGACTTGGGTTCAACGGCTAGTTCCAGAGCAAATAAGGGAAATATTGTCAGTTGGAATGTAAAACATGGCCAAGTGCTGTCACATTTCTGGCAAATGAGGGCAGAAATTGCCCTTCTACAGGAGATGCCTCTCCGCATGACCAACCAGTGGCATCTGGGGGGTTGGGGTTGCCGTCATTATCAATAAAATGTCCTATTTGCATCATCCAACGTCATCTCAGACAAAAATAAATCGCTTTGTATTTGTCACTGAGAAGTTATATAACATTCCCCTATTGCTAGTCAATATTTATGTTCCTAATTGGGGCAACAGCATTTTTATCACAAACTACTTCTTCACGCTTCCCGATATAAACATACATTGTCTTATAATAGAGGAGACTTTAATTGTTGCTTAAATAAAAGCTTTGACTGCTCCACTCAGAGACCCGCTACGCAGTCTCAGTCTTATTTATTTATTCAGTCTACTGTATCAGACTTCAGCATCATTGATCCTTGATGGTTTTTGAACCCAACTGGCAGCGCCCCCCCCCCAAATTCATCACACATTTCCACATATAGATGACTTCTTAACTGACAATTCCTTAATTCCATCCAATCAGTCAGGTTCATTCCATGGCACTGTCATTTTGGACCACACTCTGGTTACCACAAAACTGAAGCAGTTAGGGAAAGCTCCGGGTCCAGATGGGTTTCCAATTGAGTTCTATAAGGTCTTCTTAGTACAACTGACTCCGCTTCAAATGTCAATGTTTAGAGAATCACGTTAGCTTAAAACACTTCCTTCTACTGTTTATCAGGTCTCCATATAACTCCTGCTATTAGAAAAAAAAAAAAAAAAAAAAAAAAGAGAAAAAACACAAACCTTCCTCAGACTGCAGATCACCCCATGTCGCTGCTTAACTATAATGTCAATGTTCAGGCTGAAATACTTGCAAGAACACTGGAAGCTGTTCTTTTATTTTCCACAATAGGAACCAAGCCCCCCCCCCCATCTCTCTTAGACTCCACATTTTATAGCTCAATAAATTGTCCGAGGTCTGTCAGTGACTTATTTATAAAGTTCTTATTTTTGCTCATTTGTTCAATTATCAAGTTAACATTCCAAAATCCCATTTTAACCCATACTTGCAATTGCAACATTTCATTCAGAATTTAAACCCACCTTCCGCATATGTACTTCGGTTGCTCTGCTTTATTTATTTAATTTTTTTTACATTGTACTAGAAAATGACTCTTTTTTGTAGTATACAATCATTTAAATACATTACACCTGCTTCCTCTGGCTACTAAAAAAGCTGCCTGGGAAGGAGAACTGCAAGGTACCCTGTCAGAACAAGCCTGGTCAGCTGATTTCTGTAGGGTACACACCTCCTCCATTTGTGCAAGCCATAGTCTTATCCAGCTGAAGGTAGTGCATAGTCTACACATAGCTAAAGCCAGATTGGCAAAGATTTACCTTGATGTAGAACCTTCATGAAACAGATGCAACCCAACACCTGCAACCTTAGGATTACACATTCTGGACCTGTCCTAAATTAAATCATCTTCTGGATCTCTATTTGACACTTCGTCGATTGTTGTAGGTGCCACCTTCACTATTAGTAGCACTTTTCAGGGTTCCTTCTGTGGGAGGGTCTATGACCAAAAGGCACTGTGACCTGACTACCTTCACATCTTGACTTCTCACCTCATTTTAAAAGATTGAAGGAGCAGAGCATTGGATCAAAGACTTGATGCAGTTTTTAAAACTGCGAAAGGTAAGATACACAACATTGGGCTCCTGCCGAACGTTTCCGTATTTGGCAGCGTCTGTCCTCATAAACACAGCTTAGATATTCCTTCCACTACAACCAGGGACTCCCTCAGAATGGTTGTATTTCTGTTTGGCTCATCTATTTAGATATCCATTTATGCCCCCCTTTTTTTTAACCATTTTAAATTATTTTTAAGTTGGTAACTACGAGGTTATGTTGGGAGTGATTGGGAGAGTTGCAGATTGTTTTGTATAAAATGCAGTTATGCACTGCACTTTCCTCCTGTTGGTTAATAGGCTTTGCCCCTTGTAAAATCTCAAAATAAAAATGAAAGACTACATTTCAACTAAAGGTGACAGTAATTTTCTTTTGATTTCATTATTCTTTATTTAACATCTTTTACCTTCTATTCTAAATTAGAAATTAGATCTGTTAATTTATAGTTAAGTGAGCTAGTCTTGAATGGTCCAGGGTGCACTCTGCTACCAGGGCCAAGTTCCAGTTGCATGAGGGGGCTTTAAAACTGAGTACAGTGGAATCAGTCCAATCTTAACATCCATTCAAATGTTGCTGTGGAATATAATGTGCACCTCAGAGGTTGATAGAGACTGTGCCCTTACTTGCACTGGTCCTTCCGCTCACATGCCTTGTCATCCATCTCAATCTTCAAGACAAACTGGAGCTCTTCGTTGGTACCAAAGGTGGCCAGCGACCCATTGACTCTTTGACACGTCTCCACGGCCTGCCAGTAGTTCTCACTATTGGGGTAAACCCTGTAGCAGCTGGCCGTCTTCTCATAGTGGTGCCACCCAGTGGGGCACTTCTCTGTGCAGAAGAGAGGAGACGGAAGGTATAAGATGCTTTCGCTGTGAGCTGCAGTGCAGCCCAAGCGCTGTGCAGCCCATATGGATCCTCAGCCCAGTAGCACTTTGCTACTGTCAAATTTCAATAAAACAAGAAACAGCTACACTGGTTGCTCAGGTTACAAAAAGCTATGAAAACACAAACCTGTTTTATTTAACTGCATTTTTTTCACTTATATTCTAAAACTTCTGTATTGGAATGAACAAAACCTATGATAACCAACTATGATGTTATGATGTCAGATGGCACTTACAGCACTTGGAACAGAATAAGAGCACATGACCACCTTAATGTAACTTACTGACAGTGTTTACAGTTCTCATCTGATGTTCCTGACTGCTTTTGAGCAATTAGACAAACACTGCACATTTTTATAGAAGTCATTCAACAATCTACACTGAACAGAACTTTGTAAAGATGACATTTAGATTTTCATTCCTTTTAAATTACTTTTATCTGAGCTCAAAGATAAAAATGTTTGAACAATTTTAGCTAGTCTTGTTTATGA
Organism: Arapaima gigas; assembly: GCA_900497675.1. Lineage (NCBI taxonomy): Eukaryota > Metazoa > Chordata > Actinopteri > Osteoglossiformes > Osteoglossidae > Arapaima > Arapaima gigas. The sequence goes on along the minus strand of UFQX01000229.1, from coordinate 156,008 downwards.
CTGATATATCTAAGAATTGTACAGATCCAAACCAGAGAATAAATTCAGAAAAATATTAAATCTTCATGGTGACTAAAAGGGACTCTGGATTTTTTAAAGAAAATGATGACTGTTGTATTTTTCAGAAGGGTACTTAAATAATATAACCTATACCAATGCACAAATGACACTGGTTGTACTCTGTATCAGGTATTTATGTTCTTGAGGCAAAATCTGCATCTGAAAGTCACTTATAAACACATAACAGGAGGGTGAGCTTACTGTTGAAGCGCACAGGCTGAGCTATGCCTATGATGTCCTCCACCTGTTCAAAGCCGTTGCCAAAGGGGAACCTCTCCTCCCTGGTGGCTGTGGAGCAGAAAGAATGGCATGAATATAGTACACCCACCTGTTTTCTCACCCCACCTCAGGTCTGCAGGCATTTTCAGTTGCTGCACAACTCCACAACTCTTAGGCCTCTCTCCTCCTGCCTTTCATGGAGTACGGTCTGTCTGCTGACCATTTCATTACAGGAGCAAGCGATTTAGATTCTTGACCTCACAGCTTAATGTTTCACAGAAAACAGGGGAGTCAAAAAGCTGTCGTAACTGCTCTAACCAGCTGTGCAGTGCAGGAACTGCACTTGTCTGTGGAAAGCTGTAGGCTCAACTCTAAGGAGCATAACTCTTTTTGTACCCATAAGGAAAAAACAAGCTGTTTTAATGGAACAGCCAGTGACCTAGTGGTTTTGAGTGTCACCTTGCAATGTGAAGGTCCCTGGTTTTCATTTCCCACCTCCTGCTGTAGGGAATCTAATCTAAATACTTTAACACCATAAGAATTACACTACTGCATAGAGTCATAAATCAATTTGAAGCTGATTATCTATTACTGCAGGTCTCCTTGAATAAAGATGTCAACGGTTAATCATTAAAACCAGTAAGATTTAAACTATTAAAATTTACAATTTTACAAGTTTCTCTATTCAAATTCCACGAAAATGAATAATTCATTAGCCAGATATGAAATACGGAAGGTGAGTTCATTTGCATACTGGATTTTGTGTAGCACATGGACTAAAGCCCTGGAAAAGAATTTTGCAGAGAGAATTAAAAACAATTTCAATTTTTATGTAAATTAAACTCATTGCGAAATGCACTTTTCTACAGCACATATGAAAGTTTCTGATGACCCCTTCAGTGTGTTAGGGCTAAGGAATAAGAAGGACCAACCCTAACCAGGTGTGCGTTTCATGTTGATCCTAGGAAACACTCACGGGAGCAGTCCAGCTCATCACTCTTATCTTCACAGGCTGTCCAGCCATCGCACCTCCAGGTCAGAGGGATGCATTGCATCCTCCCACTGCGGCAGTCAAACTGACTAGGCCCACAGCGCAACTCTGAAAAAGTGCAAAGAGCCCTAATAGTTAGCAGCAACAAGTAAGTGGTATTGTACAGCCTCAGAATTACACACTCTACCATGATCTCCCATCTCAGTCACATAAAATCTCACAGCATCACACTTTTACTGATAAACACCAGAAAACACAGGGTACAGCACATAAACCATTCATTCAGTGAAAAAGTCAAATTCTTGCAGAGACACAAATTTGTTTTAGTCCAACATCTTAAGTTGTGGCTTTAATGTAAAGTAATGAGCTCTCTCTGTCCTTTAGAACTGTCAATTGATTCCTTGAGACCTTGAAGGGTCTCAAACCAATCTGAGAGCCATTTCTCTCCTGAGCTCCTGACAGCTACATAAATGAGTCCAACATCTGCTGTGATTATCAATCTACTTGCTACTTGAATGTCATATCTATAGGCAGCTGCTTGAAGGATGCAAACTAAGAACATGACGGTATCAGACAAACAAGTTGTGCTTTGATCATCCTGTGTCTGTGTAAAGGTCTTCATCTGTTGTTGACACACTTCTGTTTACGACAAGCTATACCTTCCTTTATTTAGCAGATTTTATTATCAAAAATGTTACATGTTTTTTAAATGTTCTCCTTGAATACATCACATTTACAGCAACTGTTCAGAAACTCTTGAATAAATTATTTCAGTTACATAATGAGGAAAAAATGATTGATGATTACATCAATTTTGCTTGGGTGTCAACATCCCAAACTGTTTGATAGGATTTGAGAACCACTGTGAAATTTACTCAGTCAAGTACTTTGGATTTGTGGTATAAGATGGTACAACAGACAAGCAAAGTATTTTCTACTGAATATGAATGTGCAGCAAGAGAAATGCAAATTTGGTTTTGAGAGCTCTTAGTTTCTAAAAGTGAGAGTGAGTAATGGTGTTACGTACCTGACAGCAACCTTGCCACAGCCACCCGCGAACCTGAAGAACAACAAACGCCCACAGTGATTTGTTGGGATGAGAAACTTCTTACACAATCATGCAGGCTCAGTCCAATGGCAACTGCCAAGTGCCAAGCTCAAAAGTGAACAGCAATAGCCAGTGGCAACAATCAGACAGGCCATGGTGATAGTACATTCAAAATGTGCCAAGATTTTAAACAGACTGTGATTCATGAACACTAAGGACTAATTCTCAGTAAGTAAAGACCAGCCTAACCCTGCACCTCACTGCTTTACAGAACATCCTTGTTTACTGTACAATCTTGCCCAAATGTGAACAAATCTGTGCGTTTGCAAACAAATGGCTCACATTTAACTATACACATTACAATGTGTAGAACCAAAGGTTGGAAGCAACTTAATTCAGCTCACTTCCATAGTATTTACAGTACAGTGTGTATCTGGTATTCTTGAATGTAGGTAATCAATAATAACATAAGAATTACTGAGCATATTATGGAAAATATGGAGAAATATTATGGAAAGAATCAGTCAATATCAGCATTGTTTTTTTTGGTCGTTTTAAGTTCATTTTAGAGTAGCTTAAACGTAATTTTTTTTAACAATGCATTATTTCCTTCTTTTTTCACACAGTAAATAAAGTGAAGCACATTTGGATTACATAGCATTTACTGATTGTGAATTATTGGTAAAACAACTTATAATGAGCCTTCCAGTACAGCTGTGTTTGTGAGTTTGAGAAGCCAATGTACTTTAATGTTGTCGTTCCTCAGGCAGAATGTCAGCAGGGAATCACAAAATGTGGAGGCAGGAAACTTGCTCAAATACCAGTAAAGCCTGTGTCCATCAGCAATCAGGTTCCTCTCTTACACAGGAACAAACTTAGGAAACTGATAGCAAAGACAAACAAAAATTCTCATTTCAGTCAAGCTAAGCTTTTGCATCCAATGCCCACTTCCCAGGTACTCATATGCAAACATCACACATTTGATTAAATACCCTTTTCTGAGTTTTTGTGAAAACACATAAAATTCCTCATTTTCACTTGGACTATCACCAGGTTGTCTGACTAAAGTCTGTGTCTATGTGATGGTTTCGACGTTGTTCTTCCTATATATTACACAATATAACAACAGCTTTAGTCATGGAAAGTTATGATTTTGCACAGATAGCACTTAATATTATATAACCATCTGCACTGAATATATAAAGAACTGAAGCACACCAGCCTTAGGGGACATATCCCCCAGTGGAAATGCACAAAGAAACATTGAATTTTACAAAGAAGGCACAAGTAATCAAGTGCGAGTCAAAATATAATTCTCAGGCACACTGGGTTCGTAGTGTTGATGTACAGACACTGATGCAAACTGCCTCTGTAGATGCCCCATATGTGGTCTTCTGTTAGCTGTACCTCAGTGATTGAGTCTAACTATGAAAATGAGCACCTCATTTTTACCAGAGTTACAGACTTATTCAAAGTGACTAACCTTCAGAATTTTCCAAGACACCAATGTGTGTGATCACAATGGGAATAACTGCACAACCTTCATTTCCTATACCATGCTGTAATGTACCTTGCTTGTTATTTTACGCAAGTTGATGTGTGGGCCTCCCCCTGACACAACTGCTAATGGCGATCGGTTCTTGCCCATTCTTTGCCACCACAGCTGAACCCTCAGTAAATGGCACCCTTTTGTAGGTGAACAGCAGGCTTTGTTCCATTTTGGTATTAGTTCTAAAGTTACTGTCTCCATGTTTCTGAATAAATGTATAAAAACAAAATCTGTAAAAGTTACAAAATGGCCATAATTTTTCACAAAGTTGAAGTAAACCTAAGGAAACTAATACAATTTTCTAACTTGTTAAACAGCACAGCCAACAGAAACAACCCCTCTACATAAATGTCGAATGTTAATATTGTACAAAGGTAAACGGAAACAAACCTGAGTACCGATCATATGTTGACAAACTTCTCCAAATGTATGAACATGAATCCTCACTGACACTCTTACCTACAACCTCAGCTAGTATGAGAAAAAGGCAAAGAAAATAAAGGAGAACTGCATCAGAAAACCATTTACTACCAGATGCACACCTAGTCATCTAAGGTGTACAGCTTTGATTCCAATAATTCACCTGGCTGTATCCGGACACTTTAGGCCCTGTGGGAACAGCACCGTCCTCGGGCTCCTGAGTCACAATTTAGAACCAAAATACGGGTGAGTAGATGCAGAAACCACTCATGCATCAATTATAAAACAGCTATGAACTGGCCGTGATGCGGTCATCAGCTGTATGTTTAGAAGTGATTTTAATTGAAATGATGTAAATTTCGCAAGTGAATGGGCCATCTCTGTCATCTATCCGAGAACACAGTGCCAGTTTAATATAATTGTTGGTTGTGGCGTTGTGATGTTTCATTGAAACAAAGTTTTGTTTGTGTTGTGTTTTGTATGTGGTGTTCTTAAAATTAGCATATTGTAATTTAATTAAATGTGAGACACCGTTCTGAACCTAAGTCGCGCATTAACCATCATCCAGCTGTATATCAAGTATGAAATCAGCCACAAGTCGGTCATGAGCCACGAGCGAGTCCCACGAGCGAGTCCCACGGCAGCGCGCGTCCCACGGAAAAGTGGCTTCCCCGTGTTTCTCTTTTCCAGGGCGGCCGTTCGCACGAAGCTCAACTCTGCGCTCGCGGGTCTCACCTGAGGGTGACAGGTGTATGAGCAGGAGGCCCAGGAAGACGGGGACAAGACCCCGGGCGCTGTGCTCAGCTTTCGGCACCATTTATCCTCCATTCATAGCAGCGTTGTACTGGTGGAGAAAACCTGTGCAATGAGGACTGGAGGTCTGCGGAACACCTCCACTGGGCCACACAACACTTAATCAGGCTGTTAAGTTTCGTTAATAGTCTCTTACTGAAATTAAAACATCTTACATACAGGCTAACCAGTTAGCTAGCTACTAAATAAAACAAACGTGTGTTCCAACATCTGACCAATGCTGAGCATTCCGGACTCTCCAAAATAGAAGATGGCTTCCTTATCCCCGATGAATCCGAGCCAGTCTTGAGCCAACCAACTCACTCAATACATTCCTGGACCAATCGTTTTCTCGAACCCGCACTAAACCAATCAGGTTCCCAAATCCACTCACGAACCAATCTTCTTCCAGAATCGTCTCCCAAACAGTCCGCTTCACAGACACGTTCCTTGAACCAATCAGCGTTCCATATTGGCGCAATCAGCTTGTCGAACTCGCAGCTCGAGCAACAGCATGTAACCAATGGTGCGTCTTCTCATGACTCCAAAATAGAATCTGGAATATGAACTGCTTTCGGTGGCGGATCCAAACACGGTCCTGAAACGCCTGCTCCCAACCGGTTTCTCAACCAATCGGCTCACCAAACCCGCTCCTCACCCAATCAGTATTGAGCCGATGGGCGGAGTTTCATTATTAATCTTGGTGAGTCAATAACAGGTCGTCGGACTGCAGTCTGGTCTCCGTTTGTTGTAAATATGTTGGTGTTGTAATGAAAAGCCCCACATCCCCCAGTGTAACGCGACTTTTCATGTACATTCGTCTGAACCAAAATTCCAACCTGCGCATTATTTACAGTACAGCGGTGTTGTGGGTTTTTATAACATATGAATACCATACGATAAGAGTCAGAGGAAGTGAAATGGGCCTCCAAGTCCGGACTACAACTCGTGTCCATCAATATTTAGTTTTATATTCTATCTATAAAGAACAGAAATTTCTACTGTATATAACTACTTTTTGATGAATCCATATTTTATCCATGTTTAATTCCACCTATTTGTATGTTTGCACAACTATCCTCCCGATAATCAGCAAAAAAAAATCTTGGTTTTACTTCTAATATTTGTAGGAGTTTGTCTAAGAACTGCACAAGATGTGGTATTTAAATATATACAGTTTCTTCTTTAAAATGCATCAGGACTGTAGCATATACAGTTTTGGATATACAACATATGTCCTGTAGAGTGGACCGAAATTAATGGCTGGACCTCTGGAGGATTTTCCTTGCAAATAACATGTTCACATGACATATTTAATTGATCCTGGAAAAAAAACTGCAGAAATACAAAACACACAAAGGCAGAACACTAAAAAAGAAACAAAGAAACTGAAGTAAGTGCTAAAAAACCCTGTCACTGCAGCTGTCTGCCTGCTCTTGCAGTGCTGGAGACCCCGTACATGTGACCAGACCCAACATACTCTAGGTAAGCAGTTTCACCATCCAACTGGAGTACTTTCAGCAAAGTATTTTTCACTCAGTCTATTCCAGAAAAAAACCCAAATTAGTAAAAAATCTGAAAATAACCCCCTGAACCCTGTTCTGAAGGGTAAGTACAAATTACAATGCCATAGAATGAAGTGCTTTACAGTTCAGTAGCAAATACTTATTCTATATATACTAAACATTGTTTTAAGTTACACTCTGCAATGGACTGACATGCCATCCAGGGGCAGTTTCATAGCCTAGCACCCAATGATTCCAGGATAGATTCAACTCTCCTCATAATAGTCAGTTTGTAAAATGGATAGATAAAATGTTTTAAGGTAGTTATTGAAGTAATATTTTATCGTGATTTTAAGTGTTTTTCATGAGTGAAGAGGTGAAAAGAGAACGCACGTTTGTCAACATGGTTTGTAATATCAACGGCTGTGCACTTTTGCAAGCTGTTGAGTGTAATATCCCCAAATCCAGTGATGCTGGTGCCCCCAACCAATGCAGGGAAGGTGCCAACCTCCTAACGCTGTCCTTCCCTCTGAAACTCATCGGCTCGCAGCTCCCGTGCACTGGAAGGAATGCTGTTCTTGCCTCCTGACAGTAGGTGGCAGTATCTCCCTGTTTGAGAGACACGGCCCAGTACATCCTGCCACTTGGACAACAGCGTCTTTGATTCTAAGCGACAGTGAGTGCAAGAAGTGACTTTGGGAAAGCGTGAGCGGCACTGCTCAGTCGCATCTGTGTGCTGACCCCCTCCTTGTGGCCACAGCAATGGTGGCCTTGCTAAAATCCCCTCTCTTGCCGTTCTCATGCTGACTCCGCTTGCTACGGTGGGTGGTGAGGGCGTTTCCAACCGTTATGAAATCTCATTTTTTAAACTTTCTGCTCCTTTATTTGAAAAAGCTGCTTTTTCCAGAGAAAGTAGCATGTTGGTGGGCAACAGCTGCACATTTTCAAGCCTTTCACATCCATCATGCACCCCCACCCCTACTGCATTGCACCCCGTGCCACACCCCAGTTCCCACTGCATCCCCCCATGTTTGAAGGCTTTGACTGGCTGCCACAGCTCCATACTGGAGCTCTTTTCATAGGGGCACCTGTCAGGAAGGGTGGTGGTGGGGGCCATGTGGCAGTGGCTGCACTTCGGAGCAGGCAGGGTGGGGGGGCACTGCGTGGCTAGATCAGCCAGGAGAATGAGGGTGCTCTCTCTGGGGTGTTTGGAAGGAAGCGGGTGAGGAGGGACGTTATTTTGCCTGCCGTTCACCTGCAAAAGGGTCCCATTTACTGAGGGCTCAGCTGTGGTGGCGAGGAATGGCCAAGGACCCCCCACCATTAGCTGTCATGTCAGGGAGAGGCCCACACATCAACTTGCAGAAAGCATTGCAACGGTGCCCTCTAGCCGACAGGGTCATGCCGAATTGCATTCAAATTCTTCAGAGGATCAACACATTTGTCTCTGCTCAGTGAGTTTCTTTCTTGTCAAGCCCTGAGAGTTTTCCTGGTCAGTCCGACATCAGTGCTGTGCTCTAATGCAGGTCTTTTGTGGCACAAACTCATGGATGTAACAGTGAGAACCCAGCATACTCCACATGAGGGTTGTGAAGTCACGGTCCAGATGCTGTGTAGCTATTGTTCCCTTGAGGAGCCAACTGTATATTTAGTCTTTGCAGATCTGCCTGCATTAATGTTAGAATTGCATGTTGGGATGGTTTAGTTTTTCAACATCAGGATGAAAACTGGGGACAGCAGGTTGCATAGCTGTTAAACTTGTTGCCCTGTACTCAAAGAGTCTGGGTTCACATCCCCCCTCTTGAGGTAATACCTTTAATCAAAGTACTTACTTTAAACTGGTCCAGTACAAATTACCCAATTGTGTGAATGGGTAACATATTGTAAATCTATCTATACTCTATCAGCACAGATGCACATGTAGTGGTTTTATAAAAAATGTATTTTGGCTCATTGTGATTGACAGGAAAATGATATTAAATTCTCAGGCAGTGCAGTTTAATTTAATTTGAAGTCTGAAACTCATTCCACCAAATTTCAGTCAAGGCTGAAGAATTAAGAGCACAAAATCCTGGGCTACAGACCCATAAGGGGAAGTGAGGGGAAATGCAGCAGCATCATCACAGTCTGTCCTTCCAAGAGGAAGAGAAGCACAAAAATCCAAACATGTCCCTGGAAATTAGCATGAGCAAAGTGGCATCAATGGGGATGCGCTGCTTCCGGTGGCAGCAGCGCTTGGCGAAACCTCAATGGGCCTCACTCACAAGCCCCACCGGATTCGGACTCCGGCGTTCATCTTCCCGGGGGAATGGGTGGTGGTGGTGGGGTGTGGCACAAAGCCCCTCTTCATGGCCTCCTGTATCCACTCCATTGTGAAGCGGGCTTGTGCTCACAGCATGCAAGCCCCCCAGTTCCAATTGCCCTCACCCCCCACCACAGACCTAAATGCAACTCCTGTCATGACTGGCACGGTGTGCCAGTTCAGCTGGGCGCATTCAGGAGCTCAGGGCATGTATTGCTTCATTTTAATATCTCACACAACCATCCAATGGAAGGACTCACTGAGAGAAACATGAGGATCCTGTTTGTCCTGAAGGGTACATTATGCCCACACTAAACATTTTCCTGATTCCCAGCTATTTTTTATTTATTCATTTACCTGATGTTTCTCATCCATTTATATAATTGGGTAATTTTTACTGTATTAATTCAGGTTGAGTTTTCTAGCCAAGAATGCAACAACAGAGATGTATTGAGTTCCTGCTCTCTAGTCTCTACTATCAGGGATATTCTTCATAGTGTGACAATTTTATCTTCTGACTCTAACATATGTTATCATTTTACTGTTTTACTCCATTTGATGAATCTTTGTACAGTTCAAGTTAATTACTTGTCAAGGGTACAGTAAGAGACCTTTTGAGAAGCCTCAGTCCCAGGAGCAGCTCCCAGATACTCCCACTTCTAATTCCTCAGGACCTACCCCCATCATCCCAATGCATCGATGCCAACTTTGAACAGCTTGCTTCCTTGTAGTGGGTTGAGCTCTGCTGTGAAGTGGCTCCAAATAAACAGTGGCTCACCTGGCAGCAGCCAGAATCAGGCCAGGAACCACTTAAAGGCAGGATGTCCCAGAATAGAAGCTTCAATAATCCAGCTGCTTTTTCTCTGGGGCCCCCACACAGCACTGCTGTGGGTGAGGGGGGACACAACAGGATGATCAGGCTCCTACTATATGCTGTCTGCCTGCCTGTGGCCCCAAGGATGTGTCCTGACTACAAGCCCGTCCTGTAAGTGGTCTGGCTTGTTTGCTCATCTCCATTGTTCAGTTCCTGGAAGGTGCACATACTCCCTTCTCATCTATTTTTTTCAGCAGTTTTATTGTTTATGACTTGAACACTGATGGAAGACGTGCTGGTCATCAGATTTTTATTGTATTACAATGGAAGGAAGACTTTTTTATTCCCACAGAAAGCCTTTGTATTTTAATAAAAAAAGAAAACCATGTTGTAAAGATCAGTGTTAAACATGAAACCTCACTTTGCCCAAATTTCATACCCAACTGGTTGAACGCAGGAATAGGGCCAAGTTGCCAAATGTCAATTATGAACTTGTTCTTCCGTAAAATATTCATTATTTGGCTGCATGAAAATTAGTTGATACATTCTAGCCTGAACTTAAATGTTACATTTATCAAAGTCATTGTTAGAAACAGAAAAGCAAAGCAAGTTAGTGGGATCCATCTGTCTGATCCTTTTGTTGGTCAACAGAAAGACAGTTCCCCTGTGTTATTAGCTGAACTAGGCTGAGGACTCCATGTTTTACACCCACTTTGGCCGGGAATTCATTTGTGTGAATTTTAGTTGCATTTTCCTGTCTTAGTGTGACTCAAACCCACCAAACCCATCATTCTTGATACTAGGAGGAAGAACCAGTGAAATAGTAGCAATCTGTGGCATTTATCAGGGTATTTTGGAACTAATGCAAAATGAGAAGATGCTAGAATATTCTAAACCATTTTGTGCCTCTTTGTATACAAGTACATGCTAATGAAAAATAAGAACCCCAGCCATTACTTCTGATCACAGAGAAATGGAACTTGTCATTGAAAGGAATCTTTACAATTCATTCTGTAGACTGTGTGCTTTGGTACAATTTCATAGTGAGGTGTTATAACATTATGAGGCCTATAACCTCATTATTAATGATACTTAAAAGAGACTTTTATCCTGTCTTCCCTTACCAAGAGTTTTACATTGTAGTCAAATGTACACCTAGATTTGGTCTAGTAAAAATTAAAATGCAATATTTTACATTTAGTTAGCTACAACCTTTTTTAAAGCAGTTTGGAATGTTAAGCCACTTACAGTGATATTCCTATTTCCCATACAACTGTGTAATTTTACTATATTAATTCAGAGTAAGTACTTTGACCAAGGATACTACAGCAGGCAGGAGAATCAAACTTTGGCTCTTCAAATAGAAAGCTGAAGTGTTAAGCATTACGCTCTTAGGGTTAGTAGTTACTACATAGTGGTTTTTAATGATAGCAGAGGGTACATACCCTATAAGTGAAACAATAATTTCACACACTTCATTAGTTTTGTACTGTAATTTCTCTATTGTGTCCAGAGAATACATCAGAGAAATATACCACACTGCACACTTTGCTACAGTGATTCATTTTTTCTTTTCCATTTCCTCTGCATTCTTAAAGTATGAATGTTTTCATTTATGTTTTAAAAATATACAATTCTGAAAGCTTGCTGAATATTAATATAATTAATAACAAATAAGCTGGCCTTAACAGTTCAATAAATGATGCAATACATCATAACTCAGATGCCACAATTGTATGAACAATAGGAAAGGTGGGTAGTATCTACAGAGGCATGATAAATATTCTTCCTGGCCAGTTACACCTCAGTACAGGTTTCCCAGGTTATTGCGCAGGCAGGACACTTCCTGGACAATCAACATAGGCAATACCATCTTCATTTGCATCTGCTATTCTCCTTAATTCCTGGAGCCTTTCAGGTTTCTGTAGGCTTTGAAAAGTAAATCTATCATTTACCTCATTGTCCCTTAACTACTCCCCGGTGCCTAGTTGGATATGTACTGTACATTAGTTCTAACTGAATATTTTTAAACCTATATTTATGAGCACAGGATATACTCAATCACATTTCCATTACAATATGAAGTATAAACTGTACATGTTTAAAAATTCAGTGTAAAAACTGCATAGGTTTGAGGGCAGTTGTCCTCCTGAAAAAGACAGTGCATTCCTGAAAAATGCTTTGTAATGTGAATTCTCATAAACTGAAGTAGTTTCAATGGTAAAACATTTCATTCATTCAAACATTCACCATACCTGAGCACCAAAACTGACACCTTTAGGGTTAAGGTTATGGTTAAGATGATGTTAACATATCAGCAAATCCCATTACAATATACACAATTCCTTCAATCATTAAAATTAATTATAATAAGACAGGATGACAAGTCACTTTCCATTCATTAATTACTTGGTAATACTGTATGACATCTACCTGTGCTTGTTCAGCTCTGTTGTGGCCATTACATACTGTACACTTACACAGACCAAAGATATGTTTTAGTTGAACTGGTGAGTCTAATTTGCCTGTGGAGCACGAAAAGTGTTACATTGCTGAGCTGCTGTACCCACACGTAAAGCCAAAAACTGTGTCTTAGCTGGTGACCACAAAGACTTTAAGAGGTGTTCCACAAAACATTTGCACTTATACAAAATTATATAATACTACAAACATATAGCATGCAGTGTTTTGTATTTATAAATATAAAATAAATTATAAAAATTTCAATATACCTACAATAAATATTCAGTTAAGTACACCTGGCATACCTCTCCATGTTTGTGTGGGTTTTGGGTCAACTGGGGACTCTAAATGACCAGTTAAGTGTATGTATATGTGTATGTGTATGAATGTGTATGAATGTGTATCACATTATTATACTGTAAAAATGAGTGACTGATTCTACGCAGTTAATTGTATCTATCATTTTATGTCACCTCAGATTAATGTGTTGACTAAATATTACATCCTATTCATTGTAAGTTGCTTTGCAGAAAAGTGTCTGCTAAATGAATAAATATTAATGTCTTGTGTAACTGAGCTGTCAGAAGGCACAGAATTCAAAGGAGGTCTATGTAAATGGGGAAAAAATGACAAATGTGATAAATGATTTAATGAAAATCCTAAATTCTCACAGCATAAATATGTGGATAATGGGATTACTCTTTTGTTTAAGGTTTCACACATCCTTTGGACATTGCATTAAAAAATAAACGTAAATCTCCAGATATAATCATAGCTGCAACATAATTAATAGCAAGTGAAAATTTCTTTTAAGTAACTTATTATAATGAACACAGACTTAAAATTTTTTAAAAATGGATATTACATGTGCCCTGCAAGCTGCTAAAGTTGCTTATTTGAGTGATATTTTGATCTGAGAGTGAGAGTAAGACAGAACAAATGTATCATTTTAGGTGTATTGAAAATTCTGTTAAAAGTTCACTATTAGACACAACAGCTCAGGATTTCTCCATTAGCTCCAAGTCGCCTCTTATTACCCTATAGCTTTGTTAGTTATAATGTGCTGTCATAATGCAAACTCTCAGTAAGTCTCTCCACCAAAAAGGAAACTAAACTCTATGACTGCTAACAAAATCAGCAGTTGAAATTCAGGTTCAGTGAAGCTTGCTGAAAGGTTAGTGTGGCCACCCTGTGTGCTAAAACTGGTAAACTAGGATATATAGTTTTATATTAAAAATGTGGGGGGATGAAAACAGTGAAAACAAATTGCAGACAACACACACATTTATAGAAACGGTGGACGGTCTCCCTGTACCAGTACGGTCAATTTAGTTCTGTTCCTTAATTCCCAGAGGTGCTGTGCAGATGTACCCTTGAGAAACTTAAAAATATGTAAAAACACAGCATGTAATACATTACAAAATAGCATTTAATTGCATTTGCTAAAAAGTATGAAGAAAGCAATGCTACCAGAAGGCTTTCATGAGCTGACTGATTTCATAATCCTGTCTGTTTCCTGGCTTCTGTGTCCTCTGACTTTGATGTCTCTCTGGGGTCTCTTGTTGGATTTACTGGAGTTTCTTGACCTTCTAGTGCTCCTAACACTGATGAATCTTCTACTTTTAATGGTTGTCTTAATTTGATTCTCATAGCTTTCCTGACAGTGACAGACTCTCCTATCTCTAATGGTTTTGCTGGATCTGCTGGTTCTCCCTGACAGGTTCATCAGTAAGTCTCCTCTGGGAACTGTCACAGTGAGCCACAGTGGGAAGTGAATGGGAAACGGCCCAGGCCCGTTTGTTGTGGTACACTGGGGTGGAGTAACAGATCCAGGAGAACAGCCAACCTCCATGGAGATAATGGCCATTGTTCCCTATGGCTGATCTGGAAAGACATGGCTCCAGGTCACTTCATTCAGACCTATCTGTAGATACCTTGGATGTTCCTCTGGCTCTGAGTTTGAGGAGATGTGACATCTGCATGGAAATAAGCTGGGTGCACAACAGCTTGCAGATCAGCAAAGAAAACTGCATGCAAGGAATTATTAATACTTAATTCCATTTGGGTGGGCTGTACCATAGCAACCATTCTCTCTTGGAGAGTTTTGTTCCTGTATCTATAAACAATATATTATGCTTATTCTGTTCATGCTTCTCAAAGTGAGAACTGCCCCTTGGCCTGCTATTTTGTTTATGTTTCATAAATAGCATTGTTTTTGTATGTTGTTATGACCGTGATGTATAAAATTTATACAGGCAAGACCAAAGACTCCTGGTTACACTACAGAAGCTTGCCAAGGTTAGCCAAGATGTGTTTTTTTAATGTAATGATTTTTTTTCACTTTATGAAAATAAAAGTTTGCATTGATTGCTCTTCATTGCAGCACAGTCTATGGTACCAGAAAAAGAAAAACCCATAAATATTTTAAATGACATTATCTTTGTCTAAGTAGATTATTCATTTAGCTGATGCTTATTTGCAAAACAACTTACAGTGTTAGGTTACCTGCAATTATTTAGCTACTTATGCCATGAAAGCAGCTTGCTCAGGAGTCAAACTTTCAACATCAAAGCCAAAAGGCATCATTATGGTACCTGCAGTAGCACTATGGTACCTAGTAGCTGTAAATAATAAAGTCATAATGTCAAATTGACATGACCAAAAGTATCTGGACATGCTTTCTAATTAATGGGTTTGGCTGTTTCAGCCACACTTGTTACTAAGAGGTACATAAAATCGAATATACAGCCATGCGGTTTCCTTATACAAATGTTTGCAGTAGAATGGGTTATACTAAAGAGGTGAATGACTTTCAACATGGCGCTGCCATAGAATGCCAAGTTTACAGCAAATCAGTTTGTCAAATTTCTGCCCTGCTAGACCTGCCCCAGTCAACAGTTAGTTCTGACACTGAAGCAGAAATGTCTAAGAGCTTGACTACAAAGTGGTAAGCCACACTAGATCACATAACAGGACTGTTGAATACAAAAGCTTGTTGCACATAAAAATCTGTTGCCTGTGTTGCATGTTGTGCGTTTGCACTCAGTTGCAAGCCTTTCTACCAGTTTCTAATCTGCCTCTGGCAGCAACGTCGGCAAAACAACTGTTTATCATGAGCCTCATGAAGTGAGTTTCTATGGTTGAGCAGCTGCCCACAAGCCTAAGATGACCATGCACAATGTCAAATGTCCAGTGGAGTGGTGTAAAGCACGCTGCCTTTGGACTTTGTGATGAATTGGACTTCACCATGTGGCAGTCTGATGGACGAATTTGGGTTTGGCAGTGGACAGCAGAATGCTACCTGTCTGCTTGTATTTTGCTAACTGTAAAGTTTGATAGTGGAGGAATAATGGCCTGGAGCATCTTTTATGGTTTAGTCCCCTTAATTCCAGTGAAGGAAAATCTTAATTAATTAATAATCTTAATTTTAGAAGACTGTGTGCTTTCAGCTTTGTGACAGCAGTTTGAAGAAGGAGGGCCCTTTTCTGTTTCAGCATGACAATGCCCCTGTGCACAAAGCAAGGTCCATAAAGAATTGGTTTACTGAGTGTGGTATGAAAGAACTTGACTGGCTTGCACAGAGTCCAAACCTGAACCCCATCAAACACCATTGGGATGAATTAGAATGCTGCCTGTGAGCCAGGCCCCATTGACCTCACTGATGCTCTTGTGTTTGAATGGGGGCAAATCCCTGCAGCCATGTTTCAAAATCTAGTGGAAAGCCACAGTTGAGGCTGTTATAGTAGCAAGGGGGACACCACCTCCACATTAATACCCATGGTTTTGAAATTAAATGTTCAACAAGCTCATATGGGTGTGGTGTTCCTGTGTCTATATATTTTTGGCCCTGTAGTGTACCTCTAACAAGCAAACTACAGTTAGCTATGGACAGTTTTATTGTTTTGAAGACTAATGATCAACATAGAATGATTCCATTTACAATTTGTGTTTTGTGCAAGTTAGCTAAATATTATTTAGTTTAATGTGGCAATGTTTAATGTGATATTATAGTTTAAAGCCAGTGAAGACATTACTCATAGCATGGTTCTGTTGTTTTAGTCTTTCACTTGTATTCTAATTTTAGGGTTTTTGGTAATTTTTCTTTAAAGTCTTTCTCATGTTCAGCTCTCACCAGCTCAGAAAAATTCATACTGGGAAATATACAGCTGTTGTAATATGTCTGCCCACATACTTGCCAACATTTGAACTTTGCCATATCTACATGCAACTTTCTTCTGGTACATTAAAATGTTTAATACTCAGTGTGATCTGTTTAAAAATGCTTGTTGTGTAACTAAATGCAGTAGGTGAGTGAGGTACTGTCATATTGTCAGAAACACATAAACTGTGCTGAAATGTGTTATGAAGAGTGCTGCAACTTGGCAGTTTCCAAGGCATTGAAAATCTCCACAGAGTGTGTTTTTGCTGTTTGGCACAACACTGTAAGTGTGTGGGTAGAGAACAGATTATTGTGTCTTTGACCTCCTGAGAGGTGATAATTTGTGCATGATTGGGCGGGGCTGCAGGGGTCCAGTGGTCATCGCCTTTTGCCATGGTGGGTCTCAGCAGGATGCTCAATGCTGAGTCAACGTTTGCGCAGTGGTCATGAGCCAATGGGGGGGTGCATGATAGAAGCCTCAGGGGCCACTAAAGGGTCTGAAGAGGGGGGTCCACTTTGATCCTGCTGGACTACAAGCAGCCAGGTGGATTAACCGTACTTTACCCCCCAACCATACACACATCATGCCTGTGGCAGAGGCGGGAGCAGGGAATTATTTAATGGTTTTCTGAGAACAGTCAAGCGCTAGGTCCACATTTCAGCACCCTTTGTTTTCTTGCTCCCTTTTTGTTCTTTCTCTCACTTGAAATAAAATGCTGGCTGTAAACACGAGAACCCTGTCTTTTAGGGGAGGTGTCCCCATCCCCCACTGCCTGATCTAACAAGTTCTACCTGTAGGTCACACATCTCTTTGCAATGGAGGTTGTGACTTGTGCATTTGACAGTCACAGTGACAAAGTGCAGGGATTGTACAGTAATGGACAGCAGGTGGCATATTAGTCAGGTGGAGCCTTCCAGTTGGGGGATCCAGATGTAATTCCATATCAAAGTACAGTTTTGACATAGTAAAAATTATGCAACTATATAAATGGGTGAAACAGCCTTACATTGTAAGTCACGCTCGACAAAAGTGCAGAAGGTAATGAATGCCTCAAGTGCTTAATTCTGCCTGCAGTCTTAGAGTCTTGAGAGAGCCAAGACACTGTCATGTGTCTCTGAAGTGCAGAGATGCCCTGACTCACACCACAGCACATGCGATCAGTACAAACTGTGAAATGGGTGGTGGAAAAAATGGTCAAATTACGACTCTAAATCATTTCTACAACTTGTTAGATGTCAAAGCCTTCTGTCTATTTTATGTCGCACATAAAACAGAATAGGAGAACACCCCCCCCCCCCCACCTGCCTTCTGTGCCCTGATCCCAGGTCTCATGCTGCACTTTGTGGTTATGTGCTCACTGGCCAAATACTTAGCAGTACATTGAGGGTGGACTGCAGAGTGGTATGGATACATGTCCCATGACCTGAGGTAAACACATAAGCCTGCACTGACACTGCTCATTAAACAAGGATCAGAAGGGGCCGAAGTATGCTATGAAACCATCAAAGCCACTGTCACTTGTTAAAATACGTGGTTAGAGGGACACAGCAGCAGAGCAACAAATGAAGCACTACACTGGGGGCTTCTCTTAGCACAACAATCTACATAACTCCTTTCCTCTTTTTAAATTGTATAGAAAAACAAACCATAGGGATACTTGATCACAAACTTTGATGTGTTAATTTACTTGAGCTGCAGATGGAAAACATCTTGAAGATCTTACTAATTCACACTGTATTTGTACAGCTGGATGTTTTTAACTGAAGCAGTTTAGGCTTGCTCAAGGGTACAACAGCAGGGCCCTTTTCTAGCAATACTGTGGAAGTGCAGTCCATCTCTTTCCCCTCTATCTTACAGAAGGCAGCTGCCATGGAGGTTCCTGCAAAGGCAAATGTTGTCTCTCAATGCCTTAGCCTCAGTGAGTGACCACCCCCTCCATCCACCCTCTACTCTTTGCTGCAGCACGGTCCCCGCTCTGGCCGATAAGACGCTCTGTTGTCTAGACTGCCATGGAGCTCTTGCAGACACATTAAGTTATTAGTGGTGTTATGTGAGCCTTAATCCTCTGGCAGGATGGGGTTTCCTCCAAGGGGCTGGGGGGGTCGGGAAGAATGATGCGTTGGGCTTGTAGACTTAATCACTTTTCTACCAAAAACTGCTGTGTTTTTCCAGAAACTGAAGTTACTTTTCCGACAACAAGCTGGAGAAACAGTGCTGCTCATATTGCTACAACTCTTTGGCAAATTTAAATCCAAAAAGTCCTTGTTAAATAAAAATCAAATGTAAAAAACAAATGCAATCTGGAAGGCCAGTCAGAGCAGCTTTGTATGTGTTGTAGGAAAAGAAAAATTATTTTGGAAAAAAGTTTTTCCACAATGACTGCTACCCAAAGAGGAATTCCAGAAAGGCAAATCTATGATTCTGTCAATTGCATTATTTGCAAAGCCTGAGCTTTACATAGTAAGTCGGTAGATGTGTGACCAAAAGGTGTGTGTGTCCAGCTGTCCTGAATGGCAGGGACATTGAACCCTCAACCTGGACTTCTCCAGACAACCAGCCTGGAGCACAAATATGTGGACATAAGCTAAGGAATTCACATGAAAACATTTGCTCAGCTTCAACAAAAAGCATAATAATAATCAATTGGTTCACGTGATTGGGTGCCATGGGATCCCAGGCCTCCTCCTAGACAAACTCCTGCTGTTTCTGTTTCGGCTGGAGGATCCCTCCTTTGCTGGATAACCTGAAAGTTAATTTGACCCAGGATAAGAACCTTTTAATTAACAGCACCCCTCCCCCTTGCTAAGTGGTAACAAATTGTGCCATGATCCCCCCTCCCCAGCCACGAACTGCTTAGCGTCTCACTGTGTCCCGGCTCACAGGTGCGACAGGGGCTCATTAAAAGTATCCCCTTGCATCTCAGGGTGACACCCTGGGGCTCTTTGATGTGTTGGGGTGAAGGGGTGTCTGGTTTGGTGTCGACCCACTGAGTGACAGTGTTGCAGGGCAGGAATGGGTTCGAGACCAAGTCTCCCACCTATCCTCACTCATCTCAACCAGTTGGCTCAGTGCTACTGACAAACATATTGTGAGATTCATCACTATTAAATACTATTTCAGCAAATTTATTAGCTTTCACTTGTTGTTTTAACATAGTGATATTGCTAAATGGGATGTTGCAAATATGGCTTAATAAGTAACAAAGTTCATACAAGCAGCTGACTGATGATTAATACCCTAAATGCTGTGCATTGTGAAATTCTGTGTGCCTCTGTTTGACGTTGTGCCTGTCTCGTGAATTTCCATATATGTGTATGTATGAGAGTTAATATGTATGCATGTTAGTCGTGTGTAATGTTTAGCAAATGACTCTTATAGAGAACATGTGCATGTGTATGATATGTATGTGAGTGTGACTTAGGGCATGGCTGACAGCAAGACAGAGGAGGAGTGGGGAAAAGCAAGCCGACAGAGGAATGCAGGGGAGTGCATCAGCTCTTTGTTTACACACTCACATATATCTGTGATGGTGTGTGTCCAGGAATGTGTGAACATGTGTGTATAGCAAGGACACCCTTTACTTTATGAGGTACCTTTGAAAAAGTGGAACTATGCATGTGGCAAGCAGGGTGATGGGGGGCAGAGTGAGGAAGGCCAGGCAGGGGAAGGTGGGTAAGGCTAGAGTTCTCCTCAGATCGGCTTTTTTGAAATTGGAGGGAACGAGACAAGACACCGAAACCTGGGTGGCTCCACCAGACGTAGGCAGCGGCAAGACTACAGGCAACTTCCAGACAACCCTATCTACCCAAAACAGCAGTCTTAAAAAGGGTTCTTAGGCCCTGAAATAGGGACTCAACTATACTGAACTGGAATAGACTAAGTGGTTTTTGGAAAAAGGCATATTAAAAGCACCACCTGATGAAATGCTCGTATGATTGCCAATGAAGATCTATAAACAAATATCTTTGCTCTACAGGGTCCAAGATCAGTGGAGGTATCACTCTCATTAATCATCTTACTGTGACGGTTTCTTAGCATGTCTGTTCATCCTCTACGTTCAGTTCATTGGATGTTGCCAGAGTATCCCTGACATCCATACTATTGAAAGTATTCTGTGAAGGGATACACATCAGCAGCGGGAACCCTGGGTACAAGGGACACAGATTCTGCAAGGTACTTTTACTAGCTGCATTTGTCACACTAGCTGCATTTGTCACCCTTTTTATAGCCAAGAAGAAGAGAGAAATTTCCTTCTTTCTCTCCCTCTTCTGCACGTAAACTCACACACACTTGACTCAAAGCTCCAGTACTGTTTATTTTCACAAGCTTTGGCCCAAATATCCATCTGCTGGTGCTCCTGTCAGCTGCCATGCTTGGGTGGAGACCCCCAGCAGCTCGTCATCCCTGCCCCACTAGACAAGCTGTCTGTCTGCTTAATTACTTCAGTGACCAGTTGGGCAATCTGTTCCTCCTGTTATCAAAAACAACACTGCCACAGAAAAAAAACACCAGGAATCACTAAACATGTCACATTTCTACCTCATAGCAGTTTATTTACCAGAGTGTTATTAATTTTGTCAAATTTCATTCCTTGAAACATGAAATATTGCCAGGATATATTACTTGTTTAATATTTTTCCAGCTACATCACAAAATAAATTATACTATTATTTCTGCTAATTAAAGTCATTTTTACTTCCTCAGTAGGTCTTTATATTCATATAGATTTCCAAAATTGAGAAAGTAGCTGTTTCTGAAAACCTCCCAAACGTTTATTCCACTCTAAAAATACAAAAAAGTAAAAAACTGGGGTTGAGGTAAATAATATCTCAGACCTCAAAGCCCCAAGTTGCGATTGTGGTGATTTGAGGTCTTCTCACTCTCCGTTACATCTCTTCTAGCCTGAGGAGGTCCTGCTCTCCCAACTGGATGTCCCAGACAAAGTATTCCTTGACTGTCTTTTCAATGCTTACAGTTGTTGACTTAAGTGAGACCACCAATTGTCCAGGGATTAAAAACTTGTCTCTCCAGATTATGTCTGATAGAGTTCTTTATTGTCACACCCAGAAGCCCACTGACCCAGTGCCACCCCCTTTGAGATGACATATGTAGTGGTAATGGTCTGTTATTAGTTTTGGCGCCTGAGTGTTTGCTTGCCACTGGATTGGGGCCAGACCCAACATGACCTGTCTGCACAGAGGCGGGCTGGACCAGTTTACTCAGCAGTCGACCCTGCCTGACCATCATGGAGGGCCCTGGCCCTCTTCCACTTCCTGTGAGCCCTGGGGAGAGCAGTGTTCAGCCAGGGTGCCTCTGTTTCAGGTGAAATACAATAAGAATGAAAAACTTTATGCCACTTCCCACCCAAATGTAAGCAGGTGGCTACTATCATCAAGTAAAATACACTAGTATGTGTGTATGCCAGCCCTTGCCCATTCAACACGTGTGTACCTACTCATACTCAAGCTTACTCAGGCATGCAATAGCTGATCAGCTGACTAGAGTGTTTAAATATATAACTTTCAAACCTGAGAGCTTTATAAGGTTCCATGTGTATGTGTCTGACAAAGACTTCGTTCCACTAAGGAAACTGCAGTTACACAACAGGCACAGGAAAAACAACAAATCAATTCCATAAAATGATTTATTCAAAATACAAAGTATAATTGTGTCATACAGCAGTTAGTTACAGAGCTGACAAAATACATACAAGAATTCATGAAATCCATCCTTAGTGCAGTGTCCCTCTATGAGCTCTGTCCTCACAGAAACCTCCTTGAAGACCAAATAGCATTTGTCAGCCACCATCTGCCCCCCCCCCACACATATTTAGTTAAGTCACAACACTTTTCCTTGGCTTACACCCCCTCCTGCCCACCCCTGCCTCACCATCTTTTGCCTTAACTAACACAAAGGAGGCAGAAGTGGAGAGACAACTTCATTGCTTCCTACTGCTCCTTCCTTTTGCTCCAAGTGCTTGCAAACAAAAACACAATAACAACAAAAAGAAAGGTATGAAAATACTGTACATTTGTCTTTTTACCAGTGTAATCAGGGTGGAGAATGCACTCCAACCTCACCTCACCCATGCCTCTGTTCGACGGGCAGTGACCCCTAGCAGGGAGTGAGGGAGAAGACAGTCACATTTTTTTTTTACAATTTACCTCAAGAAGGTGTGTGGGAAACCAGCAGCTGTGGGCTCAGCCAGCTGGTGCCCGCTGCTGGGAGGTGGGATGAGGGCCAAAGGGGGTACATACCCCCCTGGGACAACAGTCTTGTGTGCAAACCCCCCTGGGGCACAGCTGTCATTGTGAGATGTGGAACACAGCCCTGTGTGCACCAGCATCCATCCAGCAAGTACAGTTTTTTCACTGCTCTATCTGGGACTTTTTTCACCTTTGCCTTCATCTCCAGGAGCAAATGGAAACTGATGAAAAGTTTTTCACCTGAAGCCTTTGATTTACCTACAGCGTCACTCAGGGACGGAAGGCAGGAGTGCCAGTTGCTCTCCTGCTGCAGGGCCTCTCACCCTACCTAGACTTCACACCTTGGTGGCCAGAGACTGCACCTCAGACTTCTGTGTCTGGGCACTCAGGGTGGAGGAAATGGAGCTCATCTGGCCATGCATGGCCTTCTTCAGGCTCAGCAGGCAGAGACACTGTGAACGGAAGCGCAGGTCGAAGAAGGCGTACAGGAAGGGGTTGAGACAACTGTTGACGTAGGCCAGGCAAGTGGCATACGGGTGTGCTAGCAGCAGGAAGCGTAGGAAGCCGCAGGTGTTAGGTGCCAGGCTGAGGTAGGAGAGGGCGTCCATGCTCTTCAGCACATGGAAGGGGGTCCAGCAGATGGCAAACACCACCACCAAGGTGGTGATGATCTTGAGCAGGCGACGCTTCTTCTGGTCCTCCTTGCGCAAGTTATTGAAGTGACGGGTGACGGTGCAGCCGATGAAGCAGTAGCACACGGTCATGGCCAGGAAGGGCAGCAGAAACCCCAGCGCTGAGGACGAGAGACTCAGCCCGGCAATCCACAGAGATTCATGCAGCTGGTTCAGCGTCACCAGACTGAAGTCCATACCGCACGTGGTGCGGTTCAGGGTGGCATCCTCCACAGTTGTGCGGAACAGCAGTGTGGGCACAGCCAGGAAACAGGAGAGCAGCCAGATTCCCCCAAGGGATGCCAGCATGGTGCCCCTGGAGCGCAGACGGCTGCTGGACAGAGAGTGCACAATAGCAAGGTAGCGGTCAAAGCTTAGACAGGTGAGGCAGAAGACACTGGCATACATGTTCACCAGCACCACATAGCTGCTGATCTTGCAAAGTGCCACACCGAAGGGCCAGTGGTAACCCAGTGCTGTGTAGACAGCCCACAGCGGCAGGGTCACCACGAAGGTCAGGTCAGCCAGTGCCAGGTTGCCAATGTAGATGTCTGCTGCTCTGCGCTTAAACTTGGACTTCCAGACAGTGAGGATGACCACCCCATTGCCTGAGAGTCCCAGGATAAAGATGAGCATGTAGAGCACCGGGATAAGGGAGTAGGAGGGCTCCCACTCCTCGAAGTCGCATGCAGTGCTGTTGTCCTCATAGTAATCGTAGTTGTCTACATATTCACTGCTCTGCTCCATGCTGGATGTTGTCTCTTCTTAAACCTCAGAAGTAAAAACTAAAAACTTTCAAATCCAAGGCTGACGAAAGCAGCTAAACTGATGGTGCCAAAGTGACAAAGGAAAGCACAAGGTGAGACTTGATGAAATGTGGAGAGAATGTCCCTTCTCAGTGCAGGCAGCCAAAAAAATGCTTCCAACTAGACGTCAGGCACAGGCAGCTCAGCAAGACAGAGTAGGTGTCTACAGTAACTCTGCACTGCTGACTAGCATGGCTTTTTAAACTCTCAGTCTTCCACACCCCTTTTCCCCTCCCAGGACTAATCCCCCCTCTCGCCATCAATCAGTTCCTGTGGCCCCCGCCCCACTCACACCAGACACACACAGTGAGGCGCTCTCAGGAACTCACCCCCAGTTGCTCAACACCCCTCCTCCAGCCATGACTGATAGCTACTTTAAACAAAGCTGAAAGATACAAAATAATTTTTACATTAAAGTTGCAAATGAAGAAATCACTTTGTCTTCTTCCTCTTTTCCCTTTGTTATTTTATTGCATAAAAAATGTTAATTTTGACACTAATATGATGGTTTCATTTAAGGTTAGAATTCTTTTCACTTTTTATATTAAGAAGAGCACAATGATGCAGGCAAACTGTGCAACATGTAATGAATTGCCTCCAGAGTTAAGCTTAAAAAATGCAGATAAGTGTTGTTATTGTGCCCCGGTGCCGTCCTGCTGAGACCCGGTGCTCCTCTTCACTAAAGGCTTCCTGTTTTTTCAGCCGCGGCAAAAGATCCGAAACATCAACAAATCGCCACTAATTAACTTTTACCCAAAGTGGCATAAGAGGCAAGCTGCATCCAGGCATCTGATCCTCTTTGGAACCCTCTATTTTATAAAGTCTAATAACCCTAACTTCCTATAAAGGTTTATGATAAAAATAAAAAGAAGTCCAGATAAGCCCTGGGCTATAAACTGATGAACACAGACTCAAAGAAATACATTATGATCTACTAAGCTGTCGTAATTGTAATTTGACTTTTGTTTTTATTTGTCTGTGGAAAGAGCTCAGAGCACGAGGACTAGGACAGAGTTTGGTCCATTTACAGTCAACATGGCTCTTACAGGAATTATCACAATTCACAATGGATTTATGACCAGCTACCTCATTTATAATGACTGGTTAAACGTGTGAATATTATCAGCCTACAGCTGTTACAATATATGCTGATGAAAATTTTTTATGTTACTTTTTTGACCAAATTTCCTTCATCTTTACAGCGGTTCTGAGATCTGCATAAGAATCAAACTGTAAGACATTTCTTATGCTTTACTGTATTTCTTTACACTAGATTGTGTAAATCATGTCAACTACACAATTCGCTTTTTTAGTTGCGAATCTTGCAGTATAATAAATCTGCTGACTCAGTTTTAGAGTTTTTCTGAACTGCTTTAGAAGGTATTTTCAGAAAATGTTTGCTTAAAATATTACGTTGCGTGCGCTAGACGTGCGATTTTCAGACTTGTGCTGTTATACATTTAAGCTGAAAAGGTTTTTTGAAAAGATCACAGGATAAACTAACACCCGACGCGGTTCGGGTTCGCGTCTTTGAAGTGAACGGCGTCTGAATTAAACGAACCCGAGTTTATTAATAAACGATTATCGGGAATATAGACATCAGAATAAGATTAAGTGGGAAATACACGGCCTTCCTTCTCAGAATTAATACATATAAGCTAAATGCATTAAGTAATTAAATCCGGCTGAAAATGAAAACACACCTTTAGTAAAACCCTAACTTTACAAACGTGGATGTATCTATGTACACTTATAGTAAGTTGGACTTTTAACGGTTTTAACGAAGTTACGTTTCTAGTATTAAGTGGCACCATTTAATAAACTGACGAGGTTACTTCTGTAGTCGCCCTGCCCGCCGCCGCCGCTCAGCAAGCGGCCTCGCGCTCTCAGCTCGCGCTCGCGGCAGATGGCGCTAATGTGCAGATTATTTTTTTATTTATTTTTTTAAGTTTATCAGCGATGCTTCTCAGTTGTGTTTGTGAAACCGAAAGCTCTAACCTGTATATTTATGTTTGATTACAAATATTTAGTCAGAGTAGTCTAGGCTAATGATAACTGTTGTTTTTGTAGGATTTAGTCTTAAGCATGCAGTGTGTTCCCAGCTTTAACACTATTGAAAGGAAAATATCACAACTGTTTTATTGCTGCTAGGTCATCAGGGTCTGCATAGTGGAAACATGCTTACAGAGTCATGTACACTTGTCTGTGAGTGTTTATAAATGGTTGTGACCCCTTCTTCATGTCCATTATTGTTGGCTGCTGCCACTTTTCTATCAAAGCTGAATAAAGTACTGACCAGATCTTAAATTACCCCAGTTGAAAACAAAGTTTTCCTTCCTGGCTAAATTGGAGAATGGCGCTGAGCCCAGAAATATATCCTTCCCCTGAGGGACACCTTGGAGGCACATGGGGCTGAGGGTCGACCAAGCTGCAGGGCTGTATAGAGACAAATGGAGGTCTCAGCCTGGCACAGTGGGCTGCCTTTTGGGCCACAGTACTCTGTTGTAGGTCAAGGGAGGTTCTCAACTTACCCATGCTAGAGTTTAGAAAGAACCGTTTGCCAAGAGAAGAAATCACATGTTTATAGATAGTAAGCAAGGCAATAAGAACACAGATGACTAGTCTCAAAAATAAGTGTTCCCCCTCTTTCATTATTCCTTACCAACCTCTGAAGCACACATTTATAATCCATACACACACCTGAAGGGGCATTTAATTTCATGTAATAGAACCTGTTAATATTTACTCTTGCTATTTCCACCTCTGTGTCTGCAATACTTTCAGATTGTCATGCTTGTCACTGTAAGTAAATGTACCACACAGTTTCCACTGACTATCTCATTTATTCATTGCACCTTGTTCAAAAAGTCTTAAGATACAGCACGCTTCTACTTCTGAAGCTGTTTTGATATCATTCTGTATGATAAGTAAATTTGAAGGAGCATCCACCATGTCCAACTCCTTGTTAGAGAGACAGCATAGAAGTTTGAGTTGTTGCCTCTGAACTCTGAGGTCACAGGTTCATATGGCCCCTCCTGATGAAAACTATGCCTGATCATAATAAATAATGGGTAAATCACTGTAAGTGGAGAAAAGCATTAGCTAAATGAAAAAATATAAAATCTGGCTGTTAAAATGAGACAGATTCAATGAATATTGAAGTTGAACCTCAGGTGGTATTACAGGGATACAAGAGAGAAATGGGTGGGCTGGTGGAACAGGCGGCAAGACTCATTCTGCACAAGATCCATCATTCAACAGTACAGAGGAGATGGCGCCAGGACAAAAGGCCACGGAGACACAACTAGCCCTCAGCGCTGCCCTCGGACATCCCTCCCTAGTTTAGCGTCTCCGGGTGGGAACCCAACTGCCCTTTCCCTGCTTATCCCATCACACTCATGGCCTCGTTGCTTCCCCGCTTCCTGCGACAAGCCTTTTTTGGCAGTTTCAGCTATCGCTAACAGGAAGAGCTTGTGGGTTAACATAAACTCAGCTCCTTGTACTCTTCCCTGTACTTCTTAGTCAAAGTACAACTATTTTGCTAAAGGAGACATAGTGTGGTTTGTACTGTTTGTGCCTTGGTTATGCAAATGTTCTCATCATCTTCCAGTACACATACTGATTGCCCTAGTTCATATATGTGCAATTCATGCATGCCTATGCTTGTGCTGATGACAAATACAGATGTAAACAAGGCCAGGGCACAGTACATACACTCACTGAGGTTCACAAATGGCTGGTCAGTGGTGGGCTCAGAAGCCCGGGCCCCAGCAGATGCCACACACAAATACCTAGGCCCCACTTCTATCTTCTTCCCAGGAGAGTGGATGGCTCGCCTGCTGGTTCCTGCCCCATAGATCCCTTAAATAAATAAATAGACCAATTAAAAAGTAAGATGGAATTGATAAGAGACAGATGGTCAGCCTAGTGTCTCATTGGCATTTTTACATTACAGTGTGTAACTTTAATGGGACACATTCGGTCATCCACCACATGTCCAGTTCAATGAGCAAGACAGATGGAAACGCTTAAGTGATTTTTTTGGTAGCAGGACAGTTAAGTATCAGTGAATCTGTTGTGTGTTATCTCTTCACTTCAAGTGTTTCTTCTCAGCAGTACAGTTAATGACACCTAGGAAGCTCTAGACAAGTGGAGGCTGTGGACTTTCTGGGTAACATAGAAGGCTATGTTTACTTTGCCTTGTTTTGCTTTGCCATGCAAAGCAAGGATTACAAGTGGACCACACATGTGAGAACAGGTTTCGCTGTAGCCCTGAAACAGCTGTACTGCTTTTTGATCTGTCAATAGATAGCCCTGCTGGTGGAACACAACCACTTTTGCCAAAGAACCATCAAACCCACCAAAGACTCCTTTTTTGGGGAGACATTCTGAGTAGAGAAACTGCCCCTTGGAGGTTCTGGGGCTGCAGTAGGGGTTACATTTGCAAGGCATTTCAGTGACCTGGAAAGAAAACATGATTTTTGCCCCTAGCCATCTACAAAAATATGAATATAAAACTATCCAGAGAGAAACCTCACCAACCCAGGAAATCCTTGCAGGTAATGGGGCTTCTTCCAAGCCCAGGAAAGACCTCTAAAGCTTTAAGTCCATTCCCATGATGCTTCACAAATTCAGAAGACCAGAGATGTGTGGTTGAAGACCTGTCCAAAATTCATTTTTTGAACAAGATCAACTTTCTGATGTGTTGAATTCTGTCTTAGACTCAGAATCATAATTTTGTCAATGTCTGCCTTGGAGAAGCTGCCTTGATGGAAACTGTGATCACTGTGGAGCTATTTCATGCCATGTTTGAGACAAGTGGGAAAATAAACCAAAGGAGTGCCTCAACAGGCAAGACAGGGCACCCTTAATAACTTTGTTTAATCATTATTATCTCAACCACCATTAGCTCACATGATCTGTTGACAGCAAGTCCAGCAAAACTCACCATAATCACAATTGGGTTGGATGTGCTAGAGAGGTAATTGTGATCATGTGCCTACATCAAAGGTATAACAACTTTCCACATAGCACAGTGACATCTGGTCACAAGTCCAACCCCCACAACAATATTCCTACCCAGCGCTCTACTAACATGAAATCCAATCATCCTTGTTTGGGAGATACAGAAATACACATTGCCCCTTATTTGTTAGATCCCTGATAAGGGGGTAAATTCTATGAGCTAAGATTTGTTTGAAGTCTGAAGTTGTTGGATGCCAAAAATGTCAGTCCTCTGATTTGTGGGGTCAACAGTTCCAGAGCTGGAGGACCCTGGGGATTGAGAGTGAGGTCACCTAGAGCTTTGGCAGGGGTCGCAGCCCACCTGTCACTAGATATGATTGAGGTGACACACAAGACCATGTGTGGAGACATGCTATGTAGTTTTTGATCCATTCTGAGGGAAAAGGAGAATATGTGTGTGGGTACTACCAGGAAGGAATAACATTTTTAACTGTTTTTTTCTTTTTTCCTTTTTATTACATTGACTTTTTGAAGAATGATAGAAGAAAGTCAGGCCTTAAGAATAACAGGAAATTTTGTGTCGCCAGGATGGATGTGAAGTAAACAAAGGCCACACAGACACACATCTAATAAACGAGTGTGAGGACATACAAGTGTCACTGGTTGCACGGCGGGCTTGGGGGAAGTTGCTTCAACACTCCTGTTGCCTGCTGTAAACTAGAAGCCCTGATGGCTGGCATCAGCATGCTAAGCACTGGGGCTCCAACAGCTAGACAAGATCACACCTCCTTGATAAGGGCTCCACAATCTTGCTGATACTCATGAAGACCTGTGGCCCCTGGGGTTAAACTGGTCTGCCCAGCTATAGTCCTTCATGGTGGCCCATGAGCCCAAGCATTTTCATCCTGCTCGCTTCCTCCTTGAATGCATTCATTGCTCAAGTGCTTGAAGCTAAAAGATTGCTTCTAAATGAAGCTTTTTTAATATGTGTGTGAGCTGGACAAGAGCAAGGTCTCCTGACACCCTCAGTGAGATCAGTCAGTCAAGATACTCCACTGCCACCCTGCAATTAGCTGCTAGCAGATAGCCTGTGCTCTGATCCAAAAGAGCTTGTTGCAAGAAGTTCGAGGAAATCCTGCAATTTTTATTTTTATGTTTATTTCTATTTCACTATACACAGGTTAGAGTAGAAATGAAATATGATTTGTACAATTTCAGGTGTAACATATATCAACTTGGTGCAACACCACACAACAGCACAAAAACAAATACAAATTACAGACACAATAATAAATATGAGACACCAACCACCTAAACAGTAAATTATTTCCATTTTATCATAATATTATTGTACATAGAGGTCCTTTGAATAAGGTGCAGATATAGTGGTTGATAAAAACATGGTATAAATTAGTATCACCATTAAGTCTTCTAATTTTCATTATTCTTTCTTTGTTTGACTTGTCTGGTCCACAATTATTAACACCACTTGTCACTAAGTGGTCCAGATTTTCATTTATCTGGTCTGTGACATTTGGTTGTGTGATAAACTGAGACTGTATTTGTAAATTGCACCAAAAGACTAGATGAAAAACACCATGAAACGCACTGCAACGTAAGAACTATGTAACCCTCCAGTTGTGATCTTTCACAACGCATCTGTTTTTGCAAAAACTCAAAAAAATATTTTATGTACAATGATGTTCTTGTTCACCCTTCGGTCATTCAGTCATGTCCGACCCTTTGTGACCTCATGCACTTTACCACACCAGATATGTCTGTCATCTACTACCCCTGAGTTCTCTCAAATTCATGCCCATTATTTTAGTGATATCCTCCATCCATCTCAACATCTACCATCTCCTTCTCCTCGTGCCTTCAATCTTTCCCAGCATCAGAGTCTTCTCTAGTGATTCCTGTCTTCTCATTATATGGCCAAAGTAAGTGAATTTTAGCTTCATGATAAGTCCTTCCAGTGCACAGTCTGGCTTTATTTTTTTTACTATTACCTGGCTTGACTTTCTTGTGATCCAAGGACTTTCATAAGCATAAGTTCTGTGGCACTCAGTCTTCCTGGTCCAGCTTTTATCATGTTATTAATTATATTTAATTCTCTATTAATGTGTTCTGCAACTTTTTCCTGATGATATTAACCATAATAATGGGTCATTCTGAGTGAATGTGAGAAGGGCTTGGAATGGATTGGAAATTTTTCGTACAACAAATTATGGAATAAGTAATTTCACTATCCAGTTTTTGATATTTAGGCCATTTTCAGGGATGAATTAGGACCAGATAGCAGTGGACAACTGTATAAATAAAATGTGAATGCAGTAGATGAAATCCCAAGTACATGTTTACATTTGCAATCTTTGAAATGGACCAGAGTCAGTGGTCCTTGATTACACACAAGAAAAGACAAACATTGAGAACACCCTTGTGATTTCCTTATAGATGGAAAAGTCTGACAGTTAGCAGACCATGGAGAGAAGTCAGTGATCACATGAACTGCTACTGTGTTCCCAGAGATGTCCTGCTGTGACCTCTAATACAAACCTGCATACTGAGATGTGAACTGAACCACTGAGATCATCCTACTGTCAGTGTCTTGTAACAGCTTCTGGTGTGTTATTTCACATGCTTCCTGAGCTACACACCAAATGCACACCTCAGCTCCACCACTCTTCACAACAAATCAATGCCTCTCATGAGGGAAGACACAACAAAGCTGAGAAACACCCTCTAACAAAGCAGGAAATGAGGGGACACCTGACACTGCAGATCAATCTCCATGGCAGCATACAGCTGCTGAACACAACAGATATTGCTCTTCTACCTGTTGCCCCTGACTTCACAAAGTGTTCAGTGACAAACAAACCTAAATGCTTTCAGTGTGAGGCTGTGGCTTTAACCACTATGCTACCTGCTGACTAAATTGCAGAGAAACAGATCACGGTGGTTCTGCTCCGAACCATGGACCTCAGGCTCATGATCTGTGTTTTATGCAAAAAGTTATATTATAATCTAAAAGAGGCTGTTTTTACATTAAAATGATATATTTTATCATAACTACGTGATCAATCTATGGCAAGGGGTGCAGAGTGGTTGTCTCTCTCCTACTGTGACATTCCTATCAGTGCAGGTTAACCTTTTAGCCCTGTTAATGGCCTTTTCTTGGCTTGTCTGTGAAAAGCCCACATGACACATCCTTCTGACCTACAGATTAAGCTATATCTTTTGTCATGTTTATCTCTCTGTCTTGTTCTTTTGAGACACAAATATCTGAAGTAGAGTTTCAGCAGAGATCAAAACTGGTGACCAGCTCCATGAACCTGCTCAGCTGCTTTACATCCCTTTTCCATGTTGGGTTTGAAGGCTTCTCCTGAGAGTTCTGGTGGTTCAGGAGCTCAGGGAGATGGTTCAAATCTGCAACCGCTCAGGGCTTCCCCATCCTTCTGCCACTGCTGTCAGCTTTGTTTAAGCCTCTGCTGGTACTCAAAAAGGCAGAATTTTAAAAATGTATTATAGTTTTATCTTTATGTAGAACCTAGTGATGAAAAAAATCAAGGGATATCTACATTATGTAGTTTTGACTGATTGTGATTTAGTGGAAAAAGTGACTTTGGACTTCCAAACAAATGCAGTTATGAAATGACTTCCTGTTTCAGAAGCATTCGTAAGGTGAATAGCAAGTGAATCAAAAAGAAAAAAAGGTACTGAGAACCTAAAGACTGAAAACCTGACTAAAATATTTATTGTTACTACATTTACTGTTTTTATTAATCCATTTAACTGGTGCTTTTTGATCTTAAGTGTTCCCAGGACTTAGAGGAGGAAACTATATGATGGTTTTCTTTAAACCGACTTGCGATCATTTACCTGTTCTTACACCAGTGTAATTATTACTGTGTCATTTCAGGATAAGTACAATGATGAAGGGTATTCAGCAGCCAGAAGACTTTAAAGCCTGAATCTCTGAGTACAGGGAGCCACTGTAACCACTATGCTCCCATGCTGCCATTAATTTTACCAACAACCACTAACATCAGGATAATGGTGAAAATGTAACACGTGCAATATAGCATTCAGTCATTATGGATTCATTATTGTACTGCTGGCTCAGAAAGCAAAATGCTTGCCTGCCAGAAAAAGCATATTAGTCCTTTTGAACTGACACAAAACTTTTGGGCATGTGCAGAAATGAGTGTGTTTTATATTCCCCTGACAGTTCTTTGTGCTTCTGTGTGTGTTGTCTGTCATTTGCTCAAGACAATGTGGACCGGTGATTAGAGCCCCTCGCAGCGCCTTTCTGCTCTTCCTGGTAGAAGTGCTTGAGGTGAAAGATGGAGACCTCATTGTTATGTTGCCATAGCAGGCACAGCCCTGTTTATTTACACACCCTCTTATCAGCTCTTCTAGTACATCGCAGCCACCAAATGCACATTGTCTCCCCCTCAGTTTACAACATCACATCACTGGGCTGCGTTCCCTCTTCTGCAACCCATGCCGGGTTTTACACCTTTGCTGCACAAATGGACCTTTAGTCCAGTTATTGCTTTCTTTTCCTGGCTACACTGATAAATTTAATTTCAACACACAGTTTCTGTTTTTGAACATGCAAACACTGGGTTGACCACTGACCACACAAACAGTTAAAGTTCCTTGTATGGCAACGAGATCAACAGGAATTTGTTCTTAAAGAGTTTTTTGCTTTGGCAATTTAAACTGAAATACATGTGTTTGGAGAGTGAGACCAAATCCCCACAGTAACAAGAAGGACATGCAAACAGTTCCAGTTAGATTCAAACCCACAGCCCACCAGTCTGGGAAGAAGCAGCACTACTAACTGAGCCCCCATACACTTTATTACTACAGTTATTTATTTTGGTGATACTTTTCTTTATAGTGACTTACAATGTTAAGCTGTTTATAATGATTTACTCATTTAAACAGCTGGGTCATTTTTACTGTTTCAATTCAGGGTCAGTACTTTGACCTGGAATACTACAGTACATACTTGAATTCAATCCTGGGTCCAACTCTGACCACTACACCACTGGCTGTCCTATTCTTATATAGTAATTGATCACAAAGACAAACTTAAAGGGCTTTCACAGGCTTTGAGATAAAACAAAAGACAAACCATCACATATAATATATATTTGTATAAGACATTATACATTTTGATAAGAACAGCAAACAAGGTGGTATAGACAAAAAATTAAATAAATGAATAAGTTCTTTAGTAGTTATAAGAAGTAGAATATTAGAGTATATAGAATATATACTCTATAGAGAATATAGAATAAGGATGCATTGTGAGATGCAGGCGTTTCCATAGGAACTGGCCCTGTGTCAAAGAGTCAGAGGAGGCATCACTGGGTCACAAGGTGCTTCCTGTCACCATGTCCACTTGCTCAGGACCCTTTGCTCCCCCAACCTAAACAACACCAATGTTTGGTCAATGGAGAAAACAGCAGGCTGGGCAGGATGTACTATAATGGGATCAGTTTGTCTTCTGACACTTGTGTTTCATCCAGTCTTCTGTTTGCAGGTTATACTAGGAGGGGTTATTTGTGTAGCAAGACAACAAATTTCTGCCCCTGTTTTCATTAAGATGGCTAATATAAATATTGTTGTTTCATCCTTACTTACTTAGGATGTCCTGGTTGGTTGTTTTTTTTGCACAGTAAAAATAGTGACCAACTGTTGAGAGATGATGCAGGGCTGTGGGTCTGTGGTCCCTTTAGAGTTTGCAGCAGAGTTTAGATTGTGCAGCTCAGCTTGTAAAGATGAACAAAATAGGAAAATACGAGTAAAAATGGAGAAATCCCATCTTGTCATCACAGAAAGACCATAACTAAGAACTTCAGTTACAGTTACACCAGTGACAGCGAGAAAGAAAGTTCATGCCCACAAGGAGACTGACCAGTGGCGCAACACGTTGTGCTGGTTCCTCTCCCACTGGGAAGTTGATTCAGACATGGGTTTTAGTCTGGCGCAGTCTGTATGGAGTTTGCATGTTTGCCCCCTATTCACATGGATTTCCTCCAGGTCTTCTGGTTTCCACCTACAGTCCAAAGATGTTGTTTCAGGTTAATTTTCATCTACAGTACTGTGCAAAAGTCTTAGGCATGCAACTGTTGTTTGTTGAGAAATACAGATAGATTCTTATCTACCATCAGGGAGGTTTCTGATTGGACCCAAATTCATTCTACAGCCTGAGAATGACCTCAAACACCCAATCTCAGTCATACAGAACTATCTTCAGCAAAAAGAAGGAATTCTGCAACAGATGGTCTGGTCCCCACAGAGCCCTGATCTCAACATGATCAAGTCAGTCTGGGAGTACATGCAGAGACAGTCAAAGTCTGCAGAAAAACTGTGGCCAGTTCCCCAAAATGTTTGGAAGAACATACCGACCTCTACCTTAAACTGCATGCAAGTTTGCATAAGAGAATTGATGCTGTTTTAAAGGCAAAGGGTGGCAACACCAAATATTGATTTGACTGAGGGTTTTTTCTGTCTACTGCACTTTTTAGAAGGTTTATTGATTAATAAGTATTTATTTTTGGAACCATCCTTGCTTTATAGCATTTTTCCCACAGGTGCCTAAGACTTTTGCACAGTACTGTATATTGCCCTCATTCTATGTGTGTATGTGTGTGTGTGTGTGTGTGTGTGTGTGTGTGTGTGTGTGTGTGTGTGTGTGTGTGTGTTTGTGATTGCTCTGTGATGAACTGGCATCCTGTACAGGATATATCCAACATCATACCCTTTGCTTCTAGGATAGGCTGTGAGCCATCATCTCCCTCCGTTGCTCAAGAGCTCATTGATAATGGATGGTAATTTGCTGCATTTGACCTTTTGTGGAAAAATATCCAGAGCAGAAAGTAAAACTTAAATTCCTAATTCACTGGGACAAATGAAACTAAGTTTCTCTGTAACCCTGGTAACTGGGACATAGTTCATCCCTGAATGTTTTTTGGAGTTGGGAGCTGTGATGCAGTTTGGAGACATCTCATTTCTAAATGACCCAGATTTGAAACCCTCAAGGTACTTACTCTGAATTAGTACAATAAAGGGGTAAATTAGTAACTGGTAGTAGCTTAACACTGTAAGCTTTTCTTGGAGAAAAACATTGGATAAACAAATGTAAACGTACATGTCTCTTTCCTCAGTGCTCAATCCCTAGATGCTGTGTAGAAACCCAAGTGGAGACCTGGGAAATGAAAACAGGAGAACAAGGGAGAGAACAAATGCTTATCTGGAAGGACAGAAATGTACTGCTGTTTCCTGTTCAAAGCAACACCTCAGTGCACATAATGAAAGGGATTCAGGAATGGAGACTGCTGGGATACGCTGCGCTGCTCAGACACCAGGTGGATCAAAGGTCACCACCTAGTTGCCCCGAAGGAGAAAAAGGAATCGAATCCCTCAATCCCCAGCTAGTTATGAGGGAATGAGCGGCTGCCTGGTTGGTCTGGTGGTTAATGAGCTGGTGATGTGTGGTAGTGGCCTGTGAGCCCAGAGTACTGTCCACTCCGACATTCCAGCAGCTTCTTTGCATCTCTCCTCCACTGTGTCCATGTACTCTGTTCACCTTCTGATCCTTCTTCCTTTTCCTCTCTACCTCACCTTGAAAGTCTGGGGCAAAATCAAGTCATTTTCTGATGCCCTCATCATGCCTGCAGTACTGGGTCTTCCGTTTGCTACTGTCTCGAGGAAGGAATTTAGCAAACCTCATTTTGAAAGTTTTCAGTCCACAGTGTTTTTAACATCCTTCTATAGCACCAGATTTCAAAAGAGGATATTCTTCCTTTGTTATCTTTTCTGACAGGCTGTCATCCAAACCATACAAGAATGTATAGCGAACATAACATTTTACCACTGACTGACTGACAATGACTAATTTGTAACAATATGAAATCTTTTTAAGGTAATACATTTTTGCTATTATCCTGGGCTAGTCTCAACCTGATCTTTATATTCATTCAATTTTATTAATCTTTATAATTTCTGCTTGTTGTTACAGTTCTTTGCCCAGTGTAGCTACGCATGCACAGCATATTTTCTAAATTCAAACAAAAACATTAAAGAGAACAGGTGATTGTGAACACCCCTGATGTACACCTTTTCCAGTTTCACAGTCACTTTTATTACCTACATTGCTGCCACAGTGACAGAGTTTATATAACACTCCATGTTAGACTATAAGGGACTGTGCTACACGATTACAAGAAGAAAAAAGTTCAGCTCAGACACCCCCCCAGACAGACGTATCTGCTCTCTCACTCAGAAAGGGCCTTTTAACATGAAACCACATGAAAGGGTCCAGCGGTGGCTGCGGCTGCAGAAGCTATAATGGGACCGGGGGCTGAGGCGAGGAGCGAGGGCTTCAGGCTGGAGAGGAGAGATGGAGCCAAGGCGTAATGTCCTGAATTGGACCAGTTTACAGTGACCTACAGTAGGCGTGGAAAGTACTGCGCCTCCTTGAAAAAATAAATTTCAGAATTTCAACTTGACACTGTAAACTAAAAAAAAAAATTTGATGGAATAAAACCATTTTAATTGATACAGAAGATAAGAAAAGTTACAAAAAATATACAAAAGTTAAAAATTCAGCTAGAATGACACACAAGCAGATTTCAGCTGAAACATTCTGCACACATGCACGCAGTTTTCAGTGAAGAGTTTTTTTCAGATTTTTTTTTTAGCTCCAAATTAAAAAATTAAACTATCTAAAAACTTTGGCTTTAACCATGGTTTTATTGCAAACAAATCAAAAAGTGGTAGAAATCTGTAGAAGATCTGGGCTCCTACAATAATGCAGACAGGACTGTTCACCAGTGAGGCTGGGCTCAGGCCGTCCAGGATTCCCACTGGATGAGAGAATTCAACCCAACCCAACCCTCCAAATTGGAGTGGAGATTTTCACTTCTTTATTGCCTCTTTTAATAATTTATTTTATCAAAATAAAGATACCTTTACGCATTTTAGGAAATTTACTGAAAAACTACTGTCTTTAACTGTAGTCTTTTTTCGCGGCTCTAATGAATGTTTTTCTACAACTGTACTTCCTACACAAAAAAGCTGAACCAGAGCAATGAAAATATCCATCCATCAGCCATCCATCCATTACAGTTAACCACTTTATCCTGGCCAGCGCTGCAGCAGTCTGAAGCCAGGCAATGAAAATATTAATTTTAAAAAAGAATTTTAAGATAAATACTTTACATTTTTTTAGACTTTCAGAAATCATTTCAGATAGATTAAACTGAAAAGTCTTGAAATACATCAGTACAGGAGTAACTATTTTACTCAGCTGGGACAATTAGCACTTTTAGTTTTCAAAGAATGAGATGGCTAAGAGGTCCAAATAGGCCAAATAATTCTCGTCCAAACTGCAGGCATGTTGATCACAAAAAAATTGAATTATTAAACATTTTTAATGATTATTTAAAATGTATAGAGGAATAGACTCAAAAATAATTACAGCATATGCTAAACATAGACAAACAAAGAGAGACAAATTGCAAATCAGCTGCAACTCAAAGTTCGTCAGCAGGGACAGATGGACACCTCAGAGGACAGTTGCTATATGCTACAAAAGAAGAGCCTCACAATTTATGGCAGAATTGAATGAACACCTCTGGGTCCCTGCTAAATCACTTCATGGTATTACAGCCTCTGAGGAACCCCAGTGTCCCTCAGGACTTGCAGTCTCCTCCACTTCCATAACAGATCTAGCCTTTCTGTGTTCCTTTCAAGCTTTCTGCCAATTTGCAGTTTTTTTAAAAGGGTGGAGGTGTCAGCCCCATACCCAACCCTGAAGGACCTGTGTAGGCAAGTTAATGTAACCAGTAAATCTGAAAAACATATCTGTGGATAGTGGGAGGAAACCAGATCACACAGAACAAACCCACATGAACATAGGGAGAACATGCAAACTCTATACAGACTGAGTAGGGATCAAAACTACATTCTCTAACACCATGTAGCCCTAACCTCCATGGCCTAATCTCAATAATTAATAACTATATACCATGAGCTTCACACTTTAGGAAAGGGCTACATTTTGGAAAGCGCTTGTGTCCAAGGCCAAAGACACACAGCCTGGTGTACGGAGCACAAAATCTGGACCCTGAGTGAAAGGAAAAAGTAATACTGTCTGATGAGTTATTTTTCACCCTACTTCCTACATTTGGGCAACTTCATGTCTGGAGAAAACCAAAGGATGCCTTCAACCCACAATGTCTGTCGCCAACTGGTAAACATGGTGTGGGGTCTGTAATGGTGAGGACAGCCATCTTGTGGGACCCATTAGGTCCAATATCTGCTCAGGGTGGCTGTGAAACAATCAAGAAACACAAGGCCATTTTATAAGGTCAGGTGCCCCCAATGGTGCAAACACTGTTCCCTCATGATGTCCCCATATTCCTGAATAATAATGCCCCCATACAAACTGAAGATAGATGGACAAACAAAGAATTCTATCAAACCCAAAGGAAATTGGTCAAGGATGCAGTAGCAAGCATATTAAACCACATACAACAGAACTGTATTGTATTAATGCAGACGCCTCTAGCATTTCAGACCCAGGTTAGACAACAGGTGTTGTGTACCACCTGTCTGTTTGTTCTAAAAGGTCTTGGTTTACAGAATCATAATTAGGATTTCATTTAAGGGGTAAAAGTCATACAAACACACCTGAGTTCAGCTGGGAGTAAAACATATTCTATTTTTGAAAGGGCATCTATTGCCCAAAGGGTCTGCAGCATTTGTAAGAAACCAGGTGTAAAGACTGGCAAGGTGTTTGGGAGTTTGTGGTAGGCTGCAGGAGGACACTAGTAGTAGTAATAATAATAATAATAATAATAATAATAATAATAATAATTTGTAACAAGAAAATAATGTTAGTGACCACTGGTATTGGTGTTCATGAGGTTCTGTTTTGCTATTAATAATCAGAAAAAGCAACAAAACAATTAATTTAGGAGGAAACAAACAGGAAATCTGCATGAGTGGTTAAAGTACCTTCACAAACAAGCTTTAGTGGGCAAAACAATAAAATCTATCACAAGCTTTACTGGAACACTTACTCATCAACTATGATGTCCATCATCTCTGAAGGGGGGTGTAAAAGTTTCAGCAATCTGACTCTAATTGTTTTCGCATCTGCTCATGGCGTCGTTTTGCTCAGAGTC
Source organism: Arapaima gigas (assembly GCA_900497675.1). Classification (NCBI taxonomy): domain Eukaryota; kingdom Metazoa; phylum Chordata; class Actinopteri; order Osteoglossiformes; family Osteoglossidae; genus Arapaima; species Arapaima gigas. The sequence goes on along the minus strand of UFQX01000229.1, from coordinate 115,830 downwards.
ACGCCGGGTGAGGGCTACATATACACACTTCCAGGATACGCACTGGACGCTTATATCTTTTTCACACACCATTTCCTCTTGTAGCCCTTCCCTTTAATCAGGCAGCGCAGGCACTCTGTGTGATTGCTGGAGCAGATGAGCTTCACGACTCCCTGCCCATGCGATGCTCCTCACACCACATGCTGCGCCTGGGAAGACTTCCTCTCAATGGCACCAGACCACATTCAAGCTGACCTCCATTCAATTAGCCCTGTTATTCTTCATGATTACTGGTATGAAACCTAAACACTACTGCAGCTTGAGTCTGAAGGATGCTGATGAAGAAGTTCCTCAGCAGCAATATTCACACCTGTTTGCTTATCATTCACACATTCTCATTTAATACAATAAACTATTTCTACCCAATTAAAATCAAAAATACATTTTGTTATATAAATTTTCTTAAAAAAATATATCCTGAGACCATTGCAAGATTCCTCAACCATAACCTGCTCTGAACACCATTGATCAAGGAATTAATTACTTGATTTGGCAGAAACCAGATACAAATAAAGCTCAGAGTGTACAAGTACCAGTGATGGTCCCCCATCCTGCACGTTCTGGTATTCTATATGAGATTGTGAGGAGCATATCTGTAATAAATAAGATTAGTTCACTTGGCAAATGAAATCACAGAAGAGGAAGTCATAATTCAGACATTAAGCAGCTAACTCAATGGGCATCAGAGTCAAGTTGCAGTCAGAACCTTCTCAGATGAAATGGACATGAATTGAGGAAACAAACAAACCTTCCACTATCCTCAAATTAGCGATCCTCAACATCAACTCTAGACAGACTAATCCCTGAGTGTGGATGGAGATAACATGGCAGCCCACATATGGTGACTCCACAACACCACCACCTACCATGATTTCAGAAGAAACTTCGATTGCTGGAATTCTTCCTCATACCTATCTCAGCTGTCAATTCTGTAGCTCCTAGAGAAGCTCAAGCTCTCCTGAATGGGCTGCTAACAGCCTCCATTAGTGGGGAGGGGGTGTTATAGTGGATAGAGAAGCTTTGGTCAACAGCAGGGTGAACTGGACTAGAATCAACCTCCACCCCATTCCCCATCCTGCTATTCTGAGTCTCTGCTGGAGATGGTGCCATATTGCAGCAAGACCACTTCCTCACCCAACCCTTACTCATTCTTCACACCAAGGGTCCTACTTGCAACCATAGAGGCTCCAGCATCAAAACTATCACCGTAAAGAGGACATCACTATTTCAACAGTTGCACCCTCTTTGTGCTTAGGTGACCTGTGTTGGCCTGAGAGATATGGCAGAGGGGATTTCATGAAGGCTCTTCAATGGACAAGGGGAAAATGCACAAGCTTCAAAGGGCATGTCTGAAATTGCAGATTCTAGCTTCAAGATGCTCTCCAAACACAGAAGGGGGTTAAATTTCTGCATACCATTGATCAAACAGTAAAACACAACATAAAGTCAAACAGAACAAAATAAAAGGGGTCAAACAATGGTTTGTGGTTGAAAGATGCACTCTTCAAAGTTTTCCTAATGGACACCCTCCTACCCAGCAGAGGTAGGCAGCTTCCTGGAAAGAAGTTGTCAATTTTGGTGATCACAGCATTGTTTGTGGACACCAGAAGGTCTGAACATATTGAAAACACTGCCTGTGGTAATGTTTTTGAAGTCCTGAGCTCAAGTTCAGGCTGGTTTGCTGAAATGGAATGAAACTTGATGAAACTGGGGTGGAACATTCCACAGTGGTCCAAATCCCTTGTTCTGTTTCCACCCTATTGAAAGCCCAACTTGCCAATCTGCGGATTCGCTCTCGCTTCAGGGCTGCGGGGATTTGAGGGGGATTTACTTCACATGACAGATACTCTGCTTGTCACTGCCAGTCCAAAAAGCGGCAAAGACAAACATGTATAATATGGAGAATAACCTGAAGATTTTCCTTTTTTGAAAGGCACCCCCCCCTTTGCGAAAGCCCCTCACTTCATTCCCAAAGACCATAACTCTGCCCTGCTCCCCATTTTCATAAAAAATGACAGACTAGGGTATCAGTAGCACTCAGGGATGACTAGAAGGCCTTTGGACTTCATGATCTGAGTATGCACCACTTAAAAGCCACTTTATCATTTAGACTTGAAAACATGTTGTTTTCTCCTGTCCCTATATTTCTTTCTGTCACTCTCAAGGTCCCTGGTATGGTGTGTCCTTGGGGATGGTCTGGTTACCACAGATACCATAGATAGTTGATTCCTTTGGCATGCCTTCCAGTAGTTGCGCCCATCAATCAGTAAGGCCTGGTTAGTATGGAGTCATTGAACTATCTCTTCTGCAAGGAGATTGTCAAAATGATAACGAGAAATACACAACAAAAGACGCTGACAGAAGTTATTTTCTCCTCTAATATTAAGTTCCCTGCCTATGGTCTTGATATTATATCTTTCACCTCGGTCTGAGAATGGAGGAGCCAGTAGCTGAAACCACCATGACCCCGTGTTGCGTGTGACAAGGACTTCAACTCTGACACAGTCTAACCTAAACAACAAAAAAGCAGCCCAGTCAGCAACTGCTCTGTCAGCTCTGACACATAAACACAGAGACTCAGCCAGCTCACTATTGTTGTGAGGAGGGTGTGCTGTGTGTTGATCCTGGAATGGTCCCCTGGGGAGGAAGGGGCATTGTGTGGCACCCCCCTTCCCAAAAAGAAAATCCCACAGGATTCTGCTCCTTGGCGTCAACATAAAGACTGGTGTCTTCTTCAGGAACTACCTTCTTTCAGGAGAAACAAGGAGGTCTGGTTGTCTGATGTCCACTGGTCATTTCTGGGCAGCTAAGCTACAATGACCGGATGGGCATGGCCTACAGCATCCCTTATTTCCGTCTTACTGTGATTTCTCCTTGTAACTTTCCCTGGTTGCTGCAGAGAGTAAACAGGAAGGGGCCTTCTGAGCTACCATTCGAGTCCTTCTGAGGTACCATTCCAGAAGACATTGGTCACAGGCTCCTCTACATGTGGTCTGTTGGTTGTGGCCATGGATGGCTGTGTGTTCTGAAGTTCAGTGTTGAATCTACAGGCCATTGTGTAGAACTGTTTGTAAACAGATGTTTAGTGTTGTTTACTGCAGCTGTTTGTATGCTTTCAGTGTGTTTCCAAGCAAATATATGCATATGATTGACAGCTTAGACAGATACCTAGATAGGTAAAGAAACAGACATATAGATTACAGATGGACATACAGTTGAACAGATGGATAGATGATGTTACTGTTTCTGCATATCGTCAAATAAAAGACAAAAAAGCAGCTCAGGCCATATTTTTCAGGCCTAGTTCCACTTTATCCTTCTTTTCTAGGAATTTTTCCACTGGTTCCATTGTATCTCATTTTTATTATGGATGCATGATGATATTGCAATTATTTTGGTATCAGACAGAAACTGTTTAAAACAATTTTTCTTATATTTGCCCAATAATTCAACCTGATATTTGATGATAGAATCATTGTGTACATGCAGAATGAAAATGTCTGTGGTGTGCAAGTTTTTCAAAATGAACATGACATTACATATCCCGTATATAACACTTGCAAACTTAGTGTCCATAATGAGAGATTGTTTAGTGCAGGTTCTAATGTGATCAATAAAAAGAGAAATGAAATTGCCTGCAACAAGGCAGAGATGGGCTTCTTTGTGAAGAAAACTGTGCCCCTCATGACTAGAAAAAAAAAATACTGTTTTTATAAAGTGGTGTTATTTCTTTATCATTGTATTTGTTTTACCCTTTTCAATTTCCATTAGTTCAATTGCTGTTAGATTTTTTCCATCAAAAAGACAGTGAAAAGTATTTAAGGCTACAATCTACAAAGCCTTTCTGATTTAAGGATCAGGGAGCAGCCAAATGTGGCTTGGCTGATGTTTATTTTAATACATGGTGCATGGTCTACAAAACTGAAATCTAACAAATATAAGTATTACATCTGTCTAATTCTCATCCAGGCAGGTCTAGTCTCATTATTCTTGGTATTTTATAAATGTGTTGGCATTGGCATTGGCCTATACAAACACAGAAAATAGCAACACTGAAATTATGTATCTGTGTGGATATCAATATCTGCAAAGAATTCTTATATTGTGTATCTCTAATTTTGATTCATTGTTTCATAGGCTACTGGTTCTCAGTAAGGGTGAGTTAATATGTTTGCTCCATTTCATACCAGTATACAGGGAGAACCGAAGGCTGAGCACAAGATCAAAAGTACTAGCTGTAACCTCAAACACTTAACATGATGACTTTAAGAAGCCATTTTTGTTTGCATTAAGAAATACACAAAATAGGCTCTCAAAAATGCTACTGTACAGTTCTGCTCCATCTCATACCACTTTTTGCACCAAAGCTCAAGAATCAAAGTTTGTCTTGAGCTCTACACTGACCTTCTGCTCTACACATGTAAATGTGTGTGGTTAAAAACAGAAGATACGACCTGATTAGGAAGCAAGAGGTAAGAAGAGTGTAAAGAATGAGAGGCTTTAGGTTAGGGGCTAGAAGAACAAGTCCTGACCTGCTACCTCCCTACCATCACACTTTTCCTCTCTTGCCAATCCTGGTGTTGAAGACAACATGAAACAGAATTCCTGTGAGTGCACAAGTGTTATCTGGCAAAAGTGCCTCTGGCTATGACTCTGTAGTGAACCCATCAGTAAGGCTGTCATCAATGTTCCTGCCAACAGGGGATTGTTATTGGGAAGCTGCTGGAGGCCAGGGAGCTCCCTTAGCTATGGCCAGCTGCTAGCCTCTGTAGAAAGCTGTGAATGGATTTGACAGTGTGGCTCCAACAAGTCCAAACAGAGATGAACTATACCTGCTTTGGAGTCACCTCCTGCTGCAGTGTCCTAGTGAAAGGTACTTACCTGGAATTGCTCCAGTAAAAAATAACCCAGTTATATAAATCAAGAATCAAGAATTGTTTACTGTCGAACAGCCTCATACAGCAGGTATGCAGGGCAGCACGAAATGGAGATCCACAGGTTCATGGTGTGCAGAACAGAGGAAAAGTAAATTCAGAGAAGGAATAATAAGATAATACAATATAGACATATTAAATGTACAAGTACAAATATAAATGAAACAAAATGCATAGATTAGTAATAAATAAATACAAATATATGTAAATACACAAACATGTACACAAATGCACATGTACATGTGTATACATACATACACACATATGGTGGATGATAGAAGAGGTGGTCACTGGTGGTCTGAAATGATGGAATTCAGCAGCCTGAGAGGTCGGGGATAAGAAGCTGTTTCTGAATTGTTCCTGTTGAAAAATCACTGCAGACTCACTATATTACTTTGGAGACAGCAAAATGAATAAATGCAACCCATTTTAGAATATGACTAATTTTACAATTTTTGTTATGAAATTATTTTTGTTACTGAACCACAAAAAGTCCACACTGACCTATTTAACCAGCTTCTGCTGACATCTTGTCTCCTAATAATTGAATTTGTTGTCCCTCTTGAAAAGATTAAACTCCACTACCTAATGAGAGTTTGATGTGCTGTTTTTCCAGATATTGTATAGAGAACAGGGATGGACATGGGGGTTCAGGGAGGTCTTCACACAAAACCACAGGGTGTCATTTGGTATCGTGCATAGCGATATATATGCAAACACAGGGAAACTAAAATATTCCGCAGACAAAGAAAAAGCAAGCCTTTCCACAGTTTGTGGAGAATCGGTTAAAAATTTGGGACCAAAAAGCAGCAGGACAGTGGGTCTAAAATGACTTTGTCAAATCTCTGAAAGAAATATTCAAGGAAATACGCACCTGCATAAATAGTTAAATCTGAAAAATTATAAACTGTAAAGATTATATTAGATTAAAAACTCTGGTCAGCAAATCAGCTTTCAAAAGGAGAACCCAAAACTTCCTTTTGCCTGAGATTCATCCAGGACCGTTTTCTGCTTGGCAGGAAGTCATGGAGGAAGTGGGCTGGGGCTGGAGATCAATAGTGACCCACAGTCCTGGAGGAACTGAAAACCTGAATGGATTATTATTTACAATCTCTGGGGTTGGAGTGAGCTGTCCAAGTTTGTATGTATTTGTGCAGAGGTTTGAATGTGTGTACACATACCGACAAAAGGAGAGTAAGCCTTTAAAAACACCTGGTGGACCTTACAGACCCATGGAAACTAACACTGCATGTTTTAAAAATATTTTGTCAACTTTAAAATGTTTTTGATTTTTTAAGGTAGGGACATGAATAGCAGTGCATTGAAGCCAGTCAGTTTAAAATCCCTGTAATGGTACCATGTTTATGGATACATCTGAGTTAGGGTGCATGCATGTAAGGATGGATGTGTGTGTGTTTATGTGAGTTTTAATATGTAACTGTTCACAGAAGATGGACAAAACATGAAAAAGAAATGTGGCTCAATGACTCAGCTAAATGAAGCAGCTAAATCACAGTTCTAAAGGTGGCTACATCACTAAGTCTTGCAATATGTCACGTATGACACAGTTTGAAAGGCACCAAAAATTAGCGCTCAAACTGTAATAGTGATGGTCAGAAAAACTGCTGACATACTAATGCAGTAAAAATCATGAAACCCTAAACAGCACATGCTGAAGAAGGAAAACTGCATAGAAAAATAATTCAGGCTGCAAGTCAAAGCTCACTGATAACTACAGATGGATACTTATACAGACAAAAACGTTGAAAAAATTACACTTTCTATCTCAAAATTTACCATAGAAATCAACCAAAATCTTTGTTACTAAGTTTAACAAAAATCGTACATCTTAAACATAAAGCTGATATTTATGGTACAACCTCCATTTGTAAACAGCATCCAAAGCTAACAGACAGAAATATATAATCTGAAGTACAGAGGCTAAAAGTTGGGTTCCTGACTTGTGGATAATTTGATATTATTTTAAAGGATATATTTGTGGAAAGACCAGTGTAAACCACTGTGCTGTACGTGTAGTGATGTGACAATGGGTCCAGTGACAGATCTGCACTGTCACATAATAGAAAAGGAAAATGTAATTTCAGTCAACCTGGTGTCCTCACTGTGACCCCCTATTCCTGGATAATACTGCCCCCCATACACTCCTACAGAGGTTCACACATTAAGTGAAACTGTCTTCACGAGCTTCTCAGTCACAAATCTAAACTTTCATGGGAAATTTTGAGTGCAGGTTGTAGAGCACATTTCCACCTCTTTTATCGCACAAAAACCTGAGACTTTCCTCCTTGGAGGATGTCCAGTATCCCACTATGCTCAGTTCAGGGCCTGTATAAATAAATTAACCTGAATTAAGCTGTTCTAAAGACAAATAGTAGTGTGGGAGTCAAAAGTGATGTTTATTTCCGTTGTTTGTATTTGCTAATTAAACAGGCCCTTGCATCTGTATCAGCTTTTCAGGATTTTGGGTCAGTATTTTTACTGCAGTAAATCAAGCTTAATACTTTACTCAACAGGAATGGAGCAGTAGCTGAATGTGGGACTTGAACCAGTTCCCTGAAGCTATGCTACCTGCTACTAATTTTGCATTTTTGAAAATGACATAATCCTAGTTTCAACAAACTTTACCAGATGCTGAAGTTTTACACTGGCAAATCTAGGAATGGCTTATTTGTCATTTTTAATGACATTGTTTCCTTTATTTACTTGAATATGTTACAGTGAGGAGGAGACATGTCAGACTTTCTTGTTTTAACTGTTTAATTAATTATAGCACATTATTTTAATTTTTTTGTGACGTAAACCCCCAATTTCCATTTGTGCATTTAAAGCAACAATACTCATAACATGGATTTTGAGGAAATTATTAAAGGAATTCTGAAATTAGGTTTTTATAATATTAGCTTGAAGTTTTAGTTGCATTAAATTTCTGGCTCACAATCTCTCTTTTGTGCTTGAATTTTTTCTCCCTCATTTGTAGGTCCTACAAATTTCAGAGGCCCTATGCACTGCACCTTACAGTATCTAATCTGGTACTGGGTGTGAAAGTAAGTATTTCTTTTGTGTTTTTTTCCAGTTATCATCTGCAAAACGGAAGAACTCAGTGTTATCGCCTGGTTCTTTCTGAGGATTCTTGGGAGTTGTCAAAAATGCACTACACATATTCTAACACTGACCCCCTTATGTCCTTGCAGGGTTTTCTCAGGGTGCTCCAGTTTCCTCCTGCAGTCCAAAGACACGTGTTTCAGTTTAACAGATGAATAGCCCTTTGTATGTGTGTATGTATGTGTGTGTGTGTGTGTGTGTGTGTGTGCATGCGTTACACTGTTGTGTTGATGAGTACATGCCTGTATGTACATTATTGCAAAATGTATATCTAGCAGTGTAAGTTGCATTGGACTGAAAAAAATAATCCAATCCTTTGTCCACCTCCTTGTTTGTTTCTGCAGGAATGAGTACATGTGGATGAGCTGGTCCTGTACTTCTGATATGCACTGGGATTTTAACAGTATTCCTCTGGCACCATTAGTAAGACAGATGTGATGAGGAAACTTGCAGTAGGTCTTCTGACCTCAGCAGAAAGGTAAGGAAGCAGTTTTTGTAACAACTTCAGTTTATCGTTTGGGAGACTAGATACCTCTTGATGGTAGACAGAGGCCCAGTTTCTCCTACAGCTGATTAGCCCTGGCTGCCGTACCTAATATTTCACTTGTTTGCTGTTTTAGCACCATGTTGTCAGGAAGAGACACTGATATCATTGTTCATAAGTAGCCAGTATGTCACAAAGGGGAGAACAGGATTCACTGGATTGGAACTTATTGCTGTGATTTGTTATTTTTTTATCACCATGCAGTTTCCATGGATTAATAGCTACTGGCTCACTGTAATTTTCAACAGATTATATGAACTTATAATGTCTTCAGTTGTCATTGTCTCCATGCACGTCATGTGTGAAACACTTGGGTGTCAACTGCTAGACAACAGGTAGCATAGTGGCTAGAGCCCCTGCCTTCCACTCAAAGAACCCAGTTTTAAATCCCACCTCTAACTGAGATCAAGATGCGTACCCAGAACTGATGCAATAAAAATTATCCTGTTAGTGGCTTTGCGAACAAGTTTCACATCATATGCTTCAGGTTCTATGCTCTAAAGAACCCCAGTGTGGACAAAAAGGACAGTAGAGTGTTGTGAAATGGAGAACTCTTTATGTGGCAAAGGCCTCCCCATGGGGCTGTGATGAAATGGGTTCAAGGGGCAATGTGGAACTGTTGGGTTAGACACTATGTAATGGTGTGGAGAACTATGAAGCGCTTACACTATCTGAACAGGTCTAAATCCCCTCCATGGCTGCTTCACAAGCCCTGCAAGGTAGACCTCATCCTTCCTCAGCCCATTAATTCAGCTATGCAAACAAACCAGAGTGACAGATATCCAGCTATATCCCTCTATCGTTTCCCCCGGTGCTGCTGCCCTGACAGAAGTGTTCTCAGAGCCTCTCCCTTCAACTTGACTCAGAAAATCCATGGATTCCCAGGGGTTCTGTAGAAAATGAAAACCAGATAGCAAGGCAGTGTTGATAGGAACCTAGCCAGGGGTTGAGAAACACTACTTTTACATGCACATAACAACACTACACACACAGTGACACACGTGGACACACACACTTGCACGGAACACTCACATATCAAATAAAATCAATGCACGTCTCTTACAGGATTGTGCATCTTCTAACACATACTCTGTCTCACCCGTGCAGCAACAGAGCTCTGATGCCAGTAAATGTGGATGTTATCTTAGTGCAAAGGGTTACATTCCTCTTGGAAACTTTCACAAAAGGGGCTTTTATGGTTCCAGAGTTTAATACTCCTGACAAACTAGTGACAAATACTGGGGAATGAGCTGTGAAAATTTACCCAAGTCTAAAAGAGACGGTACTCCAAGAGGGACTGTGGAGATACTTTGTTATATCTGAAGATTCTGTGATGCTCTTTACTATGGCATTTTCTTTATAAAATAACTTTCAAGTGAATAAGGTTCTAATACTGTACTCATCTCTAACCATGCAGATCTCAAATGGGATTCTTAAGCTTTCCTAGCCACAACAATCTTATGAACACAACAAATGCCTATTAGAACAATATGCATAAATATACTTGGTGAAAATACTACACTCAGTTAATTTCCCTGAAAATTTTTCACCTTCATATACAATTATATGCATTAAGAATTTGATGAAAGCTAAGGTGTCTTCCTAGAAGAGTGTGCATCAAAACATTTAGAGAAAATATTGCAGTTTATTGCACTTAAAATGTATTATTTTCACATACAGTTAGGGCATAGATAGTAGTAGCATAGTAATATTGCTATTGTTTTTTTTAATCTTTAACCAGTGTTATTGTCGAAGTGAGCATGCACTTCATGGGCCCAGTGAAGCTTAAATAACTCCTATCAAATGTTTCAGACTCAAATTCCAGAAGTTAGCAAGTAAACTATTGTATGTATTGCACAAAAAGTTGCTGACAGCATTACAATTTTACCACTGCTGGTAAGGCTGCAAATAAAATCTCGTTTGGTGCTACAACATGAAGGAGTTTCATAAGGTTTTACCAGAGGTTGTGTGACCTCTGGCAGTGGTTGGGCTCTATAGCTGTGGGACCGCACCATCCTCAGGACATCCTCAATGGCAGCAGTAGTCCGACAGAGACAAAGAGAGCGACTCAGCATGGTGAAGGGCCAAAGCCAGCTGACTCAGCTGTAACCGGATAACAGCTGTGGGAACAAACGGTGCTCCAACCCAGTCTTAGTTTCTGACTGCTGGAATGAGAGTCACTTAAGATGAAAAATGAGGAGCTAATAATCATTGATTATTTTGGATGGCTTTTTCAAAGACAAAACTGCAACTAATGTGAATTATTTGATCCTAAGAGAATCCGATCTTTTAACTACCAGAGTTGGATTCACATCCATAGGTTTGCATTTAGATGTTTAAAGTTGTACTGTATTATTCCACATCTGTTAGGTGATGATGTGATAATTATCTTGTGAAACTGTGATTTAAAGTATATTTTCCATCACCAATGTTTGTATAATGAAAGGGTTCTGTGCACACAAGGAGGGAACTGTAGTAGCGGATCAGCTGTACTGTGGGAAAGTCGGTCATACCAGGGATTTGTTGTGGAATAGGGGTATATGCCCAGCATGGCAGTGTCCAAAAAGGTCAGTGAGATGTCAAGAAACAATGTGGTTTTGTGCTCCAGTAGAATGGAGTGACACCAAAATAAACAATTGCATTCCCACAACCAGAGAAATCTACTTTTGTCTGGATGTGTATGTGTTTGTTGGTGAATCTACGACGCGCCTCTTCCTCCCATGTCTGCTCCAGCGCATCCTCAACAGCGTTATCAGCTAGTCTGTGGAGCTTGACAATCCCCTGCTGTTGCTCCAGATGAATAGGATCATCATGGACATTATCTTTAGTGCATACCAACTGCAGGAAAAAGTGACGTGAATAGAGGACATCTCCAAAAAAACTCTTGTGGACCTCAGTACAGTAAATAATGTCCTTCTTTGAAACCTCATCCTGCAATATCGCTGTGTCACTTGCACAAAAGGGAAATGACCAAGGTAACTATCGATAATAAAAAGTTAAATAAAACACTGGTAGATGACAAGCTGTCCGAATACCTTCCTCCATCTTAGACTTTTTTTCCACAGGTCCACACTTTAAATGCCTTAGAAAGTATCTTCTGAAGAGTATATCACCCAGTACTTAAACAAGTCTTATCTTCATTTTACAACTTAAGAAAGGATGTTTATCTCCACAGTTTTGCACTGATATAAAATACTGATGTCTTACAGATGCCAGAACTTAAAAGAGCTGGGGTGTGTCATGCAAAGTGACTTCTAAGCATCTTGAATATGTCCAGGGATCACTCAGAAAGCTAATATCAGGAGCAACGACACCATTATCACATATCACCAACGATGGCTTGGATGGCTTGGTCAGGTTCTATGAATGCTGATAGACCACAGAACAGGAACAATCCTGTATGGCCAGTTACATCTGGGACCCTTTTGATGGAGAACAGAAAAAATTTTAAAGGGCCAATAGAAGATGATATTGGAGTGGTGTGGGAAAAACACGTTTGAGGTTACTGAGACAGTATGCTCAACCAGGCACCAACAGGGGCATGTGGCAGAAGAAGTGACAGAAGAGGCATAGAGCTGTTTTGTACTGTATTTCTCAGTCACCAAAAGATTCTAAAAGCAAAAGAATTCATCATCATTGGATAGATTGTCTCCTTATGATTACAAGGTCCCCATGTGTGGAAAAATCTTCCTTTTAAGAATCATGCTCATCTGTTTCATTATTCAAGAAATTACTTAAAAATATCTCATGGACCAATATAATTTGTTATATGTGTAATATGTAGAAGTATGTTTACATTTATTGATCAGTGTCTAATGTTTGTGATCAGTGTACCATTTCCTCCCAGCACAAAGGTGTGAATCACAGAGGTCTTTCGCAATTAGCTTCATTTCTGGAGATTAACCCTTCTTCTGTGTTTGGGAGAGATCCTTCTACAGGCCTGCTGGGTTTTTTTTTTTAAATCTATTTCTGCACTTTTTTTGCTTTTGTGCAAATAAACCAATAAATAAATAAATAATGCAAGAAAGTTGATGCATTACTGTAGGGGAATGCAGAAGTGCAAGTGGTAGCTGATTGTTCAACAGCAATGACATGCGTCTGCTGAATAGGAGCACGTGATCCCAAAAACCAATGTAAAAATTATTCACACACACTCACGGATATATAAAACATTCTAAATAAGTCTCTTTTGATGCGAACTCATGTCCCATGGAAAATCATCAAGCTCCCTCAGGAAGCGGTCTTGACTTCCCCTTTTTTTCTGTGCCAGTGACAATTGGGGTCCCATCCAGTGACACAGGAGGGTAAAATAACACAGCTAGTTTTCTCTTCTCGCATACAGAGAGGTTGACGGGGAGCCAGCGGACAGGCAAATGGGGAGATTTGCACCATTTAAGTCTGCCAACTAGTGAGGCGGCCCGTAGCTGTCATCACTGTGCTGTTGATGCTGAGCTCCAATGATTTCCTGTGGGCCCTGTGTGCAGACATGCTGGCTGACTGGAGGGCGTCCCACAAACCTACTGTTAATTACAGACGTGGTGCAGGCTGAGCCATTCTGACCCACTGCTATGCACCTCAGTACAATGCTGAGGCATCCAAACAAGCCGAACAAAGTACATAGTTCTGAAATGAAAAGGTAGGAGGACAAAAGCAAGAAGTTTCTACAATAATAACAGGTGTGTCTGACTAGCTGTTTACCGTGAGTCACTTCACAATGACCACAGGCAGTTTATGTCGTTTATCATCCAAAAACAATTCATCTTACAGGTTTCCAATATACTCATTTCATCTGTGAAAAATGTAGCTGTCTATAGAACATGGTGATGAGGCCATTACTGACCTTTCATTTTAGCGTCTTTCTATTTGTCTTGTGGGTCAGGGGCATATTATTGTTTGTTTTTTTAGTTGAAACTCTCATCTACAGAGCTGAATAGATCTAAAGATGAATAAGGATGAATTGTTGCCATTCCAGTCATCTCTATCTTTACCCTTGACAACAAGACTGGGAAATTAGAAAAGGAAGGCAGGTAGGGCTTTGCACCTGGATTATCTCTGCATAAACATCTGATCTGAGGCATGGTCTAATTGCCAGGGATACAGAGGACCAGGCGTTTTTGGATTAGTCAGCATTCCTGATCTGACCCTGTTATATGAACCAAGTCTTGACCATTTATTATTATTATTATTCAACATTTTTCCCACAGCTGGATCAATAAATCACTGTGTATAATGTTAATGTGATTTCTCTGTAGGGCCAGAGGTCAGGTTGATTTGATTTTGGTTTTTTGGCATTATCTAATATGAGCTCCTTTGTGACAGGCTTCATGAATAACTAAAAGAAAATAAATATTTCTGCCTCTAATTCCAAAATGCAGAAAGCAATGTGCTAAAGGGTATTGGGCAGGTATCCCAAAGCGACGAAGCTGAAGGGAGGTTTCACTGTAGGCCTATGGCAGATCACCACTTGTTTCCTCCAATTGCTGAACTTGAAAAAAACCTTTGAGGCCAAAACTTTTTAAAAGTCCCTAAGGCTAGAACCAGTTATCATGCAACCGTGTTACAGCACTATGGATCATACAGCATGTCACCTGCACAATAACACTCAGGCTAGAGAATTTTCATTATTCTGAATATCTTAAATTTAACAGTGAATAATGGTGATGACACATTTTGGGAAGAAATGTAAAATCCTAGAGAGTTTGGCAAATTCTAAGACTCTGCCTTTGTACAGATCATTTTAAAAGTATTTATTTAAGGTTGTGAATTTCCTCTGTTCTATTTTCAGTCAGATTAGAGTGACGAGTTTTGGTTTATACATTTATAATTGTGTTTTACACAGTGTGGTATTTGACATTTTTAATGAGTGCATGAGAATTTGATGTGTGAGATTTGACTTTTGAGTTTGGTTTAGTTGTCCTTAATTTGTGTTTGATGTCATTTTTGTTTACTAATTGTGATGATGTGCAAATAATAGTTGCTGGAAATGTATATCTGGTATTTTTAATGCTTTGTTGGAATTTAATAAAGTTGTAAGAAAATGCAGTGAAAAAGCCTGAATACGCATGGGCAACCTGGCAGTACTTGTATGGGACAAACTAGAGAGAAGAGTGAAACAAAATAAACATACAAGTGTCCTACATGTCTGAGAACTGTTGCAGAAGAAGTGGGAAGACATGTTGGCTGATCAACCTTATTAACTAAAAAAGTTAAAAACTAGTTGTCAGCAAGTTTTTCCTGGACACTTCACTGGTACTAAAGGCCACAGCTGTTTAAGGACCTAGGGATGCAGCACAGAAGCTGGAACTGGATTTTGACTGCATGGAATCACTATGGTTGGGCCTATAGCACTTCTGCTTGGAATATAATCATCTACAGTGGCTCAAGACCATATGTTTTTGGCATCAGTCTCAACCACGTTGCAGTTAGTCTGTACGAGGAGACAGTGGTGGGCTCCGGACTGAAAGCTGAAACTCTGTGATCATGGACACCCGCCCTATTCTTCCCTGCAATTTGCCCCCACATGCGACCTTCCTTTTCCTGGATTCTGCTCCAACCATTCTGCAATTTGACCCTGTCACGAGTAAAACAAGATGTCAACCAGAGATAGTCATTTTAAATCAATAGACCTGACTGTTCACGTGACTGTGGCCATAGTTTTTGATTCCCAGGGCACACAGGGTTAATTGTTTTTTACTGGAGACAACTGCACATAGATGTCAGACTTCCTGCCATTGTCCAATGTTTCTGCTGTCAAAAGAAAGAAGTCACTAGGTTGTCTTCACTGAATAGGTGGCTTGAAGGAAAAAGGTTAAATGAGTACCCAATTACATGATGCAGTTGGATGCACCTGGAACCATCTACTAAAAGCTAAAGCTCAATCGCAGATGAGGGTGCCTGCCTTGGTGCTTGAGTTGCGGAATCGAGCACAATGGCAGACATTGTCATACTCTGGAAGGCTTAGCACTACTATAATCACAGGACCCATGCATTGTTGTGTTAAGCCCATTGTTGTATCTCACACAGAAAAGGAGATCAAGCATGATGCATGATAAACTATGTGTACGTGTCTGCATGTGTACACAACTGGACAAGAACAAACACCACTCCTTGTCATATGAAAGCTGGCTTAATTTGTTTTTTTCTGTACTTCCATGTCTGCACAGCCCCAACATGATATATAAGCTATAAGCACTTTCCACCGTTTTGCTAGAATGGGTGCAGAAGCAAAAACCAGAGTATGAACTCATTTCTGCTTCAGCAATTGGTTGGACAGACGTTATTCACACTTTATTAATTTCTTCCTCAGTGGGGTATCTCTGCATGTTATTTCTGCTTGAGCTCCAATTTAACAAAGCATAAACATGCCTTACCTCATCTCCAAGCCTGTACCATCTATTACCACCTCGTTTGCATGTAACATACCACCACATTCATGCATGAAAAGGGTATTTTCTGATGGCAAGGGTACAGGTTCTGATGCAGGCAGGTTGAGTCCAACTAGACCCTTATTCCAGAGCTCATACTGATCTTGGCACAATTTTTACTGCTTATCATTTGTGATTAGGTGACACCTTTGTTCAAGGCAACTTACAATATTAGACAATACACTAAGACATGTAAAAGTATCCACCCATCAACACAACAGAGCAGTGTAACACACACACACACACACACACACACACACACACACACACACATAAAAGGGTAAATGACAGTCAACAAATTACTTGAAATACATGCCTTTGGACATAAAGTAGAGCATCTGTATGAATCCCACACAAGGATGACATGAAACTGAGCAGTGCCTGAATTTCAGCTTATATCAGTGCCCAACAACCACACCATTTTTAGTTTTCATCTAATGCGCCATTTCCTTTGTAATTAATAAAGTTCTCTAATCTAATCATAACATTATCTTTAACTGGGCAGTTCACCCAGTAGAAACGAGTTTACATTAAATTTCAGTTTTGTGTTAGAATGATAAAAGTTTACTTAATTCTTGCAAAGATAAAGATATGTTAAGCTGGACACCTAACACTTCCAACTATATACAGGAATGCTTTACTGTTTTTAGTCAGCTTCTTTGGTCACTGACTATAAGAGGAAGTTGTTTAATTATTTTTTCAGAGGGAAAAAAATGATTTAGTATATTGTATATTTGAGTCACAGCTTATTAAAGGATGCCACATTAACACAGTCCATAAGGTCAAAAATTGCATGCAACAAACATCTGGGGTTCACATCCACAAAGCGGATACATCTTTAAACATGCAGAAAATGCAACTCCATTGAACACACTTACCACGGTAAAAAAATGAAATTATTTCCCTATCAGCACATTTTAGTAATGAGATTTCCAAGTTGCTTGGAGATTCCTTGCTGAATCACTCAGTGGACTGTGTGTGCAGGTACAGAGCACACAACATCAGGCTCCAAAACAGATCTGCAGGAGAGGAGCACAAGTGAAACACAGATTGATCAAAGTACCCAGGGTTACTATACCTGCTGGTCCCAAGAACCATGCAGTACCGTGATTCATCTCAACTCAGCTGGATCCCCTCACTATTACCGAGCTACCTGTGTGTCCCACATTGAACACCATTTTCTGTATGCCAGCACTTCAGAGGCTCAACAGCTAACACCATAGATAACAATAAAGCAAACTGGGTTCTTTCTGAAATTTCCATTCTGCACTCATGGAAAAACCCATTTTCTTCTGCCTCAAGTTCTATCCAAGTGTACAGCAAATCACAGACTCAACTGCAGGGGTTACTTTAAGTGAGGGCTGCAACCATGTTAACTTTAAAGAATGCTGCTATTTTTATCATTCCCCATTTGAAGAAGGAAGAGCACCTTTTTGATTTTGGAGTCACTCCATCTGTTCTCCATAAAGACGGGTCTGTGAGCCTCAAACTGAGAGTGGGGGAAGGGGAGTACTGTACTATGCCGAATGGGGAGAAGGTCATTCCTCAGCTAGCTGATTTATGGGATAGGCTAGACAGCTCCCATGAGAATGCCCGATGCGTTAGTCTTCCCCTCCTGGCCATGTAAACCATTGTTGCAGAGTCCCAGGAACTACTGCTCCATTGCTCATTCAAACCCTCCGCTGCCCTCGACCCCTGCAGATTCCCACATGACTACACTGTGTAACTCCCAAGACTCTAAAACCTGTATAACAAAGGTTGAGTTGAATAACAACATCAGTGATGTTCAGGCTTTTGGTCACTGTCATTCTTCTCATAGCACCAAGGTCTGCCAGTGCTCAGCAGTGGAAATAGCCAAATTACTTTAAAATTCTTTTTCTATAAACAACACACACACACACACATACAGATAAACATATACACAAGTGAAGGTCTTCCCAGCATCCAGAAATTCCAGGGTGGTACACTGTGGAGATGGGGCAGGGAATGTAGCCGTTTCGCATTAGCCTGGAATGTTAACAGGTCCTGCTGACCTTCCGCAGCCCAGTGGTGTAGGCCAAACACCATGCCAGTGGGCAGCTTGCACCCTCTGCTGACCTTGCTTTCAACGCAGAAAGCCTGGCTGAAGGCACTGCAGTGCTTCAGGCTCAAATTCCAAAATACAACAAAGACAAGAAGTGGGACACAACACTCCACAATCCACAGATGTGCTGCTGCTCTGGTAATCAAGTCCAGTACATATGCTGCAGATTCCAATTGTCATTTAACAAAGGTCAAAGGTGTCAAGGGAGCAAACAGAATAATCCCAAATTGGAAATTCCACATTAGATAACTGAATAAGATGACACTTGATTCAGTCAATGTCCTGTTCATATTGTGAGCTGGAAGGAATTGTGAAACCAATGGGTGGGAGACCAGGGAGCAGCTACTGAAGACGCATAAGGAGGGAATAAAAAAAGCCTAACAATGGCAGGATGTAGCTGTTGATCCACAGGAGACAAATGCAACACATCATTTTACTCTGTTGTTGCGGATGGAGGGGGATCCCTGATTGCACTCTGGTTCCTGTTTTCCTTTCCTGCATCACTGGATGCTAAAGGACTGGCTTTGGACATTTGTATTGCTCATTGACTTGAGCATCTACTAACAGTCTGACCAAGCATCTTAACAAAGTAACCAAATTGTACAAAATTAAAATACAAAGCCTTTTTGGGTAAGTGTCTACCATGTTCTGAAGTCAGCTTGGAGTCCATTCCTGTGGGCAAATCTGTTCAAGTTCTCAAGTTGCTTGGAGATCACTTGTGGGCAGCAGTTTTCAAGTCTTGCCATAGATTCTCAAATGGATTCAGATGAGGACTTTAACTGGGCCACTCTAAGACATTAACTTTCTTCTTCTGAAGCCACTCCAGGGTAGTTTTGGCCTTGTGATTGGGATCATTGTCCTGTTGAAACATGAAATGTCCCTACAGTTTTAAGTACTTTGCACTGTCCATTCTTCCTTCGATCTTCACAAGCTTTTAAACATGAAAAGCAACCCCACAGCACGATGCTGCTACCCAGTGCTTTACCATAGAGATTGTGCTACCTGGAAGATGTGCTTTGTTGGATTTGCAGCAAAAATAATGCTTTGCATGAAGTCAAGAAAGTAAGATTTTTGTTTAACTTTTTTGGAGAATCACTCAGATGCTCTGTTGCAAATTCTAGACATGCTTTGATAAAGCTGTTTTTATGCAATGGCTTCCTTCTTGTCATTGTGCCATACAAGCCAGTTTAATGCAATGTTCTGGAAACTGCTGACTGATGGACATTCTCTCCCACTGCAGGCACTGAACTCTGCACCTCTTTCAAAATTGATGTTGGCCTCCATGTGGCACCTCTTAGCCATTTCCTTCTTGCCTGAGCGCTCAGTTTGGAGTGATGGCCTGATCCACGCAGTGTCTGGGTTGTCTGATGTTAATTACGTTTTTTGATGATCCAGTATTTTGTGCTCACATCTAAATGAAAAATTTTGGTTTTTTTCATTAAAATATATCTTGCGATGTAAAACTCGGCTTAACTTATAAGAGATGCATTTTGAGTACTGTTATTTTGAATGAAAATATCAACATGGAAAGAAATATTAAAGCAGTAAAATGTGTGATTTTGTTAAGGGTCTGAGTACTTTTTCAAGGCACTGTATACAAAGAGCTATATGAAGTAAACTGAGAGAAACAAGAATGGGAGATATAATGCACTTATGGCTACACAGACCAGTCTGAATAAAAGCAAGATCATATGAATCTAATTATGTACAAAGCAGGAATTGCTTACACAATTCAAGAAAAAGTCACCTTGATTAAGGTCCGTAGGGTTGTAGGTTCAAGTCTGTGGTGTGGCCCTGCTGTTGTGCACTACTCTTTATGCAGCAATCCTCAGATGCTTGAGAAGATATCATTCTGCATAATTGAACATACATGTTGAAAATCTGCAGTTATGTATGTAAAACTTTCTGAGTAAGAGTGCTGTGTGGAGTGCCCTTCCACAGAAGTCTTCTTCCTGGCATATGGGGAGGCTTGCAGGAGAACAAGCAATATCCTCCATAGCTTGTGGAACATATGCACCAAGTTTGCCAAGCCGGTGGAGTACTCTGCTTCCTCTCCTTCATCCCCAGAGAAGGCATCTGGCTGACCCCTTACTCCCACTGCCCACAGGGCACACAGTGGATACAGCCCATGGAAACACATGTGGAACCAGCTGCATCAAACAGGGACCAGGTGCTAAGACAGAGTTCCTTGAATATGGGGAGTACTGCCTTATTGATCCATGAGATGACAGCAGGACGGTGGACTACAAGGCTTATATTATATTTATTAATTTATCCTATAGTTTTCTGCAAAATAGTGTACAACTCAGAGTAAACAATAATGCATTTTGCTGCAAAGCTTTAGATGCAGATAAAGGATTATCAAAACATAGCTTGTTTGTTTGATTCCACCACCTTCTGGGTGCACATCACAGTAGCTGCCTAAAGAAATAAGAGATAAGAAATGCAAAGATGATCATAACATTGCAGCTGACTGACCACATGATGCAGCTGACTGTGATGGGCTGGATCAGGCAGAAAGCAAGAAAAGGCAGCCAAGTCAAATCATATGTCAAAAAAAATTTCAGTGAAAACCTGAAAGCAGAAAAGTGATAAACATCAGTACCAGTCCAAGGTTCAAAACTATTTGCTACTGGTGCTGTACACATTATTTTTATTGATAGCTTCTTGACTGTTTATGCAAATATAAAAGTCCGGCACCCCCTGAAATGACATGAACAACACTGATCCTCAGAGTAGAAGACAACTAAAAAAAAAAAATCAACCTAAAAATCCACCAATAAGATAACAGTTGCTGGCTTATGTTCATTGCAAAGATAGTCACGCTCAACTCTTAATAGTTTGGCCCACACAAAAAGTTACAAACTTGACTGTTTTCTTCTCCTTCTACCTTCTGCTCTCAAGCTGTTATATTCCAGTATAACAGTATGGTAAAAACATATTGTGATCTTTCTTCTTCACTCCACTATCCTCTCTACTTACAACTTCTTCATGTGGTCAACCCATTTGATGCAGAGACTCACTCTCTCACACACACACACACACACACATACACACGCACCACTACCACTCCCACTGTTAATACTCTGTCGTCACAGGGACTACTTAACTAGAGGTTAGAGTTACAGGCTCCAGTGACAGAGGTAGACATTGGTGGTGCTGGGTAATCTTCTCCCATCTACTCTGATGCCCAACATCTGTGCCTGGAGCTCATCACCCTGCTGAGCAGAAGGAACTAGAAAAGCTCAAGACTTACCCCCAACCTTCCACCTCCTGTCTCTTCACTCACAACAGTATCAAAATCCATTAATTTGTTTACATTTTGTCTCATTTTCAAATTGCAGTCAGTATCATTTTACAGTTTTTTTCCCCAGACAGACCAGCAAACCAAGCACAAAATGATAAGGAAAATCCCAAAATCCCTATTCTGACCCCTGACCTCAAACCCTTGTGATTACGGGAACTCATCAGTCTGGTCATTAAAAAAGTTTAGGAATTGTTAGAGTTGTTTAGAAAAACCAAGCAGCCACAGGCCAACAAACCAGACAAGGGACAATTACTGGAAAACACTGTCACTGGGGGAAGAGCAATGTGCTCGCAGACACATGAGTCTTTACAGTATCAGTTTTAAATGCTTCATAACCTCCAAAGTCTACAGTGGAAGCGGTGCTTCTTGTAGACCATTTGACATCTGGTCAAAACAATGTTTCAGGAAGCAAACTTGAAGCCACTTGTATAATGTCTGCTTGGGGGATGTGTGTGTGACACAGGAATGCACAGTATGCAGGACTGCAAACTGGCCTTGCTGCCTTATCCACGACTAAATTCAGATACACAGCAAATGGAATATATAACATTTCAGAGCACAAACATTATTCCTGCTTTCAATGTTTGGAAAAACTCAGGTCCTTTATCTCCTGCTTCTTCCTTTAGACGTGAGGAGGACTATCCTGAATCCTGCTTCCTTAACCACCTGCGTCCTTTATGCAAACCCGAAACAAAGTGATGCATGGTAGAATTCAGGCAAAGGAGCTACTGCTGTAGTCGTGCGATTGAGGATTATGACCATGGGGACAGATCACTCACAGAACTCATAACATTCACATATAAACCTGTAAACATTGTTTTTAGAATCCTTAATCAATACTGGCATTTTTCAAATATTTTTCAAGTGACTGCTGTGTCAATTATCTTTCAAACTTACAAGTTTTCCCATTTAAACATGCAGGTGCTTATGGAAGGAATTCAGGTTAAACATTTTGTTCCAAGGTAAACTATGTCCTGGCTGTGACCTAAACATACAACTTTCTCTTCTCAGGTCTAGGTCTCTAACCAGCACACCACCTGCTCCCGTGCACTCCATCATTTGGAACCTAATCTCTTCATTCCAGAAGGAATATGAGAATAACAAACTGACAGAGGGTGTAACTGTCCAGCAGCTACTGGACAGGTGTTGGTAGTTATGGAGCAATGCCTGCTTGAACTTTTTTGGTTTCTGTGAAGCTGAGGTTAACAACAAGTGTCCCCACCCACACATCTCTTTACTTTTCTTTAGTTTTTTGTTAGAAACTGCCCTGGGATATATGATTGGCAGAGAAACAAAGTCAACAAAGAAAAAGCCAGCTTTCTACACCGAAAACCTGAGTTAAGAATTTGAAAATGTTAAAAACATAATTATCCCCCTAAGAAAACTGGAATTTTGACCTATTAGAAATGACATGATTTGTCTAAAATAGCCTTCAGTTATACAATGGAATATCCCCGCATGTTATTACTAAGGACAATTTCTACATTACTGTATGAAATGTTACATACAGAACTCACAGTAACAAAAAATAAGTAATTTAATATTATCATTTCATGAATTCTTAAGCAGTTTTTTTTCTTATAACAATAATGGTGGGAGGCCAACAAATATCCTGTCCATTTTACTTATTAAACAACATAAAAATGACCCAATAAGATGGACACATCGGTCTACAGTGCTCATGAGACAAAGCCCCAGGTTTCACTGCCAAAGTTTAATTTAGAAATATTAGAGGAGAGTACAGTACTCACATGGTTGTGAAAGACAAAAGCACAGTGAGAAGAAGTGAGACAAAGAGTGACCTCGGATTCAGAGATTTTTGATGGAGAACATGAGGTGGGTCCCCAACAGCTGAGTACACAAAGAGCGGTGCTGTCAAGACCCAAATCCGGAGCAGGAACCAGACTCAACGGCTCCTATTCAAACAACCTCAGCACCACAGCACCCACTGCCCATCATGCACCGGGAGAAACCATCCTATAATGGCCAAGTGCACAGAATATTTTCAGCCCGAAATCAACTTCACAAATGCTTATTTTGGACCTGAACAGTATACAAAAAGAGCTGTGGTATATTTGTCTGAGGCTAATATTTTTTAAGAAAAATTTAGCCTACGACTCACGGGTGATTATACAAGCCAAGCTCTAAATGCAGATAAAATAACTTGAATCAATGGTCTTACTAAGAAGGAGCTTGCAAAAAAAACAACCACGAGATGAAAATGTGATCTTCATGTAGACAGCGGCACGTTAATTCAATTTTCAGATCAAACACCAAGTCCCCCCTGAGTGGAAGCTTTTGAATGAATGGCAGTTTTCCCTGGGTGAACTGAATAATTGTTCTGATTTCACCCCCAGTTTAAGGGCCTCACCTGTGGAGCCTCATCCGTTAACAGTTGCTCTAAGCGTGGCCCGAGTCATGCCGTCATGCTCCAGTAAGCCACGGGAGTTGGACACTGGGGAACGAGAGAGCCTGGTGCAGCCACCCACCCCTGGTGTACTCCGCAGCCAGAAACTGAACCACAACACATGAATCAGCCAGTGTGACAAGTGTCGGACAGGCCAAGTGATCGCACGGGGATCACAACTCGGGCCTTTACTTCTCACTTGCCCTCCTTGCTTTCTTTATGGGGGGAGACGGCTTTCTAAAGGCGTGGATTTCCGTTCACCAAGAAGATAAATCAGATCTTTTTTAGAGACAGAGAAAGACCCATCTTGATGAATCCTTTTGAGATGGAAATGCTGCCGTGGCTCTGAAAGGGAAGGCAGGTGTCCAGGGCAGACAAGGGTAGGATGCCTTGCCCCCCCCCCACAACCACACTGATGCCATCACTCCCCACAACCCCATGCATTTTAAACAGTGGTTGGTACTGACTCGGACCAAAGCTCAGCTGAGTATATTTGTGTGTTAGTCCTGCACATCCATTTCAAACTGTCAATGAGCTAATTCCTCACCACAAAATTTAAAACAAATTTTCTTTTTTCCTTTGACTGGAAGAAGCTATAAAAGTTTAGAGAGAATCCTGTGATCCTCAAGAAACTGACTAATTTAATCAAAGCGACTGAAACAGATTAAAAAATCTAACTCAAATTTTGGAAATCAATTTGTGAATGTATTTATTTTACAGTACCACTTTACTGGACAAGGAACAGAACATCACAACCTGTGAAGACACACACATTATACTTGCAATAACCTCTAAAACTGTTTACATTTGCCTGATGCTTTTCCCCAAATAATGTACAGGGACTACTTGTGCAGAATTTAGCCGACAGCTTTATCCAACGTGACTTACAGTGCTGGGCACACTGCACTAAACTCCTTATAAACACATTGATGCAGCAGAGCAGTACCAGCAGTTTTAAACTAAAAAGTGAGAAGTGTAACAATTTAAATATAAAAACAATCAAACAAAATTGTCAAAGATCAGAAACCATATATGGCAGCAAAGGCACCACCTCCTCAAACTCTAAAGGACACAGGTTTGAATCCCTACTCCTGCTGTAGTAACCTTGTTTAAGATATCCTAAATGCATACAATAAAAAACACTCAGCTGTATAAACTTGTAAATAATTTTAACAAGCTCAGTTGTAAATGATTTCTGAAAAAGCCCTGACGAACTGACCAAGTAAATAATATCACAGCAAACAACATATTTAAAAACAACGTTATGGTGATAAAAGAAAAAAAAACTATACATTCACATTAAACCAGTAAGGAGATTATGGAAAAATATAAATCAAGCCTGATATATATCACACATACTAATTAAATCTAGGCTGAGAAGAATTAATGCAGTTGGGCTTTACACTGGAGCACCCCATTGCTCACAACAAACAGAACATGAGAGAATCTGTGTAACAGATTGTAGGTTTCTAATGGCCTTTGATGCCATAGAGGCCGATGCTATATCAGCACATCTTGGAGCTTTTCCCCCTTTGCCTACATTCCCGTTAGGGGGCAAAAACACACAGAAAGTAGAAAGTCAAATCCAAATTTCAAAGCCATCTGTCATGCATGTGGAAGAGGGCTTGTAAAGCAGGCAATGTTTTTCCTCACATGAGTTCTAGCTGTCAACCTTTGAACAGATATAATAAATCTTAAATTTGGTTTCAAAATAATTTTAGTTGCAATAATTTTAGTGCCTGCTGATCATGGTCCAGTGGTACAAACACACTTAGCCCTGTACATATAACTGGGCCCCATACAGTAACTTATAGTAGCACCCATTTTTATCAGATGCTTTAGAAGAGAGACATAAATTTTTGGTCTCAAACCCAGTAAGGCTTGTTTTTTACCTTCAGTTTATAAACATGGTCATAATTCTTGCTTATCGAAACCAACTATAGGCAAACCCCTGTATACGCAGCTCCAGTTTATGCAATTTTGCTATAATGCAACTAAACTTTAACATCAGCTCTGTTTGCGCAGTAGATGCCCCGCTATAATACAGAGCTATAATGTAAGATCAAAAATTTGTCTGAAAGGAATCAAGACGGTCAAATTTCAATTTTTGCATGAGTAGCTTGTTCCTGTAGCACACTGTCTTGTGATGTAATACTGTGCACTACGGCAAACTGTAAGGGACATACTTGAAAAGAAAAGTGCATAGATAGAGGAATGACTGCTAGCTTCCGCCACCCACCACAGCTCACAAGCAACTTTTCTCATCACTTATTTATTTTGAATGTATATCTTACTTTTTTGGTTTGGTGTTTTCAAATGGACTAGGGGCCCATTTTTATTTTTCCCAATTAAAGCAATGTAAAATGGCAGAGGAAGTAGTGCTCTCTGAAACAGCACCTGGGCTGTTCAGGTGTGGATTTGAACCTGGCTCAATCTGTGTGAGAGTTTCCTTCCACAGTCCACAGACACTATTTTAGGTTAATTTGTGACTCTAAACAGCCAATAGTGTCAATGGGTGTATTTGTGGTCACCTTGTAACGGACTGGCTTCCAATCCAGGAGCAGTGTTGTAGCCTGACACTCAATCATTCTGGGATAGGCTCCACCCAGACTGCCATGACCCCGCTTAGGATAAGCTGTTCATGAAAATGGATGGATAAAATGATGT
Organism: Arapaima gigas; assembly: GCA_900497675.1. NCBI lineage: Eukaryota > Metazoa > Chordata > Actinopteri > Osteoglossiformes > Osteoglossidae > Arapaima > Arapaima gigas. The sequence continues at coordinate 89,302 of UFQX01000229.1, read as the reverse complement.
AAAATAGGATCCTAGGACCTTTGGAAATGAGTTAAGTGCATAAAACAGGGTTCACCTGCATATACTTCCTAACATATTGACAATCTTGACCAGTCACAATGACTGATTAAGGTAGATATAAATCATAGTAAATTCATTATTATTATGGTTAATTCATAGACCTTGCTCTAATATATCATATCAGGAACAGGGATTTAAAGCTGGAATCTTCATATTGTAAGGTGACAGCCTGAAACATGATGCCACCTGCTGCCAATTTACACCAACAACCTAGAGAAACCGTTAGACTTTGAGAGGCTTCGCATGTAATTTTACACTTAAGCTCTTGTAAATGCACTTGCCTTAGACTGATTAACATTAATAAAAGTTACACAGCTGGACAAAATGTTTTCAAAGTACTGCTAGCAAATTAACACTACAAGCCGCTTTTTGGAGAAAAATACGAGCTAAACGAATGAATAGTAAGGAAGGTGTTCAATCTTCAATTTACCTTAATTTGCATTTATTACGCGGATTTATTAACTGGCTGAATATACAGTGCATTTAAGTGTATCTGTATATTCCACTGGGAACATGTATTCGAAGCGAGCAGTTAAAACCTCATTTATCACCAAAATATTTTAAACAAATGTTACTTTAGTCTTTGAAGAAAAGCTCAGGGTTCAGGAAGGTTTGATTTGGAACTAATTTAATGTCAACTGATCCAGCGCTGAATAAAATTCTCAACGTCCTAGAGCATAAACAATACAATTAATCTGTAATTATTCACTTATTTATGCAGAAGAGTGTGCGGTTGCGCGACTCCTTACATCTTTTGAGGTAAAGAGTGGGAAAACCTAGGCTCTGACCGCTAATAATGCGGCTCAGAGTCTCTGACGGAGCCTCGGCTGCTGGAGGGAATCGTCGGAGGTGAAACGCACCGCAGTCGCTTTACGTCCCAAGGCGTTGAAATCGGCGCTGTAACGTCGCCCGCGAGGACACGGACTCGCGCGCCCCCTTCCGCGCGACGCCCTCCATTACGACAAGGTGTCTCAACGGCCAGCGGAGCGAAATATACAGGTGATGGACAAAATAGCGGAAATACCGCGTGAAAACGGCTTTTGCGCTGAATTAACTAAATCACAATTTCAAATGCAGCTGTATGTGTCGGTATGATAGAGGTCTGACAAACAGCACTTTTGATACCACGAGGTAGCTGTCAGCGGTCCAAGATCCAATAATCAGGGAGGATCTGAATTGCAGGCACAAAAACTGCAAAGTAATTTGTGTTCAAGGAAATAGTCTGAAAAACAATGACAGTGTATGCCAAACGTAGACAAACTGCATCAAAAGAGGAAAAGCAGTTGCAATCTGACCGACAAGGACGGATGGACATGTCAGGTGATAAATGCCACAAAAGTAAAGCCTCAGAAATCACCGCAGAACTGAAAAAGCACTTCAGCAAAATTTTTACGTCCTGATCGTCACAAAAGTGGAATTTACGGACTGCTGTTTGGAAAGTGCTTGCTTTCCAAGGACAACACCAAAGAAACAGCCTGGTGTACAGAGCACAAAACTTGGACCCCGAGTAAAAGGAAAAAGTAATACTGTCTGATGAGTTATTGTTCACCCTACTCCCTACATTTGGACGACTTCAAGTCTGGAGAAAACCAAAGGATGCCTTCAACCCACAATGTCTGTCGCCAACTGGTAAACATGGTGTGGGGTCTGTAATGGTGAGGACAGTCATCTTGTGGGAGCCATTAGGTCCAATATCTGCTCAGGGTGGCTGTGAAACAGTCAAGAAACACAAGGCCATTTTATAAGATCAGGTGCCCCCAATAGCGCAAACACTATTCCCTCACGATGTCCCCATATTCCTGAATGATAAAAACCCTATACACACTGCCAAAAAAATTAAAGAATGATTACATGAACCCCAGTCAAACATCTTCCATGTCCTTCCCAGTCACTAGATTCAGTGCTTGAATTAGAAAATAATATTAACAGTTAATAAACAATAAAAGTAATAATAATAATGCTGCCAGACTGGAATTTTGGTGTATTTGTTGGCATCAGTGAAGTTTTATGTTTTACATTTCTGCAACCGAATAAAAGATACTAAGAAATGTTGCTGATGTTCACAGCAAAAGCAAAAGGGACCAAAATATTAGAAGGATGTTATGAATAATGGCTATGTACTGTTGCAGTCTTTTGCTGTTAGAGCAGCTCAGCCAGAGAACCTGACTGTCCTAGAAGTTTGAGAAGTGCCAGGATGCACAAAAAACACCCTGAGTAAAGTGTAGAAGTTCCAGTACCAACCTACCAAACTGCTGATATGAAATCACGTTCTCATCTGGGCTAACAGAGCTACAGTGAGGAAATCAGTTACACAGTGAGTGTAAACAAACAGCAAATATGGCCACTGTTTGTACATGTATGTAGAACTTAAACACAGACTGGTTACCAGCACTGTATATGATGGGAACAAATTTTGGATGTACAATACATAGGTTGGGACATTTATCTGAGGGTGCATCCCCAATAGATCTTTTGGCAGCGATAACACTCTGCATCTGTGATTTATAAATTTTCACATCTTCAGGTCTGCTTGGGACAACTTCCCCATTTCCCATTTTCATTTAACTGGAACTTATTCACCAGAAGGAATCAGCCTTGTATCAGAGAGATGCAACAGTGGAACTGGTGACCCTATGTATGATGATTTTTTTGTGGCAGATGAGCTCTTAACTTACCATAACTCTAATGAACAACTCCTATACAGTTACCAGCTACTATATTAGGTACACATGGTCATTTATACACAGAAGCTCTGCACATGGTTGTGACTTATACAAATCACACAGACCAGGTCCAGATGTCCAGGTACTGCTTCAATGACTATTAGAGTGGACAGCATGTGTGGTCTAAGTGACTTTGCATGTGGCTTGATCATTGGTGCCAGTCACTCTGGTTCTAGCATTTCAGAAACAGGTGACATTCTGGGATTTTTAAACACTGCAGTCCTACAAACATGACAGTGGCCTTTCTTCACCACAGTTCCCTCTACTGTCCCTTCTCTCAGATCAATACGTTTTTAGGATGAGCTGGAATGTGATAAGACTATGACATTAAGAAATCTGCAAAAACAGCCAGGCTAATAAGCCGCCCCAGACAAAACTTTGTTGCCAAATTCCTGCTGCTCTAAAATCAGAAGAGGATCGTGGACAGGACACGTGCACTTAAAGTGGCCTGTGGCTTTATGTTAACAGGACTGTATGTTTCCCCCTACACATGTGCTAGGCAAGATTTGTGCCTATTCATAACACCTTTAAAAATGTGATTAGCAGTAAGATAAATATATTCACTATACTCATTCCTAATAGCAAACCTAAATAAACCAGTGTACTATTAAACTTTAAGAACAATTTAGGCCCACAAAATCTAAGTACAAAATCAGTGTAACATTTCATGGAAATGACCATTATTGTTCATTCTAAATGATTTTTATAGCAAGTATTGTCTCAATATCATGATTTATTTAAAAATCTTAAAACAGGGGGTATTTAGCTAAAACTTTTACGCATTAGTTGAATTGTGTGATGGATTTAATCAACATTTCAGTCAAGCTCAAGAGCTAAAAACAAACAAAGCAATATACACAAGGAAGCCGGAGCTGAGCGATAAGTTAATGAAAATATAGCGTCACTAAAAATACAATTTACTAGAAAGATGTACTAAAGTCTGAACCACGAATTTCAGTGATCATCTTGTCTGGCTATGTGACCCAGCCAAAGCCACACATCATAATGTAAAATTAAGGGTGCCTGTTAAAAGCTATAAGGACATTCTATACAACAAAACTATACAACAAACTTCACAAAAGACATCTCTGAAGCTTCCAGTAAGTGCCTCTTTAATGTATAAATCTATAGTGTTATAAGAATCTTGACTTCCAGTTTACAACAAAGCTATATTAATTTTTATACACAGACATGATACAACAGGGCCATACTGCATTGCAAAAATATTGAATTCAAGGAAAAAAAAATATGAATTCTTGACCCAAGTTACTCTACGTGCAGCATTTCCTCAGGATATTGGCTGAGTATAATTTGTGAAGGAATGTGAGGAGAAAGTCATTTGCATCAAAGCCCATTGCACCAAACTCATACAAAAAAAATAAATTAAAAAAATCTAAAAATCCAGAATTGTGACCTGAAAAATGTGCAGTTAATGACAGGTCAAGTTTTTCTTCCAGGTTTGTAATTGTTCCACCAACTCACATATATCTGGTTCTCACTGGCTTGAACACATCATTCGAATGGGAATGAAGTCATAACCATTCAATGCAACCCTCCTTCTGTCCATCCAGAGGGCAAACGGAGTGTCCACAGAAAACAAGATGTTCACCTTGGAGGAGCCTTGGTGTGTATAGCCCTTTGGAAGATCTCTCTCTCACCCACTCATACACACAAACACACAGAGGAGGATTCTTCATTAGGCATACAGAAAATTGCTCCCAGGTGACTCATTGCAGTAGGGGGGAGTGGAAAGAAAGAAAGAAAAAAAACAAGTGGCTCCATGGGGAGCCTGTTAACCTGTGTGGTATATTTATTTCACCCTTTTCTGAAGCAAAAGCACTTTGCAATACAGTGTTTGGTTAGGGATATATATTGCAGAAGTGTTTAATGGCTTTATGGGGTCTGGCACTGTGGCAGTAAACATCTCTGGATAACATGGTCTTTATCTGACTTGTCCATAGCAATAGACGACCATCATGGAAATATGTATGCCCTCTTATTTTATATATTTATATAAAAAAGCTTAATCCCAGTCTGAGGTTGAGTAAATATCAGATATCTGTGGGGCCTCTTTTGGAATGAAAATTACATTTGTGGTCATACCCTGGTAGCCAGCTGGTTGGTCAGATGAACTTTGCTACCTGGTAGTGAGAACAAGGCTCATTTACTGTTTGGCACAGTCCAAGCTTCAGACTTCAGGAAGCAAAATGTTGTTGCCAGCATTCCTTCAATAAGCACAAAAAAACAGCATAAAGTGTTGTAAAGAGCAGCAGAACCCTGACTGTTGTACTGGAGACATTGAATTGCACTTGCATATCCCACCATAGGAGGGCAGAGATCAGCTACAGATAGGTGTCCTGTTCTGTGCTGCTAAGGCTCTGGTTGGACTCCTGGAGAGGTGAATCTTTGAGAAGGGGTTTGGGATCATTAGGTAAGGCATAAGGATTGGGGATCTCCTTGGAAGAAGTCTTCTTGTTCTTCATGCTATTCTTTTTCTTGCTCAGTTTCTGTTTCTTGTCTTCCTTAGACTTTTTGTCCCCATTGGACTTTTTATCCTCGGACGTTTTATCCTCCTTGTGCTCAGTTTTTGGCTGCTGCGTGGAGGAGTCCAGCTGCAGAGGTGATGCCATGATGATGGTAGGCACCTGCCTCAGGTCCTGGTGACTGGGTGGCTCAGATTCCATGATGGCCTTGGCACCGTGCATCCGGGGAGGGGATTTGCAGGTCAGCTCACCATGGGTCTCTTTCCACCGCTTCAACTGGGTGTTGTGCTCTTTCTCAATGTCACGTTCTGTTATTGGCACCTCTAGCACCTTTGAGAAGGAAATTAAGTTTATTAGGAAAATGTTACAGTTTAAAAGTACAAGAGCATGGTGCTGCTGAATGACCAGATTATGTACAGGTATCACTCACTATACATGATCTCTTTAACTGAAAATTCACTTTTATGGTTCTTGAAAATTTGTACCCAAAATTCACTGCCTGAAGCAAAAACTTGTTCCATCTAATCTAGATGCAAAAAAAATTGTCAAAGTGCATAGTGAAAGCAGACTGTTGGTCATTTTTGGTGTGTTAATTGGATAAACTGGAGGCGGGAGTAAAAGTTAGTTTTTCTAATATATGTATACATTTGATGAAAACTGCATAGTTATACAGTTGTCCAAAATAAACAACATGCTCAATGGATCCCTGCTTTGACTCATTAGCAATCAAGTTAAAACTGGGAATGGGAAACTAATGGGAAATTACTCTACACCAGTAACTCTGGGGCTGGAGTTTTTAACAAGACATTCTTGATGGATTTATGATCACGGTCAGAAGCAACCAGAAAAAGTAACAAGAAGCCATGACAGTTGTATCTCAGCTGTTCTCCTGATAAAATTACAGCTTGTGTTTCTTAAATTGTTTTGCATTACTGCCATCACCTTCCCACTGTATTAAGGGGAAATGTATTCTAAGAAAGTGAAAACGCTTGTGAAGAAATTCTTGGTCAACTGTTGTATATGTGTTTAAGAGTGTTCATACTCATATTGGGGAAAATGGTTGTGGGACTTGGGATATGCTGGGAATAGAAAAATTTTTCTTACTTAAATTAATGAAATGTAAGGCTTCTGCTATTTGAAAATTTGCTCTCATACACGTTTTCAGGAACAGATTAGGTTTGGATAATGAGGGATCGCTTTAATTAGACGCAATTTCACCACAAAAATGAAACATTTCAATGTATATCTGATATCGCAATTAATGCAGTTTCATACACAAAATTAATTAAACGCACTTTTTTTGGATAAATTTCAATCACGCCTCCACTGACAGCATTTTGTGGACTCTAACACGGGGTTTATTAGTCCCTATAGCTTTTCACTAAAAGTTTTCTTATGCCTGGTGTGATTCACAGAAGTAACTGGTCTCCAGCAAAATTGCAGCATTAAACTGTTTTTAAATATGCCTATATTAACTTTTTTTGGTGCAGTTTTGATTAATCTGTGCTGTACCTGTGTTTGAACAAAAGGTGTCCCATAAACATCTGAAATGACCACTCCCACAAGAAAACCACTAGATGGGAGCACTGAAACTGAGCAGAGAGACCTCATTGGAGGCCTGACCACAGGCACGTGAGTAGCCAACAGCAACTTCCCAGGAAAAGGCTCATGCTGACACTTCAAAGGATGTAACCAGCTCCAACAAGCTGGGAAGCCAACCACTGAATTTAAATTCTGTATGTAAGATACGCTGGACCTAGAGCCCTCATTGTGGTACTATGCCGGTGACATCTAACACAAGACAGGCCCGTCAGCCCCACATAGGCAGTATCTCCAAATATTAAACAGAACCACCTACAGTATCTGAGCTCTTCCCTTCCCAGCTGTGGTGCCCAAGTGGCTTTTGTCTAAGGGTGAAGATGCCTGCACACACTGCCTAGGGCACAGCCACCTTGAGTACGTATTGCCAGAACCACAACTCGGACCACCCTCAATTCTACTGATAATAAAAGATGTGGAATTCCCAACTACTAAAAAGGTCTAAGCCAGGCTTCTGAACTGATATTTAATTCAATAATAATTGTATAGAAAAACAGAAAAAGTAACTGTTCTAATCATATCACATTCCAGTTGAAAGTTTGTACTGAAAAATTTGGGATGTCCACAGAATGGCAGTTTAATCAAATTAAGTGACGAGGCAGAACGGATTTTTGTAAATATGAATTTCATTTCCCCTAACAGGAGAGAACGTGGTGACACATCATTGTAATGGGTGTTGTACCTCGTGGATAAGAAAGCCCTCTTGCATGTACTGAGGCTCCAGGGCACGCAGTCGCTCTATAGTCTCATACTGTCCCTGGCACTCTTTTAGCTTTTCCTGAGATCCCAGCATGCACTTCAGCAGGACCAGGCCTACACGGAAAATGACCTTCACACCTGTGCACGTTGGCGAGGGAAAAAAGCAGAGTAAGAAGTGAAACTGGCACTGTTCTGCCTGCAAAAAGCATGATTGCAGTATGTGGACATAGCATGTGCTTGTGTGCATGTATACATGACTTACCTTCGCAGAAGAACATGTCCCAGACACGCAGGACAGAGGCCCAAGGCAGGGTGCGGGAAAAGGCACACATGAACCACTCAGTCATGTAGAGGACCGGGTTCACCTCATGCTTGCCCAAGTGTCGGTAGGCTACGGCTGAGATGCGCCGCAGCAGTGCGAAAAGGATCTCTCCATCTAGCTGGATCGCCTCCTGCAGGAGCAGAGCAGATAGAAGTCGCACAGATAACCAGTGCAGGTGATCACCATCATTTCCATACCAGAGGATGAAGGCTGGAGAGCAAAGCTGCCCAACTACTGACCACAAGGGTCACAAAGCACAATGGTTCCCTCTCTTCACAGCATCTGGTGTCCCCATTCCCACTAAGTGCTCATCATATAAATCTTCTGAAGTGGCTTCACTGTTGGTAAAACCACCTCTTATGATGGGAAACAAAGGGCTCCATGGCCCTGTGTGTGACTTGCAGCTGAACGCATGAGCAGCAAGGGCCTCAATCTTGCAAGGCTCACAGGGTAATATTCAGCCTGAAATAAAATGTGCAGCACAGCCATACCAGGAGTATAAAATGTAGTGTGAAAAGAGGTGACAGCTACACATACAAAAAATCTGCAAGCAGAAACAAGCAAAACCCAGTATGTGAACAGCCCTGAAAGCATGGTTGTCTATGTGAGCTCGTTCAGAGGTCAACTACAAAGTACTTGTGAAACAAAAATAAGCAGCATGTCCGCCAAAAGTGATGTAGCACAGTGGTTAACGCAGCAGCTTGCACCTGCTGTGCTACCCTTTAAAGTGCAAACCCTAATTTACCCAAGTGCAAGAATGGGTAAATAATTACAAATAGCTTCATTTTAGAATAGAAATAAAACAATAAGTGACCTTGAAGAAAGACATCAAAAATAACAATAATAAAGGTTTATTGTTCAACGGAAAACCAGCTACTCCTGTCCTGAGGCCTGCAGACAAAAGATGTTCAGTCCACAGGTTTAGAGCAAGGAGGAGAACAAAAATCAGAATCATCTTCCATCTCACCAGCCATCTCCTCTTGCAGATTCTATCATCTGGGTTCAGCAATCAGCGGTTAGCTTGCAGAGAGCTCAGCACACTCAAAACAGACACTCCAATGCCTTTTCATGAGGTTCATCAAGGCTGTGTCCTTGGCTCATTTACATTCTCCCTCTACTGTGGGTGTCCAGGAACCATTGCACCAAAAGAGACCTTATCTTCATCAATGCCATGCAGGTGTTCTTCAGTATCTACTGATCACAAATGGAGTTTTTAAGCATGTGGTGATGGTGTCACAATTCAACTTTGGTAGTTCTCTGAAGTAAGCTGGGTTTCTTGGGGCTTCCCATGGAGAATAATATCTAAAACCTTCTGTCTCAAACCTACAACATCCCTCAATGAAAATCATAATCCTGTAAGCCCCTTAGCAATGCAAGTGACATGTAAGTATTTTATTATACAATCTTTACAAGTCACCTTAGAGAAGTATTAAAATTATTATATTAAAAAGGAAGGAAAACATTCAGCAACATACGAAGAGAACATTCTGCTATAAAATACATAAAGAGTAAAGGCATTTCTTTATGAAGGGTGAGAAGGGTTAAAAAAAATTTCCACTGGATGAGAGAGGAAACATTTGACGACAGGATGTGAAAGTATTAAAATGTGGTTTTTTCTGTGGTTGTCACAGGACAGCAGGCAGATGATATCATGCCCCTCCCATGGAAAACTACACAGACTTAGGGCTGTTGCCTCATTGTTATGGCAACATGCAAAGTCCCACTACATGGGAACAACTTCAAAAAAGATTTCAGAAAGGAAGATGCCCTCAGAGGTCAGTGTCCTGCAAAACACCTCTCAAAAGAGACAGTAGTCTCAGAAGGGTAAGTACACTGCCTCCTCACATACACACACAATTCAAGAACTACTCTTGACTCCACTGGTAAATCTAAAATGACTTTTACCACTTTGTTCACTGGTTCTGTGGTAGCTATAATACATTTTAAAAATATCTCCAAAAGCATTTATTCTTACAGATTCATCCCATAAACATGTGCAACTTGCCTCATCTTGTTACTTATCACTGACACTTGAAAACTGAAAACAAGACAAAAGCTGTAAACACTGTGGAAGCATGACAAATAAGGTCCGACACTCCTGTTTGGCTGTGGTTTACCTTAAACTGTCACCTTTCCTGTATAATTTTCTTAGAAAACTTAAGTGAAGAAAGAAAAATGGGGAAATACTTGTATTTCTAATGTTCATAACAGGAAGAGCCAGTGCATATGCAATACATTAAGGGGCAATATTCTAAGAATAGAAGATCAGGGTCACAAGTGTGTTAATTACGATCCCTTCACTACATTGAGGAATAAAGTAAGCCACACAAAGGCTTCAGCAGAAGGGTTGATATGTTTGCATTCATACAGCCCTGCTTAACTGTGAAGCCAACAGTGGAGATTATACTCAAAGGTGCATTCTCATACTCACCAGGCCTGCACTGTAGTACCCTGGAAGATACTTCTCACAGATCTGAACAAGGCCCCAGAAAGCATCCTGCAAAAGAACAGACAAGCAACACAAGTGAGGTGCAGTACATAGAGAGAGCAACAACTACAAAGCAAACGCAAAACTGCATTGAAGGACAATTTTAATGATGTGAGCAGCTTGTGATTAAAGTGGTTAAATGATACACGACTCCTTGTTTCAGCACACAGCACAAGGACACACACCTCAGCAGGCATGTGCATGAGCAGTACTGCGGCGATGGGTGCCTGGGCCTGACAGTAGCCCTCATCCGGCCGATACAGGGTGTAAGCCTTTAGCACACGGTACAGATCTTGCTGGCTGAGATGAACATGCACATAACAATGTTGGAACTCTGTGAAGTAAACAAGAAAGCCACTATAGCAGGGAGAAGTGGTGCTATGGCTCACCCATGGCCTCCTCGGGCGACAAACATTTCATGGAAGGGGAACTGTCGATGCAGGTCCTTCTCAATAATGTCCATCCATTTGGGGTCTCCAGGCTGAGCATCTAGTTCCTGTTGAACAAAAGTTAACTGATTAGCATATACATGCAGGCAAATCACTTTAGTGACCAACAATGTGCCACTTGGTAGAGAAAAAGGACAAGAGCCAATATTCAAATCATCCCAGAGGGAAATCAGTACATTGTATGGTCTACAAGAGTTACACCTCAGGGGTGGGTGCAGCATGGAAGTGTTTCCTTGGTGTTTGAAGTAAATGGAGTTCGAGATGACTTACTTCAAACTTTCCCTTATTCTGTTCCTTCTTCACTTTGGCCCCAGACAGATAGAGCCAGGCACGGCCTCGTAGCGAGGGGGGGATCCCCTTCTGACATCGTAGCTTCACCTGGAATTTGACAGGAAATAATCTTACACAACCTGTGCATCATGCAGTCACTGCAGACAATCGCTGCCACATGTTCAAAAGCTTAAAAATCTAGCAGAATTTTACTGCTGTAGCCGAAATTGAGATGTCACACCTGTCACAAAGGGTGCGTTTCTCACATACAGTTTGATTGCTCAGACACCATCCTCGGGGACATTTATCTTCAAAATAAAATCAACTAGAATCAGCCATAGATGCAAAAGAAAAACATATCTCAAAACCTGTTTCCTGGCTAAGAAAAGAACATGCTTAAGTAGTTCTATAAAGGGAGCACCCAAAATAAACCCCTCACAGATGTTGATCTCGATAATGACAAAGCATGTAGCGCTGGAACATCTCAGTAACCACAACTAGAGAACACAACCAAAGGCATATCAGCTGACACAGGAATGCCTGGGATGTTTGGCTCTCCACCAATGAAGTGTACTGCTACAACAACTTCTGTAAAACAAGGTTGGCAGTCACTCTGGTTGAGAAAGATGTGCAGAAGGAGACAGACAAAATCAAGTCCTACTCTCACTACCTTTGGAAAGCTTATTGGCAAATACAGTTCTGTGCAAAAGTCTTAGGCACCTGTGGGAAAAATGCTATAAAGCAAGGACGGTTCCAAAAATAAATACTTATTAATCAATAAACCTTCTAAAAAGTGCAGTAGACAAAAAAAAAACCCTCAATCAAATCAATATTTGGTGTGACCACCCTTTGCCTTTAAAACAGCATCAATTCACTTATGCAAACTTGCGTGCAGTTTAAGGTAGAGGTTGGTAGGTTCTTCCAAACATTTGGAGGAACTGGCCACAGTTCTTCTGCAGACTTTGACTGTCTCTGCATGTACTCCCAGACTGACCTGAATATGTTGAGATCAGGGCTCTGTGGGGACCATACCATCTATTGCAGGATTCCTTCTTTTTGCTGAAAATAGTTCTGTATGACTGAGATTGGGTGTTTGAGGTCATTTTCAGGCTGCAGAATGAATTTGGGACCAATCAGAAACCTTCCTGATGGTAGATCAGAATCTACCTGTACTTCTCAACAGACATTGAAGTTGCATGCCTAAGACTTTTGCACAGTACTGTATATACTAACAACCAGTGTCTTATCTGTAAAAACAAGCTAACTTGCACTCCCAGAAATGCAGAGGTGGCTGATGTCATCCATGCCTTAAACCTTGACCTTTCCTACTCCCCCCTAAAAAGACATGTGACTAACAGAATGTCACTGACTATTTGACGTTGTGAAGTTACCAAGGTAACTGGTTAGCTTGTCATCCCTTAGCAAATCTCATCAAGGAACAAACATGCCCCAACTCTGCCTCTCTTAGAAGAACAACACTATTGAATAATAAATAGAATAAATAAATTGAATAAATAAACTGAAGGTGCCACATTTAAATCCTCCTGGTGCTGCTGTACTCTTAAGGTACTTAACTCTCAACTGAAACAGGGTGTAAATGTGTTACTCACTGCAAGTAGTTTGGTATTTGGTTTTTAATATTTTAAGTCAGTCAGAAAAAAGGTATCAGAAACAATAATAAAGGCTTATAATTGAACTGAACCCCTGGTACTCTTGAGGCCTGCAGACAACACTATGTTTAATTAGAGAGAGGGGACAGAAACGAGAACCATCTTCAATCTCACTAGCAACCTCTCCGAGCAGTCTCAGATTCTAGCATCTTGCTACTCTGGCTATAATTTTGTTAGTGCTCTAAGTTGGGCAGAGGCTCTTTGGCACTACCCAGGAAGAATCATCTAAAACTGTCCATCTCAAACAGACAACATCCTTCAATTAAAATCACAATCCCTTAAGTCTTTTAGCAATAAAAGCAAAAAGACCATAACTTAAACAGATTACTTTAATACAAAAATATTTGTTAAATTAACTATTTTATGAATACTAAAGAACATCACCTAAAAGCCTTCAAAACTGACTCGATTGTTCTCACCTCAGAAAGACAAAAATATGAAGCAGACAGCAGCTGCTGTCACAGTAATTTGCGGTGCAAACACATTACGCAAAGAAACAGAAGTTCACAGCAGTATAGAGGCACTTCATACACAGAGAAAGGGTTCCTACTCAGTGTTAATTTCTTTACCTACATACAAAATTGGAAATAATTTTTCAGAATAAACTAATTTCAAATACTTTGCTCAAAATTTCACAAACATGCCCGACTTCATACTTTTGGGACTTCAGGGAGCCCTTCAGTTGCTCTAACAGCTACAGGCACCCTGTATTGTTATGACAGCATCAGCTTACCACACCCTTAACCACAAGGCCTCCCACAGGCCAACCAAGCCTATTTGCGCTTCATACTTCTGAAGGTTGCCTGCTTCACTCCTCCAGTGAAAGCATGGCAACAGCTAGACTCAGAACACATCTCTTGCTCTAATGTGGAGACATACACAACCCACCAGATCAAATCCACCAAAAATCCAACTTTACATTATCACTACAGTTTAGTGAGGAACCAGACTCTTTAACGGACTGCTGGGTGTGCTGGTTTCCCTGCTGAGCTCACTATGTAAGTACTATTTTACTTAAATGAAGTTGTTACTACTTAATATACTTTGTAAAACACAAGAACAACACTAGATGACTAACTGTAATCCTTTGCATTTGCAAAAGAAGTGATTACCACCACACATGGAATTGATGGGGAAAAAAGTATTTTTACCCATATAACCTTCGTAATAGCAATTTAATATTGCAGTAATTTAGGCCAGTACGTAGCATATGGACTTGAGCCATCATGTTGCCCAAAGGACCCAGGTTACAGTGCTACTTCTGCTCCAGTTCCCTTGATCAAGGCACAATAAAAATTACCCTGCTTTATAAATGGGTAGATAAGGGAAAGTAGCTTAAGCATACAAATCTCACATTACAAGAGGTTTTAGAGTGTCCAATAAACAGATAAACAATGGTAGTGATTTAGAAATTGGGTAAGTTTCTTCTAAACTGAAGAGTAGCACCCAGAACTTTATTATTAACTAGATTTCTTCCATATAGTTCACTCCATTAAATGCCTTTGCTTTTTAATTGAAGCAATTCAAGTTCCTTGTCTAATTACAAATTAATGGAAAGCTTTTAACAATAAAACATACTCCTGCTGAAAATGCACCATTCAGTCCTGTGAATGTATCACAGGCTGTGGTTGTTATGGTGTAGCAGAGGCTGCTGCCATGATGCTCAGACTACAGGCATGCCCAGACAGTGCATACCAATTACATGATACAACAAACAGGGATAGGTGAAATGACGCCATAACAAGGAGGTTTGATGAATGCTACAAACAAATGTCTGACTGACTCTCGGAATGTCAGCATACAGTGAGGAAACAGTCTGCTGCTTAGAATAATGCTACTGAAATTTCATAATATAAAGGAAGAAAGAAAAACAAAGGACAATCAATTTGGCAGTCAGCAAAGGGAAATGGTAAAGAAAATGTTGAAATGGATGTTGGTTGCACTGGGAAACCTACCTTTTTTTGCCTCCTGAGCATCCACTTGTCCCAGTTCTTTAGCATGTCCAGCCATTTCAGCTCCCTCTGCCGTAGCACCTCTGGGGGAATCTCTTGTTCCCTTTCCAGGGGAGGGCAGAAAATAAATGTTAAAAGATTTCAGTAGGAACTGAAGACTATAAAAATGAATGAATATTCTATTTTGCCAACTATTACTTTGAGAACCAATTCATCTTTCGTAAACTACTCAGTACAATAGGAGGACTCCTCAGAACTCAAACCAGCAACTGATTTAGTTCCCATCATGTGCTGCAGCCATGTACAGCTACAGCACTGGGAAGTGGACCTGAGAGGAAAGGTCAAAATGGGAAGGGCCAGCCCCTGCAAAGGATGTTGTACTTCAGCTTGAAAAAACACGTTTCCTTCCCTGCTGTGCCACAGGGATGGTGATTCAAAATGCAGCTCATTCATTTTACCATCAATATTACTGGTGTTAGTCTCCAGTGCTTTTGGTTCAGTTCCTTAACTGTAGGTATCAGATGCTCCCTCCTCCAATAACATGCATCATTAGAGACCAAAAGACTTAATTTTCAGTATGCTTCTAACATGGGGGAATGAACTTTGTCCTCTGTCTCTCAAACCACTGAATCCTCTCCAGCATTCAAGAAGGTCCCATTTCTCTCCTGATCTCCTGACAGCTACTTGTGAACCAGCAACATGGTGGTATCAGACAAACAAGCTCTGCTTTGAACATCCTGTCCATGCCTAAAGCTTTTCATCTGTTATTAAATGACCCTTTATTACTCTCAGTTGGATGTCAGTTTGGAGAAATGTGTCTGCTAAATGGGGGGGGGAAAGTAAATATATTGAAATAGTGTGTAAAATACAAATGTGTTTTCCCAGTTTAGGCTTAGCCAATTCATGCAAACAATATTTGCATGAATGTCAATGTTTTTTCTGCTTCTTTTCACCTCACCAACCACAGATATAGGCTGAAGTCACACTCTTGGACCAGCTGACTGTAGCGATCACTGTGAGCAGAGAGAAACAGAAACCCCATCGTCTTTTCTACCAAAAGTAACAGAGCCAATTTGTGTGACTCAGTGACTAGAGGTAAAGTGAGGACTCAGACCAAATTCAAAAGAGAAATTAGGAATTCACAAATAGGAAGACCCTTATAAAAATACTTTACAAATAGCTCATTTGACCATTTGCAAAACATCACTTAGTATAATAAAATTACAGCACAAGCAGCATAAAGATCAGGGCACTTGAAGATCCTGGGTTCACAATCCCACCTTTGTTGTAATACTCTTGAGCACACTTCTTACTGCAAACAGGAAAAGTTAAAATAGTGTAGCTGTAGAAATGGTTAAATCATTGCAAATAACTTACTTTACAAACCTAATATAGGACAGTTTGGATAAAAGTAAACAAACTAAAACTTTATAAAGAAAAAAACTTGTATAATACTGAATAAACAAGAAAGGGCTCTACAAAGTAGGATCATTTAGTATCAGTTTATTCCTCAGATCTGTAATGCCTTTGCTGAGTTAGAAGAGTGATGAACTCCAGCTGGTGAGGAAATACACTAAGAGGTAGAAGGGTTTATTTCCGCTGCATGGGTGGCTGCTTAAAGCTGGGGGCTACAAGGACCATGGTTTCAGAAGGGAAACCGGAAAAAACTATCATCTTTTGCAGACAATCATGTTTCTCATTACTGTAACACTTGTTAGCATGGGGCTGTTAAATACACATCCCCTGAGTGCACAGGCCAAATGTAAAGTGCAGGGGCATAGCTAGCACTTCTTCATCTGGTGTTGCCATTTGTATCCACATTTCCATGCTTATCTCAAGAGATCCTAATTCACACTGACAGTTTACCATGCTCCCTTTGCAGGGCACTTTTAAAAAACAAGCAGATCTTTATCTGTCGGAATCCCACACGTGCACAAAACATCTTTTACACAGAAACTGACAGAGAACAGGTGGCACAGCAGAACGTAGTGTGAAGTGATGTCACTATGGAAAGACTCTAGTAGCTACTCAAGGCCAACAGGAAGTGGGAGGACACACTGTAGTCGGGTGACTGCTGTTCAAGGCACACAATTAATTTCACTGGCGTGCAATACTAATACAGGCTACTACTTTAGTCAAGTTTATATACCGTGTAAATAGAATTAATGCCTAATAATTTCAAAAGTAAATACAGCAGAGAGAATCGGTGGCATTTTATGTTTATTCAGTTTAATATATACTACTGACTGAAAAATTAATTAAAACACATGACGACTTGGGCCAGTGGGTAGCATGATGGTTAGTTGTCAACTTCAAGGTTTGCATCCCTGCTCCTGATGAAGCATCCTTGACCAAGGTACCAAATTTGATGCAAATGCAGTAAATTACCATGCTGTAAAAATGCACAAATCCTTATAAACAGGCTATTATTTTACTTTGTGTTTGCTCATATCAAACTAACTGAATAGTTCAGTTTTACGTTATCAAAAAATTGGAATAAAATTTAACCTTAATTCCATTATGCTTCAGTAAAACATACACACAATACCTGACTGAGTAATGCTGGCTGGGAGAGAAATTAAACAGTATTTTCCAGGTTCCAAAGCCACATGATTAAACAGAATTTTACTATACACCCCACATAAGAATATTTCATTCTTTTATAAAATGGGGAAGTTATTCCATCATTCTAAATGCTTTTCTCAATACAGCTTTATACTCACCTGAAGACACGGTCTTGCCCACTCTTGCCCAAACTTTCTTATACGCAACAGAGAATGGACTCAATTGCTGTAATGCATTAATTAGCTTTGATTTGAAAAGAAAGTTTAAGTCAGTCAGTGGCGGGAATGTAACTGGGAAAAACTGAAAAGGTGCACATTTCCCAAAAAAATTATTACCCTACAATTCAATCACACTCATAAGTGCAATTAGGCAGGCAGCATTTGCAGTCAAATGTGCTGCCATTGGACCACTGTGTGAGTAAACCCACCAGTCTGAATTCCTGAGCAATCTGTCACTCGGCATAGACTACACTACCATTCCTGTCCAGCTATAGTCAGTTACATGTGATAAAAGCCACACACAGACAGAGGATACCGGTGCCTTTAAAGTGACGTCTGTGAATTGAAAGCACTCCAGTCCTACACTGCCAACCCACTTACAATAAAATAATACCTCAATAAGCACTCTACATTAAAAATATTGAAATATCGAGCACTTAATGAAACAGGACTATAACAGGTCAATAAGAGCAAATTGCAAAAATGGAGCTTGAAAACTACATGCGTAGCATCATACAAAATACTTTTAATAATAGCACATATTTAATACAACTTATTTATAAAATTAATAGTTTATTTTATGGATAAAAAGTACAATTCCAATTTACTTAGAATTTCCGTAATTTTTAAAAGCATGTTAAATTGTGATAAATTTCTTAAATGGCTAAAAAAAGAGCACTACGGTGAAACAGCACAATGCAGTGCTAAATGAGAGATGACGTCAATGTTACGATATATTGTTAGCATAATTTCCTCATGCCAGTTTGAAAGCTGACATCTATTTAGAGTCAAGAATTATTTAAAGCTAGAAAATCGATTCACTCATCAGTTAACCTGAAACATATCGTTGAACTGTGGGAGGAAAGTAAAGCAACTAGAGGAAACCCAAGCTCAACAAAACAATAGCCCAAGAGATGAATTTTTCCAATATGTAAAATAGGTTTCACTTAATTCACACATAATGCTCAAATTTAACCAATAACCCTCAATTATGGGTTCACCTTTAAACAAAAATGTTTTGAAACTTCAGATTAAGCTAAAAACGTAGTTAGTCTGTTAGCTGGTCCCTGTAAGCATAATCCATTCAGGGCGTTTTGTTTTGGTCTGAGGCTTTGCTATGGAACCTTGTGTTTCACTTCCATTCTAGGATTAGCTCTGCCCAATGCATGTCTCAACAGATACCTTAAGAGTTTCAGTTTGCCTTCAGTGCCCTCACCAGCATAAACATGCAATGAAACTGAAAGTCTGAGACACAGACAGAGACATGTCAGAAATGTGGGTTTATACTAATGTAAAGCTTTCAGCTGGTGAAGTGATATGGACCATATGGTTCAGTGGGTGTACACACGCCCCTCCCAAAAGTTTTGTACAGCAGTCGAATCTATACTACAATAACACAGCACAAAAAATAGTGGTAACTTTCAGCTTCCATGCCATCATTGAATATCCAACTTTACTGTAAGAAGTTGATAGAAAAAAATTACAAACAGAAGTACACAGGCCTTCTAAAGATGCTGTTTAAAAAAGGTTTTAAACCAGAAATATGGATCATTCCACCAAATCCTTGATAAAACACACTGAGTCCAGTGGCAGCTCTCCCTTAAACTGGCTGTTACTGCAGCCCTGTAATTAAGGGCGAATGGATGTGTATTCATGAGGGAGCAGTTGAGAATAACCACCCCACTCTCCTCATCAGAGTACCAGGAAACCAACCCTGAGAAGATAAATACTGCCCTGAGACTCTGCATTCAACGCACGATCCATGAGACAGCAGAGAGTGCCCAGAAAGAAACAGAACCAGGAGAAATGTGCACAAATTTAACATCCACTTTGACGGCAGGAAAATAAGACAGGATCTGCTCACATCAAACTATATTCTCCTTATAATCAAATTGCTGCAGCTTCCTCTGTGCCTTTACTCCTCCCCTTTGCATGTAAGGCACTCGAAACCAGTGAAACACAACAGGCCTCAACCTTCAGCACAAGGCCGGACCAAAACCACGGAAAACAGGAAGTTCCAGGAACTTGGCAGGGGTTGTGCTGCAGCCTACCCCTGACAGCTTTGTGTGTGCAGTGGAGAGGAAAAGCTGTGACACAGGGTTGTGGGGGGGGGGGGGGGGGGCATTAGGTGACATGGCAGTCGGGCAAGACTGCAAAGGGACTCTTACATGAGACACTGACTAAANGGGGGGGGGGGGGGGGGGGGTGGCATTAGGTGACATGGCAGTCGGGCAAGACTGCAAAGGGACTCTTACATGAGACACTGACTAAAACAAACTGAGGCTTAGAGCGACCCTCCCCATGTCTCAGTTTCCTACTCTCCCACCTACATGTCGCACTTGGACGTTAAGAAGCAAAAAGCCTTTTTAACTATTAATGTGGCACAAGCACTTTTCTGAAGTGTGAAAAAATGGCCTAGTCCTTATTTTAATTCAGCTGCTTTTTGTCTGCTTTCCTGTATCTTAATGTGCTTCCTGATTTATCACATTAGAACAGCTTTGGTAGCACTCTTATCAAAGGTAGTGGCTTCCCAAGGCTTGCCATTATGAAAGAGCAATCCAAAAACTTATCACACAGACAGTGAAAAAACAACAGGTGGGCTGGAATCTGAAAGTGAATACTTGTGTGCTACACATCAATAAAAATGTTACTTTGAAAAGACACCTTTACACCTACATAAAAGCCTCCCTTTTTACCTGAATCTAATCTGATCCAAAAAACATATTGAATATTGAATTTTGGGATAGTCAGAGCCTATATTCCATTATTTTAAATGAGAAAATTAATTCCTTCCAAGCCCATATTAAAACTCCCAACCAATTTATCTAAATACCACTAAAACAGTCAAACACCTGTGTAACAGTCCTCCAAGGATTTCTGCATAATACAAGTTATTTAAAAGTGTTTAAATGCCTAATTATTAAACACTCAGTGAATTCAAATTAGTGGGTATGTTCTTGCGCCATACACACCGATATTAATATCACTAATAGTATCAGATAATAGTACTGGATACCAATTATGTTTTCCTTCTACACTAAAATGAACATACACAGTAACGTAAACTATGAAATATTAAATACAGTTATGCATCTTTCACATTATTAGGAGAGGATTATAGCAATATTTTAAATACATACAAACACAAATACAAGATGTGGTTCTTTTGAAAGAACAGCTGAAATACAATTGCAGTGCACTTGTCACCCTTTCTGGCTGCTTCTGTTAATGGTTGAACAAACACACACAACATCCGCTTGCCTGGACTTGAACGCATACAACTTAAACATTTTCGTTACCACATGCATAAAGATTTTTTTGGATACAGAATTGGATAATGAATTTTGGGTACAAGTTTTTGCAATTTGTTATAACGATATTCAGATAGCCAGAGTTCAGGCAACCTATGCAACCAATTTAGACTTAAAAGTGCTCTACCTTCAACAAGTCCAGTGACACAGATTTGCTGACAAAAGTTCCAAGAAGGTAAAGTCACCAGATGAGGGTTTTTTTTTTTTTTTTTTTTTTTTGAAGAGGAGGACATTTTGCCTTTATACTAATTGCGTTTCTTTTAATGACTCCNTTTTTTTTTTTTTTTTTTTTTTTTTGAAGAGGAGGACATTTTGCCTTTATACTAATTGCGTTTCTTTTAATGACTCCTGATGTAAGGCAGACATTCTCTGTAAAACAATTCAAGAAGTAGGACCACAAGTGCTTGAGAACATCACAGTTCACTGACAAGCTATGAAAAACTCTGAATATACTTGATCAGAAAGCCTGTGCTGATGAAAGGGAAAATGTCTTGAACATAATATTTGGAGATGACAACAGAACCTGAATCTGATACTACCCAATAAAATCTGAAACTGCAGGAAGAGATGCATTCTGCTGTGCAACTGTTTGTTTCACAAGAGACACTGCAAACAGTGACATTACTGGTCACCCAGGCTTGACTGAACGTGTAAAAAGAATAAAGCAGCAAGCCAAGGGATTCAGGAGAACAGTTGGAGGAGGACTTGATAAAAACAATCATAATAACGTCACATTCTGCTATACTTCCATCACACTAATTCTAAGCCTGTCCTTTGTTAACAGGGAGGGGAAACTGACAATATCACAGGATGACAAATCATTCACTGTAACTTCACCCACTTTTGCAGCTAGCATTTGCAGCATTGTAGGGTGATGTTATTGCTTTGTTGCTGACTGACACAGCACCGTGCCCTCATGTGTACTTTATCATGACAGAACCTGCTGTAGTGTACATTAATAAATAAAATTAACATATCTGCAAGTTCTAAACAACATCCAAAGACAGCCCCAACAGATAACTTTTTAGTACAGTAACAATCATTTATACTGTATGTACAGTAACTAGGCTGGTTACAAATTAACAATATTAGACAGTAGCTAAAAGGGCAATGAACCACACAAACATTAAGCAGAATTATGAGTAATGTGAAATGCAGATGAACAGTGATGTTCTCACATGTGGTGCAGAACTCCCACACACCTATGCTGGAAGACACTTTTCAAATCCTCAATATTCTGCTAGGTTCTGCAGTTGGTTTTCAGTAACAATCCCTTTTTGAATTGCCCTTATTCATGGAAACTTATGTAAATGACAACCCATAGGACCAAATGATTTCCTGAAGTATGTGAGGCTAAGTGATTACTTAACCACAAAAATTTAAAGGGACCCCTCACTTCAAATTCATATCCTTAAAAATGCATTTAATTAGCGACATTGCCAAAGAGGGGAAAAATTAGCACCGATGCTATTTATGATTATAAGTGCAGCCTAATAACCATCACTGTCTTCAAACAAACAAATTTTAAGGGGCTATATAAATCAGTTTAATACTGGAAAATTCTTGCAAATGCCAAAATCCAGGATCTAATGAAAATGGAATTAGCAGTCCACAAGCTGCATTTTCTTAGATTTTGCATTTTCAAAATCAGCACAATGAAAAAAGTAAAATAAAGTATAAAAAGGTAATAATAATAAAGGAATACCATAGTGCATGACTGGAATGGGGGGGAATTGGAGCCAATTGAATATATGCCTTAATGCTCAAAAAATTTCATAATTTTTTGGAAGTACAGTATTGGTAGACAAAGAAAAACTAACTTTTGATAAATGGTCAGACTAGCTATGAAATATTCTCACTAAACATCTTGGCAGTTCTGCAGGAATCTTTTTTTAAAATATGTATACATGGATAATGTGAGAAAATGCACAATGATCAATGGGTCAAAAGAAGAGTAAAATGTAAACAAAACACTGAAAACCTTCCAACAGCACCACTCCAGCATGTGAAACACGAGAACCTTGCCAATATTAACTCCACTACATAGCACTTCCGGACAGATCCGCTCAACTTTTCCAAAAATCCTGGCCCTGTACTGAGATCTCACCAACATCAGTGACTGACATAAGCATTGAAAACTTAAGAATAGTGGGTGCGGGGGAAACAGGAGAATAAACAGAGGAACAAAAGAGGTGTGTCATGGACTTCAAATGAAAAAAACCTGCAAGCAAATAAAACCTGTGCCTCATAAAAGTGATGCCATTGTAACACGTCCTGTTACGACATGAAGACTAACTGCTCCGCGAGCTGGTTTAACTGGATAAACTGAATTGTTCTGTTGAGACTTTTATCTTTAACCAGAGCATACAGAGACAGGTATTTCTGAGTATGGAAGCCTCTGCTCATTAAAACCAAACTCAGACAAAAAAAGCATTTTGCTGTTTGTATTTCATTCTAACAGCAACTGACTGAGTAATTAATTGATCAAAATCCTTCAGTTGCATACCAGGTCATGGATGCAGGTTGAACTAATGACCTGGCTGTATACAAAGAGTGATCATTAATTTTTGAAATGAAATGAAAAGTGGTTAAAAACAGAACTGTTGGGGGATGACACTAAACAGCCAGATAGGTGCCATTTAGTACACACTTTTCTGCAAAGTGACATACTAGTAGTAATACACAAAAGTGCTTCAGCAGAAGATGAAGACCTTCAGAAGATATTTAGATACAGGATGATGAGATCACAGCTTGTTTGTCCGATACCTCCATGTTGCTGGTTCACATCCCCAGTAGTTGTGACTTTCAAATAACAAATATACAGATGTGGCTGAAAGTACTGGTACCCTTCCACTTTTTCCTCACAATTTTCTCTGAAATAAGTTGAAATTGACAATCGTATTTGATATCAATTATTCTTTATTTCAAATTTAATAGAACAAAAATTCTGCTTTTGATGTATGACTTATACATAACATTATTTTAAATAATAAAACAAATGAAAATGGCATAGACAAAAATATTGGGACCCTTAACCTAATACTTGGTAGCACAGCCTGTGGAGACAATAACTGAAACAAAACAGTTCCTGTAGCTCTGAAACAGATTCCTACACTTTCACAAGTAGTTTGGCCCAGTCTTCTAGAGCAAACTGCTCCAGTTCTCTCAGGTCTGATGGATGCTTTCTCCCAACTGTGAGTTTCAGCTCTTTCAACAGATGTTCTACAGGATTCAGATCAGGGCTCATAGGAGGCAACTTCAGAACAGTCCAATATTTTCTTCTCATCCGTTCTAGGTGCTTTTTGAGGTATGTCTCAGATCAACATCCTGCTAGAGGACCCCTGACCTACAACTGAGACTCAGCTGTCTGACACTAAGCTGTATGTTTTGTTTCCAAATGCCTTGATAGTCTTCTGGTTTCAACATTCCCTGCACAGATTCAAGGCACCCAGTGCCAGAGGCAGCAAAGCAACCACAAAATATCACAGAGCCTCCTCCATGTTTCACAGTAGGGATGGCAAGCTTTTCTTTAAAAGCTTTGTTTTGTTTTCACTAACAGAGTTGCGATTTACCAAAAAGCTCTAGCTCTGGGTCTTCCAGCTGATTTGCATTCAACAGACAATGCAACTTGAAACTGTTGCACCTTGAACTTAAAGGTCAGCTTGGATCTGCTTTGATGCTTCCCTTGGTTCTTTTGCTTCACTCTTGGGTCATTTTACCCCTTGTGGCAACATCCAGGGATATTGACTACAGTCCCACGAGCCTTAAACGTCTTAACATTGGCAACAGTGGTCACAGGAACATCAGGCTCTTTGGAGATGGTCTTGTAGCCTTTAAATTGACCATGCTTGGCTATTTCTTTCAAACCTCCTCATCCTTTTCCATGTTTAGACACATACAGCAACACAAAACAGAGTGGGGACTTTTCTCCAATTAAACTTCTTCAAGTATCACTACAACAGTTATTTCTTACAACTTCTAAAGGGTATCAATAATACTGTGCAGGCCACTTTAATGTCTTTGTACAATAAGCAAGAATTCAGTTCTTTTGACAGCTTTTTTGTTTTGTTCCACCACAAATCAATGAAATGCATGTATGGATGACAAAAGATCTTTTCACATTTCAACATTTTTCAGTAGAATGGTGCATAATTTCAATAAAATGCAAGGGTACCAATATATTTGGCTACATCTGTATAATCATATCAGATAGTGTTGGATTCATTTATGTTGCTGTCAGCAGAGAAGTGGACCAGAATGAGACGGGTAAGAGAAGCTTTTTAAATGTTTGAACGGATTTTAGCCAGACCAAAGCCAGAAGTCAATTGTAACTGATCACGAAACAGATGCTATGGAAAATTTAACAATCATGACAAAATCAAAACTTTAATTCTAGGAGAATGCTAAACATATCTAGCAGATCGTGTCACATTACCATAGCTGAGCAGTTATAACTAAACCACATCAGACATAGAGAGCATCTCCATAGTTTCATGTGCTCCACTCAGCAGTCCATGAAGATTCATGGTGCAATACATCTTGCAAAATCGCAAACCCGTTGCAACAGATCAGACACCACCCAACAACATATAGACAACATAGATATGATGGGAGGAGGAGCCCAAATGTGAGATGGCAATTTATATGTGCTTGTTTTGTATCAACCACACAGATCATGAACAAAACAGTCCTCAGTGCTTTTAGTATTAATCAAATAATGTACAGAACATATATTTTAACTCCATTCTGACCGTTTGTCTCGCATCTCACAGTACATTATTTTCCAAGAGTTTCACTCCATTTCCTCTGAGTAAAGAGACAGGCAATAATTTTCAGATTTTATCAGATGGTTCCTTACCCTCAATTTTTTCAACCACAGTCCACTTAAGGACTATAGATATTTAAAGTGTATTATTTAACATAAGGCCTGACACATATCGACACCTCAGGCTCCTTCTCCTTTCAGGAGCCAACCTGGGAGATGTGCAGGGTGCAAGGAGCAATGCAGTCCAGGACAGAGAGGAACCGACAACAAAGGAAGGGAAGGAGAGGAAATCAGATGGACCATTACGGCCTCCCCCTGGAGAATTCCCTTTCTCTTGGTCTCCTCGCACGACTGCCAGTGACAACAAGCAAACCATTTACTTACACACACACACACACACACACACACACACACACACACACCCCACACACAACATGATGAGCATGAGGGGAGGAATAAAATGAATCGGCAGAGTAGGGCTGAGGAGAACCTGCTTGTGTTTCATTCCCAGCGGAAACATCGCTCAGCGCTCACTTTCCTCCAAACGCCACGTGTGAGAGAGTCTGAAGGCTACGACCCCACACGGCTGTGTGGATGGGGTCAACACTGCAGAGTGAACAACCCTAACTTTCTCGTTCCTTTCAAATACAAGGGTATCCAGAGAGTGTCAACCCAGTGGTTTGTGCTGTTGACATGAACCTGAACTGACAGTGAGGCATTAACACCTCTGTGTCAGTGGTGGAAGTAGCAGTGTCTCACACACACCTGGGCAGTAAATTAGCTAAATATATGCCCAGAGACATGCACACATACAGTGGTACTCAAAACAGAGACACTCTTAAGGTGAAAATTTGCTAAACTGAGACGTGTATCGTGCGACACGTACAAAGACATCTTCTTGTAATGGCAACATGATATACACGGTAACAGAATGTTAGAAACGTAAACCTGTAGTATTACCACGAATTTAACAAAAGTTTTAACCCGAGAAATCATATGGGGGATCCAAATGCGGGGTTAAACAGGCACCTTTAGCGATGTTTACACACAGTTTCCCCACTTTACCCCGATTAAATGAACACCATGAAAAGGACATCCGCGCAGTCAGAGTTAAGAGAAGGTTGTTAATAATCGGAAAGGAGAGTCGTACCCGTCGGCGTTCTGCTGGGACCCGCCGATGAAGCCGTACTTGTCAGTGTTGCCAAAGCCGTTGCTCTCCGAGTCGGAGCCGAAGGAGCTCTCTCCGTCCGCCAGACTCTCGCTGGTACCACGCAGGCTCCCTGAGCCGCGATCCGTGTCCGCCATACCCGCGTCTCCCGCTCCAGCTCCCGGTATCACAGAGGCCCACTCAGTGGCGTTCCATGTCCGCCCGTCCGCAGCATCGAGCGGCGAAGCGCTCCGCTCTACCATCCACACCGATTCACTTGTTTAACTCGCGTGGGCGTCCGTGTAAAGCAGCTAAGTATTTAACTAAATAACTACTTAATTCTCGAGAAGGGAAGCAAATCCCGAGCGTCAGACTCAGTATGGACACGAACTTCTCCACTGTGGCTTCGTCCCTCATACGGTGAACGGCTACTTTAACGACACAAATAAACTGTAAACACTCCGAGGCTTTAAAAAACCTCGTCATCGACTTTCCCACAGGCGGATCCTAAAGCGCCTCCAGACGGCTAGCCTTGTGAGCAAGAGCGCCGCTCTCTGACTGCATCCCTGGGCTGCCCCCCCCCCGGCTCCGCCTCAGCCTCAGCCTCAGCCTTCCTGCTTGGCCTCGTTATCCGGTTATTTCTCTCGGCTCGGCGCCACGTTAACGCGTCCGACGGCCAAACGGCTCCTACTACGGCTCTTCCTGCCACTCCAGATTCCGTTTCCTCCCGCAGACCGCCGTCCTTCTCATGCTCCCCCGTCCCGCGCGTGAACTCGCCCCTCGCACTGCTTTCGGTTGGTTCATGAGCCTATTCCTTTTTGCCGTGACGTCACTCTCCTTGGCACGTGCTTCGAGACCCACCCAGCGCGGGGATGTAATACCGTTACATGTGGTGCCCCCCCTAATACTCACGCAGGGCTGTTTATAATAAAATACGTATTCTTTGTCGGTTTGCAAGGGATAAGCCACACAAGTTCATCATTCACATTAATCAACATGTTTAGCTAAGAGGATCTCACTGGGAAATAAATAATACAAGTTACTAAACAATACAAGTAATTGTTTGATTTTATTTAGGTTCAAGACAGAGTAACACACAGAAGGGAGCGAAGAGCTCCTGGATACCCCCCCCCACATATCTCCATCACTCTTCAACGACCAAACAAAAGCGTTCATTTTGTCAAGAAAAGATGAAAAGCCTAAAAGCGACTAGACAAACATGCTTTTCATATCTAATACACTAATATATATGCTGTAGTTTGGTTTTACTCTAAATGCAATTCTCCAGTACAGTTGAATCTTGAAAAGCAGGGCACTAATTATGTAAATGTTCCAGGGCTGTTCACTTTACATTATAAAATGATCAACCATTACTGAGAGCTTAAAAGAAACTGCTCCCAGACTGGTAAAAGGAGGACTGTCCCTGTGTATACAGGTAGGGCCTCATTTCTTACGGCCTCCTCTCTCCTTTAGGGCCAGATGGATGGTGGAGCCATTGTTCATGTTGTAATAAGCCAGCGAGTTGGAGTCTTTAATGAAAATTCCCTGAAAGAGGAAAACAACACATTTGCTTTACACATCTAAACATTTGCTCATCCCCTACACCCCCCAACAAGAACTCTGTGCTCCCCTACCTCTGGCAGCATGACAAAAGATCAAAAACTGAAAGCCTGCCAACTCTCAGAAACTACTTCTGTTCCTCAGAGCTGCTGAATTCCACCCAGCATTCAAAAAAATACCCCAAAATCAATCTCATTCAGGGCTATATCTCTCCTGACAGTTGCATAAATGAGTCCAATATCTGCTATGATAATCTATGTATTTGCTGTTTGAATGTTACTTTTATAAGCAGCTACCTAGGTGATATGAACCAGCAACATGGTGGTATCAAATTCCAAACAATGATCTATCTGAAGGCAAGCTATGCAGGTAAATTTATTTGACAATTGAAAATCAAAGTGCATAAACTGATAAGACTTCACGGTCATTTTTACCTCATACTGCAGCTTCTGCTTTCCTGCTGGCATTCCGGTGGCTTCATGGATTTTAACCTTTATCACGGACACCTGTTAGAGGGAGGAGGAAGTAGAGGGAAGCGATTAACAATCAATATGTTAAGATTTAACATACAAGTTAATGTTAAATCCAAGCAACACAAAGAGGATATTTAGTGGCAAAAACCTCAAGTTATCTGCTGTGACCAAAAGCAGAAGAGTCTACAATCTCAAGCTACAAACACTGAATGGAAGACAGTAAGAGACTCAAAGGCCCTCACCCAGTACAAGAGTGCATCTGTCTGTAACAGTGGGAAAAACTGCACTCAGTAGCGGCAGGCTTATGTCATCTAGGGTATCACAAGAGTGATATCTAACAACTCCCAGGGGTAGGCTCAGATGCTACAAATCACCTAGAAGGGAGGAGACATACCTGGTCTGTGAGTGGAACTGTGAAGTTGAGCACCTGCCCACTCAGCTTCCATTCAGTCTTGTCCTGCATATTGGGCACCTGGACCTTGACAGATACAGGGCCCTACAAGAGACAGAGAGGAGGGATGGTGAGGATCAGGGTAACTGGAAACTTTCGGAACATCAGTGTTCACACTATCCTGCTTCATGCATCTGGAGCCATTTACCTTGTTCCGTCGCAAGAACTCTTCTTCAGGGATAAGGTTGTCCTCTGTCTTCATTTTCTTGCTGGCAGGCTCATCCTCGTGAGGTGGGGGTGGATGAACAGGGGGCAGAGGGGCTGGGGCTGCACTTGGTGGCTGCGGCACCGGTGGAGCAGGAACAAAGGCTGCACCATAAATTACAAATGTAATGATCACACAGGTGTTCAGAGTAGCTGAAGTAGCAAAAATGGCTCCAAAGAACATGAAGGAGCCAAAAGTTAAGTTTTCATGCAAAGAAGGTTAAAAACCAATAGTTAAGGCCAGTCCCAAATTGATCAACAACAACTGTCACCGAAAAGGGTTACTGACCGACTAAAAACACCCTCTTTCCACTTTATACACCAAATGCTAAGCTTGTAGGTCAGCTGAACATTAAATTGATCTACAATATATAGTCATCACAATGTTATCAAAGACTAAGGGAAACAAAGTTGTTAGTGCTAATGGTACATAGGGACTCAAAGCAAAAAGCCAGAAGGTCACAGTAGACATTTTCTCACCAGCAGGGACCACCATGGGTGGTGGTCTGGGCGCCATGATGTGGGGTGCCGAGGGGGGCATGGGCACGACGTTAATACGTGGAGTGTGTAACATGGGGGGCATGGGGGTGAGCACTTGTCCAGGGGTCAACCGTACCACAGGGGTCATGGGAGGGCGTGGGATCACTGGCACAGCAGGTAGAAGTGTGGTACGCACTGGAGGGGGCACCTGTGCATGTTAAGGAAGTAAGGGGAGAGCAAGAAAATCAATGGGAGAAGTTTAACAACTTGTTGCTAAAAGCAGGAGCAAAATCAGCACAAAAAAAACCACAATCCATAAAACCATTATCTACCCTATTCTTCAAAGAAGTCACCTAGATTTCTCACAGTCTCTTATTGCCACCATAAAGTCATTTATGTGGGTTATAATGCCTTCTGATATGTTGTAGACTTACTGCTGAAGGAGGGCGGGCCACTGAAGTTACTGGTGGAGAGGGCTTAGGCAGGCTAGGGGCCGCTGAGGGCACCGGAGGTGGTGGTGCCTCGCTTGGCTTGCTGGGGCCAATCTTTTCCTTGCTGTCATCTTCCTGCACCAGGCCCTTGGCCTTGTGGATCGCCTCAATCTGCTCCTGTAAGGTTATGTTAGCCTGTGCTGCCTGCTGGGTACGAGCCATGCTGCCCGAATGACCATCCCATGTAACCTTAGAGAAGGGAGAGTGGTGGACAATTAAGTTTAAAGCACAACAGACCCACATTAGGCATAGAAAATGTTATATCTACAAGTTGTGTTAATTTCATTTGTAACCATTTTGAAGAAAAATTCTTTCATCATTTCTTGCCATGAAAATAAATATTGCCAGGAATATGATTCCTTCATCTTGCTCCTCTACCTTTTCCTCAGGTTTCTGTATCTCCTCTTCCCCGATCTTCTTTCCGATGGCCGTCTCCTCCACACCAAAGATATCAGTACGCCTCTCAGCTAACTGCTTCAGGCTGCTCTCGATGTCCAAGCCGGGGGCGTACACCTCGTCCTCGATTTGCCGCTCACGGATGATGCGGTCCCTCTGCTCAAGCCAGCGGGGGTCCAGCAGGCCGATGCGCATATGCTCCTGCATTTTGCTGGCAGGGATCTTCTCACCAGTAATGGGGGAGATGAGGTACTCATCTGCAGCCACTGCTGGGGTCTGGGGTTTGGAGGCTGAATTGTGGGGTCAGACAAAATGTAAAGAAATTAAATTGTCCCTGATCACAAAAACCCACCAGAAATTTTGTTCTTTTTTATTAACTGCAATAACAGTAGGACAGATGAAGGCTAACTGTCATAGTACTAATTACAACCAAACTGCATAGTGCTGTGTGTTAATATTCAAATTAAAGTTTTACTTTCTGGTCTCATTCATTTCCATTTAGTCATTTGTGGAAGCCAAACATCAAGGCTTGTAAAATTAATATTTTGTTTTTCCTTTAATTGTTTAACTATTAATTGTAATAAAAGTTGATCATAGGAATATACCTATAAATGCACACTATTTGCAGAAAGAAGAAAAGAAGCGCTTTATTTTATTTTGAAGTTTCCAAGTCATGTTAGCTAGAGGGTAGTATGAAGATTATCTTAAGAGGTCAATTGGGGCTATTTTTCTGTGTCCCATCATTTGATCATACCAACTTCTGAATTAGTTGTGTTGTTATATATACCGTAAACCTGATATTCTGGATTGTTCAGAAATTGAAAGAAAAGGGAGGAAATACACATACAGGCATACTACTTAACAATACCTTTCTTGTAAAACAAGAACACTACTACTAATTTGTTGTTCACAGGCCTAAAGCTTTAATAAAAACAATAATAGTGGTGTCTGCAGCTTAAACAAAAATGTTTGTTGAGACTCCTATGATTGACTTGAGCTAAGAAAATGCTGTAAGATAAAAGTGTGACAACCAGCACATCTTCCCTACCCTGTTCCCTCTTTGCTGATGTAATACTGTTTTGCCTTACCTTTGGGGTCATAATCCTTGCGAATGATGACCTGATCAGGAGTGGGAGGCAGCGGGGGAGGCATTGGGGTGTCTGGGGGAAGTGGTGCTTTAATGCTTTCATCTTCTTCATCAGAGCCCTGCAGTTGAACATCACCATGTAAGTAAACAGTTTTACAGCAACAAAATGTGTAGTTTCCTCTCATTCAGTCACCTCATCCATATCCTGCAGCTGTGTGTCCTGGTCTGGCTGCAGTGGGTGGCCTTCTTCTCTGTCCTCCCGCTCATCCTCCTCATCTTCACTCTCTACCTCCATTTCTACCTCTTCACTCTCTCCAAACTTCTCATAGCGCTCCTGGATAAGGATGCGGGCTCCAAGCTCCTCTGGTGTGGTTGGAGGAGGGAAATGACCTACAGAAAACAGACAGATCTCATGAAATGCAAAGCTATACTAAACACCTAAGACCTAAAAGCTTAAGTCTTACAATAGTAACTCACAGCAACACATCTAACAGGGTACTAACATGAATATTTACCAAACAGTTCAGCACTGGACAGCCACTACTAGTTTTTGTCAAACAATATAAATGAGTACATTAGTCACACTACACTATGAAGTTCCATTATCTCGTTCTTTCACAGTATTTTTTCTGGGAAGAAACCCTGAAGCTGTCGACATGAGACGTTGGGCTCTTTCTGGTACAAGACATCACCTTGCTCATTGGGCTGGAAATCCACTGTCTCCACAACCACAAAGTCATGCCAGTCAATTTGGGCATAAGCTACGCGCTCCTTTTCCCGCTCCTCTTCCTCCTTTTTCCTCTCACGCTCCTGGTACTTGGCCCATTCCATACAGTACCTCACCTAAGCAAAAAAGACAAAGTATTTAATCACACTTTAATGGTTAAAATAACAGATGTGTACCACAGGACTTGGGAGAAGACTGGCCTCACCTGGTCAAGCACCTCCCTAGGGTTTTCTGCCTCTTTCTTCAGCTTCTGCAGAAGACCTTTGGGTGGGATGAGAATCTGGGAAATGCCAAACAAAACTGTTCAGTTTGAGATCTTTATATTCCAATGTAAATAATGCAACAATTGATAACCTAATTTATATGTTATCAATTCAGTTACTTTGTTCCCAAATCCAAGGTCTCCCTCATACCTTGGTATACTGCTCAACCAGCTTGGTAAAGTAGTTGAAAAGGCTATGTTGTGGTCTCAAGAAGTCAAACTGGTAGTTACGCTGCTCCTTCTGCATGAGCTGCGTGAGGAATTGGCGTCCATTTCGTGCCACAAACTGGGCTGTCAGCTTGACTACATCCAAGTCAAAAGCAGAGATTGAAGGTGGATCAGCAATGAACTCAAACTCTGGTGGGGGTTCCTTGGGCACCACAGTCTCCTGGATGACCTGGGCCTGGACCTGCAGGTGGGGAGACAAACATTAAACAAAAAGCAAATAATGCTTGCACAGCAGTGCAACCATAACAGTCAGATTCCGCTACTTTGTTTACTTTATCAGAATATATTGTAGCAAAAACCAAAAAATGAAAACCTTTTTAAATTGAATTTCATGTAAAGGTAACTTGTTTATATTTTTATATTCATAAATGAAGATTAAAACATTGAAAGGTCTCAAATGCTTAAGCTAGATAAATTCTTGACACAACACAGGTGTCAATACCGTAATAGAAACCACAACAGTCCCTGGCCCTGTTCTCAAAACAATGTCCGGGACTCCTGTGTAGCAGTGAAGCTGTGTGTGCACCTGATGAAAACTACTAAATAATCAGGTATCAATAAACCACCCTTCTTTTTTTGCAGAAGAGTCAGAGACTCACCTTCTGGGGAAGTTGCTGCTGTGGTGCCTGCTGCATGACCTGCTGCTGCATGACCTTTGGCACCACAGCCGAAGGCTCCTGTGCCTTACCCTCCTTGAATTCATTGACTTTGTGCCTGTAGTAGGCATGGTACGGGTCGTTGGGATTCAGAAAGTTGAACTTGGGGTTGTTGATCTCATTTTGGCGAATTCTGGCCTCAAACTCTGGTCCATTCCTGGTAGAAAAGAAGAAGGGAGTTACAAAACTAGAAGTTCTAGATAACATAATTCCTGTAGTTTTGAAAACCTGGCAGCTAGTTCTTCAGTTGCTTCTTGAATTCAAAATTATATAGCTGCAAAATGCACAAAACTGATGTACTGAACACACTATATACCATTATTTTTCTCTGTTATTTTAGTGACACCTTTTGCAAAGCAAGCAGCAATGTCAGTATAACATGGCTGAACTGTTAAATGTTCAACTTGGCCATTTTGTTTTTATTGTATTTATTTTATCAGTTCAGGTTAAGTACCCTCATTACAATGCAGTACAGCAGGACTTTTAAAGTGCAAAACAAAAGGCATAAACACTATAGTAGCTGCATCCCTGAAGAATTTACATCAAACATATAACTGACAGCATTACACAAGTATTAGAACCCAACTTTTTGCAAAGGACAGAACAGGCATCTTAGCATTAAATTATAATCTCCTGAGATACAACCAAACATTTCTGTCCATTCTAGAAAACATCTGTTTTAATTCTATTTCCCAAACTGTATATTATTTAAATCTTAATCCTAATAGGACTTACAGAAAACATTCTATGCTTCTGAAATATAGCACATTTTAGAGTGCAAACTAGAAATTTCCTAGAAACCCTAAAAAAAATCTCAAAACATATTTTTTCTGGGTTTCAGAAGATTAATGGATCATTTCAGTTTGGATGATTGTGTGACAGACACTGTGAAGAGGCAAAGCACACCTAGCCACAAAGCTGGCTGTCTTGTCCACAATGTTGCGGACCTCAGGCGGCGGGTAGATGATGCCCACGATAGGCTTTGTAGCAGGAGTCTCATCTTTTGGTTCTTCTGCCTGCTGTTAAAACAAGAAAGAAATACCAAAAATTGTTAAAAGCCATTTTCTAAACAGATCTTTAAAAATACTGTGCTGCATGGAGAGAGCGAATCCATTAAAGTTGGTTGGTTACCTCAGCAAACAGGATTTCTCAGTTGCACTAATATTTTTACCCTGAAGAATTTAACACAAACTGCAGTATTAAAAAAACACTCGCTTCCAACTGAAATGTCATTTACAGTGAACTCAACTGTAAAAAACAGCTTAACTCCTTTAACAAAAGTGCCCCACCGAGGCCTAAAGCGCACAAAATCCGTGGAACGAAGAAAAAACAACCGCCGAACCACATCGTTCAGCAAAACCAAAAAAGTCTGTTTACAACAAAACAAATACACAACTTCGCTAAAGTAAATTTTCAGAGTCATTCTTATTTTCATCTTTATTTTACTCACCTTGTTGTTGGGCTCCGGCTGCACAATCTGAACAGGCACAGGCGGCATGGCGGCGACGCAAAACTCCCGAGTTTCTCTCTGTAAATGGAAAATTAGCTAAATCACAACTTCCTTATTGACTTCGATAGCAAATTTAAAAAAGATATTCTTGTTAACAGCAGGAACAAAATACACAGACCTTTAAAACAACAACTCCAACGACACAACAACACACTTCCACCCCGCGTCGTCGTAACGCACACCAGAAACACACGGGAAACGTTTGGCTTCACTTCCGGTTAACTTTAGAATGTATTGTGGAAATTGTCGTTCAAATGGAACACTTCCGGTGGTACTGCAGTTGCTGTGGCAACGATTTGTCAACATACGAACGTTCGAAAATGGTGATTCGAAGGTCATAAAGAGCAAAGTCTCACAACTGTTACAGATTTTTCCCGCCGAACGTTACGAGTAAATTTGCAGCGTCAGTTGAAACGCCAGTCTTTTGTAAATCGA
The DNA here is from genome assembly GCA_900497675.1 of Arapaima gigas. Taxonomy (NCBI): domain Eukaryota; kingdom Metazoa; phylum Chordata; class Actinopteri; order Osteoglossiformes; family Osteoglossidae; genus Arapaima; species Arapaima gigas. The sequence goes on along the minus strand of UFQX01000229.1, from coordinate 53,621 downwards.
AGGGAAGAGGGAGGAAGATGAGTCATCTGCTGGGACACCCAGACTGCGTAGAGAATCTCCGCATCGACCTGACGGACCTACAGGGGGCGGTTCTGGACGTGTTCTCCTGCACCGGTCCTGTCCGCTGTCCCTCGTGGAAGTTTCCAGATCAGCTGTCCTGCAACGTGGACCTGTTATCTCTACTGCAGCATTATGACTTTGTTGATGGGGAGAAGGAGTTCAATCAATACACCCATGTTGTTCTGCTGGAGCTGATCATAGACAGGTGACAACGTGGTCATGTATAACAATCACACAAGCAGTAAGGCAAACGTCAGACTTTATGATTGGTATGCTGTTAACCCATCATTTATTTGTGTTTATCTGTGCTGAGATTAGGCTGATGCTCCTTCTTCAAAGCTTCAACACCCATGTGGAGCTCATGTTAGGAATCCAAAAAAGCAAATCGCAGACCCAGCCAGCCATCTCTTTGGTGTCCATTGGCCTGGTGGTGAAAAATTACTGGCGTAACTTGGTGGATCTATACGGTGTCCATCGACAGCTTCAGGAGGTCAGTCTTAATATGCATGCAGTCATTGTCATATCCAAACTGTTTCCAATTGCTGGGGATATTCAGAGATGCCAGACCATTGCAGCGCAGTTATTCTGTCAATCTTACACACAAATTTGTCTTTTAAAATGCTGAGGGTTTGGGACTTTGGGGTAGCAGGTGGGTTTATGATGTAAATTGCTCGCAATTAGTGTCAGAAATACAAATGTTATTAATAATAATTGTTTGTTCAGATCTTAAGGTTAATAGAATCACTGGGAAAAATAAAACTACCTGTTGAGTCACCCATGTTGCCTAAAACTGCTTATGAAACCTTCTTTTCCTTCCTATGCCATTATAATTATTTTTCCCCAGGGGAGAGATAAAATAGTCAACAGCCACTCATCTGCAAGGAAGGGCAGTGAGCAGCTAGAGGTCAATGGCAGGGTGAAGAAGGAGGACCTTTCATCATCATCTCTCCTTTGCAATGAGAACACCATCAATCAACAGCCTCCATCATCTGTATCCAAGATGAGTTCCAGGCTGGGCAGCTGCTCCTCCTCCCAGCTGCGCTGTGTCTCCATGGATATGCGTTCTGTTGGCTGCCAGACCGTGGCGTCATCCCTAGTACCCTGTGATGCCTGTGCTCGGGTGCAAAAAAGCTTTCGGTCATTGAGCGATGCCCTAGTGGCAATGTGTCAAGACCAGGGCCTGCCCTCTTCTCTGGGGTGCTTCCTGGCAGCAGTGGATGACTCGCTGGAGCAGGGGCAACTCTCAGCGGCTGACATAGCACAGTGGGCTGCTGAGCAGAGCCGGGATCTGGGCCGTCTCGGGAAGTACCTCTCCCAACTCCGGGACACCATCAACCCCCTGAAGGAAAATCAGGTGGTCCTGGAGGGGCAGCGGACAGAGCTGAAGGTGCAGGTGAAAAGAATAGAGGAATTGCTGGCCCAGGAGAGAGAAAAAAACTGTGTCAGCATAGAAAATCTGAAATTTAGACTCAAGGAGGCCCAGGTTAGAGAAGAGGAAGCAGTGAGGAAACTGCAGTCAGAGCTGGAGAAGTTGAGACAAGGTGAGCTTCTGCTGCAGTTTTTAAATTTGTTCTTAAATTTTTTTAATTTGTCAGATACTTTTTTCAAAGGGGCATACAACTTGGAGTGAATAAATATGCACCATCAAGAGATGAACAGCTTTAGACACAGACACAGGGTGATCAAAGCAAAGCTTGTTTGTCTGATACCACCATGTTAGTGGTTCTCATCCCTCAAGTAGCTGCCTATAGAAGTGACATTCAAACAAAAAAAACATAATCATAGAAGATAGTGTTGGACTCATTTATAATCACAGAGAAATCAGTTTGAAAAACAAGGGTTTGAGAATCTTCTTGAATACTGAGTGAAATTCAGCAGTTTTGAATCATAGAGAAAGTTCATTCCACCACATCAGGCTAAAAATTGAGAACATACAGACTTCTGATTTTTAAACCTCTTGTCTTGAAGGCTTATGTTCATGTTACAGGTTGATGCAAGGTGGTCCTTCAGTGGTTGCACATGATGAAAAGGACTCCTTACCTTGCAGATGCTGTGTCTCTGAAGGAGAAAAACTCCAGACTGGAGGCAGAACTCTGTACACAGCAGGATAATGTTCATACTCTTGGTAAGAACAAATCTAAATGCCATCATTTGCATTAAATTAATAATACATTTTGTGACAATGTTTTACACTGAGGAGGTGTCAATATAGCATGGAAGTATAAATGTATATATCCTTTGGACATTCAAGCCTGCCCATATTCATATACGTGGGAATTTATGTTTACATTTATTTGTTTGATTCTTTCTCTATGATAACGTAGAATGTTGTCTCCACACTATGCTACTTACAATAATTTATCTGTTTGTACAGTTTTGTAAATTTTTACCGTTTTAATTCAAGAAATCTGTTGTCTGGGGTAATATAACAGAATTGGGATTTAAACCCAGCCCTTTAACAAGTTGGGATATATGTTGGATGTGAAATCTAAAACTTACAAGCATATGATTTACAGTTTAACTGGAAACATTTAGAGGCCTGTTTACCATAACTGAATCCATGTAAAGTTCAAGGTCTTGCAGGACTTCACTGAGGATGTTGGGGAATTTGTTGGTAGGAACACACATGCCTGCCCAAGCAGGGTTTGACAGATATAGTGCTGCAAAGTATAATGTCATACTGTGTTTGACAAGTAAACCGAGTTTTGCATAACACTACAACAAAGAGTAAAAGTGAACAATGGTGCACAAGTACTCTTGTGTAAATCTAATCGTGATTTGTATTTGTAATGCTTTGTGATTTTTTTTGTGCCATGCCTTTGACAGATATCCTATGAGCTGTTGTCCCATTTTCCTCAGAGTTGTGTCACCAGGCACACACCCCAGTTACACCCTCCTCATGCTTATTCACCTTACTCACCCCCACACTACCCTCTACTACAGCCCTGACACCTTTCCTTGTCCAGACATAGAACTAGATTTGCCCACTGCAGTAGTACTGAAAAGGAATAAAGATGGATGACACACATTGTGTCATATCAAATGCCTTTGAGAGTTTGAGCCCTGCTGTCTCCTCTTGCCAGAACACGAGAAGATACAGCTCCTGGAAGAATTGCAGCTCCTTCAACAGGAGCAGACAGCCAAGCAGGAACTGGAGGAACGATTACACACCCTGGAGGCTGAGCTTTCCAGTCACAAGCTCCTGCTGGAGAAGGAGAATGCCAAGTACCTTAGTGTGTGTCGGCAGCAGGAGGTGAGTCTACTTCACATCGGGGGTGCTCTGGGGAAGCAAGTCCCACCATTGGTACTCTTGTGCACTCAAGGGACTCATGCTGTGTCCTGGGATGGGGTCAGGCTATGCAGGCCAAGCAGAAGGCCTTGCTGGAGCGAGCTGACATACTGGACCAGGAGTGCGAGGAGCTGCAAGAACGCCTGGGTGCAAGCGAGGAGGCCCGGGCCAAGCTGGAAAACAGGTTGAGAGGTGCCACCGAAGAGACAAACCAGCTGCAGGCCCAACTCACTGAGCAGCAGGTACAGTCGCGTACAGCAAATTGGCAGCAGGGGGCATTAAGACCAAGGAGCTGAGGTTGTTATTCCCAGGAGGGACCTAAAGAAAGATTTCTTAACTTTGTTAAGAAAGCAATTGAGCTGTATAATGAGCAGCAGGTGGCATAATGGTTAGAACATCTCCTTGCAATCAAAGAATCCAGGTTTGAATATCAGTGAAACCAGCACAGTCTTTCATTAGTTGTGCTGTACTGTATTATTGTACATTGTTACTTAATTCATTAAACCAGAAGTACTGAGTCATGACACTTTGGTGTTCCTCTGCAAGCTCCTTTACAGTGCATTTCTCTTACTGGATTACGTAAGAGACTGACTGCTGTTGCTCTCTACCTTCACAGGCCCTGATCACAGAGCTGCAAGAGGAGAAAACGCAGCTCAGAGTTCAGGTTGCAGAGCTCCAGGAGGACGTGCAGGATCTTGTCCAAAGAGAGAAGTTGCTGGTGGCCTTCCCAGAGCTCAGCCCAGTAGCTCGGCGGCCCCCACAGAGTATGGGTGCCTTGTTCATCTCTGCCATGGCTGTTGCTGTGCTGTGTTGGTAGAAATGTGCCAGAAAACAGCCGAAAACATTGCTGGTTTGAATCTCACTGAGGATCCTGCTACTCTGACTAATCCATTTTTAGCAACATTCTGTAGCAAAATCTGTCCAACCCTCCATTATCAATAACTGCTTACCCAATGGTCCAGAGCCTTCCCTGAGGAAAGGGGATGAGACACGGTACACCCTGGATGGGACATCAGTTTAACCACAGGAAAGTTATTATTTTAAAATGCAATATCTTTACAAATGATGTGTGATTTATTTCACTATTCATTTATCAAAAGAGATTCATTACAAATATGTATTTTATATTGAGCATTTAAAAGCAGGTTTTAAATATATGGTTGCAAATCTGAAGCAAAGAAATGTAAAAATTTTACTAATAAAAGAAAATAGAATTTCTGTATTTATTGTTAATAGCAATCACTTGTGATTAATAGTAATCTAGTCCAGTACAGCACCACTATCCCATTTCACGGCAGTCATACACAAACACACACTCATTTGGTCACATGTGCAAGCACTATAGGGAATTTCAAGTGACTAGTTAACATGTCTTTGGACTGTGGAAGGACCCCACACAAACAAGGGGAGAACATGAAAATTCTGTTCAGAATGTGCTAATTCAGCAGCTGTGAACCTATGCTGGGGGTGTCTGTGTTTGGTGTACAGTTGTCATATTGACTGAGAGTCATACTGATTCCCAGCTTTTGTACCCCAAATACCTTAGGCACAGGGGACATCCTGGGGGACATGGAGCAGCAGGTGCAGGCCAACAGTGTGCGTATCACTGTGCTGGAGAAAGAGAATATCACCCTGAGAAGCAGCCTGGCTAGACTGAGAGATGGAGTTCAGCAGGCGGATGTCAAGGTGAGCAGAGAAAGACAGAGTGCTCATTGTTTATTTGGTGAAAACTGAGGGGCATTTGCATAAAAAATGCCAAGCTTGGCACTTACCTAATCTCATCTTCTGGAGCTGCCGAGTTTGTTTTTGTAGTTTGTTTTTAATTTACTTTACATGTAGTTCTGTTATCTGTGTTGGTTTTCCTTCAAGAATATTTCCACTTGAAACGCAGTGTGAAGAGCAGCTTAGTGAAGGAAGCAACTGTAGATCACACTCCTTTCAGTTGGAACAGGAGGATTGTTTTTAACTCCTTTATTCGTTAGCAAAAAAAAAAAAGGTTAAAAATACAGATTAGATTCTGTGAATTGAAGCTATTAAAATGACACTAAAAATATATTGTTTCCACAAACTCATATTTAGCTCCTACTGTTGATAGATTAATCCCGTATATGAACAGTGTTCCTCATCTCGATCAGTGAAACAGTAACAGCAGTATGAATATGAACTGAATTAAGGTGTCCCCCAAATGCTCTTCTGTTTGGGTGCTTTTTACTTCCATCTCTTGGCTCAGTGGGTAAATATATGTTGTCTGCTCTACTACAGACATTTTAGAAAATAGATAAGAATGCAGTTGAAAAATAAACTGGATAAAAAATCTGCAGTTTGACCGTTTATAACCCAAGGCACCTGTGATAATATTGAGCTCTTTGAAGCAGTGTAGCAGAATGTTATAAACATGGATGTTCATCACTCAGATGATCTATCCCTCATATGCTGATGCTGTGGTTTGTCAGCAGGTTGCACCTACTCAGCAGCTCCACTCCACTTTTGCAGTGGGAACCAGAGATGTCAGTGACTGCCCTGCCCTTAACCCAAAATCCTACACGCAGTAAGCCGCTTCAGTACTTCTTAGAGCTGCCTTCACGACTGCAAAATATTATCTGTCTTAAGGGATACGATCTAAAAAGATGTATAAAACAGGGTGTATCAGTAATGAGATGTTACTTTATAGTACACCAGCTTTTCACTTCATTAACTCAACTGGGACCAGAAGTATGCTCATAATTTGTTTTACTTTTTAATCCAAAGTTGCATGTACCATTAAGTCATAGTCAATAAAAGCTTAGTAATTTCTGATGTCTAAGTTACAGCTATAAAAAAATGTTTAAAAAAAATGGAAAAACTTGTATTGTTTTGTTGAATTTCACCCAAATTAAAATTAAATCCAACAATAATAACAATAATTCAGTGCTGATTGGTGGCCAATTCATCTCAGAATCGTGTGAACCGTATGACTTGAGAACTGATCAGTGACACACAGGAACACTGGACAGACACTGTAAACACAGTTAAACACACTTCTATTCTATCTGGTTGCTATTTATTGAGCTACTAGCTGGGTGTGTAAAAACAAGTTGCAGTCGCTGCTGCAGATAGAAGTTTTGCAAAGCAGTTTAGTGAAAAAATATATAATTAATACTAGATAAATAAACTGGAAATATTCATATCGTTGAAATCCATAATTTGACTGTTTAAAACACGAGGACCTGCTATAGGTCTTCTATACTTAGAGCCAATAGTGCTGTACCTGGTGCTGATGCCACCTTGTGTTTGTAGAGTGCAGCGAGCCACAGAGCCCCCTAGGGTGAAGTCCAGCACTGGATTGGGCAGAGCCAGCAACAGCACCAATGAGACTGGCTCGTGGCACAGAGACTTTTCGACAGCTTCCTCCCATTCAGCAAGTTCTACCTCCAACCAGCTGCACTTCCACACTCTGGGGCTCCACTTCTCACCTCAATATGATGGCTCCAAGAACAGCATCAACCTGCAGCACGTCCACCGGACCCGCTCAGCTGGCCTGCCCACCAGGAAGAAGTGATATGATGCCAGCTCACCCAGACCCTGGAGGCTGCTGGAAACACACAACTGAGTTTAGCACAGTAACACAGGTAACAACAGAGCAGTAGACACTTAGGCTGGATGGACGGAATTTGCCCTGGCTGTTTCCCCATGGTGGTCAGTAGGGGGCAGTAGAGACACGTACCTCCAGATACTCACACTCAAAAACATTAAGGACAACAGGAGTCCATTGTTTGAGTAAAGTGTGGGCATAAAAAAGGCATAGAGCCATCTTCATTTTTTCTACTTGGAGCCAGTGGATGGTCACCGTCAAATGTTATGGACCAAAGGTATAAATCCCTGCGGCTCCTGCAGAACCCTTGATTAAGGTACTTACCCTGAATTGGTACAGTGCACATCGGCTAACAATTTATTATTGTATGCAAAACACTTCTTGTAAAACATTTAACATTACTGAAATAATGTAATAACCAAGAGGTAAAACTCTGGCTTTATTTATATTAATTCTTGCTTATGTGCCTAGTTGAGGATATCAAATGAATCCAGTCACAAAATGAATGTAGATAGAAATAAAAAGATAGTTTTTTTCCCTTATTTGTTTAAGTTGTGTAATGGTTCTTTTTACAGTACAACCCAGTCTGTTCTTCCTCCCCGTTCGCTGTATAGAAACTATGCTTATCTGCAGTTTCTAAAATTCCCTGGTGTGAGCATGTGCTTATCCAGACTGCTGTTGTATGTAATGTGTTTGTGATGTGGTGTTATAGTGTTCGTGTAAGAGGGCTGCACATCCTGTTCCAAATGCATTTTCATTTCCATGTATAACGGTATATGTGTGTTGTCCAAATACAGGTGACTTCTGGAAGAATTAACTCTTAAGTTTTTTTTTCCATTTTCCTCTATCCATATTTCCTATGTAACATTTATTTATGGAAATAGCTTGTACAGCATATATACATTATCTAACCCACAGATACTCTACTGGGAATTATTTCCTTTTGCCAGATGAAAAATTATACAGCATAATGTGAAATTAGCTGAGAGGAGGAGTGGGTAAGAGGTGTTTTAGTGACTGCTGATGTTGCCTTACAGTTCAAATCCCACTACTTATACTGTAGTACCCCCATCAAAGTACTTACCCTTAGTTGATACAGAAAAATTGCCCAACTGTAAAAATGGATAAATAAGTATAACTTGTTCTGGAGAAAAAGTAACAATTAATAGAATAATTAACCATTATCACTTCTACCTGATCTTAAAAACACAGTTGGAACTGGATATACATGAACTAACCCTAATATCTGATTAACCTATAATGAGTTAAACACTTGCTCTAAGGCTTTATTTAATTTATTTTAATTTATCTTTATTATCAACTCAAAACAATGCATGATCTCAGACTCTCACTATCTTGAGAATATGATGTGTGAGGCAGGGAAGATGTGAACAGGATGACTGTTTATTTGTTGTTGTAATAACATGAAGTAACGGCCAGTGAGTTACAGAAAGTTTGAAAATATCCAACATATTTTACTGGCCGCAATTCCTTCATTACATAGATATGTTTATCAGCGATTGGTCTCATCACCTTAACCAACAAAAAACTCATGTATCTATTTCCTAGGTAGTTCCTGTAAAAGTTTTGGATATAGCATTGATAAATAAAAAATGATGAATTTAATATGGTAATTACCCCCCAAATTACCCTCACCTGCAGCCTCCCGCTCCTTCCTTTCCCACCTTCCTTCTTCTATCTCCCTTCTGAGTGCTTTACTGGTAGCTTTATTGGTAGTAGAAATCAGAAGTGTGGTCTATTTTCATTCTGCAACAGAGAGGTTTTCAAAGTTAACTGTGAAAAACTGTAAATAAACGTGGAAATGTTTTTATCTTTGAAAAGTCTAAGCTTGGATATTTGAGAGATGTTGAGACTTAATCTAATAATTCCCTGCTTGTAACATAGAAATACACAAAATGTCCACAGCCACTGCAGGGACTGTTGCCAGTTTTTAAAGGTAGATTCAGAAAGAACAGGTAAGATGATGAGGTGGTTCTGTACCAGGTGCATGGCACACAGTGATCACCTGACTGCCACGAGGGCAAACACAACACCACCTTGCTCAGGGGGGAGGAAGACGGTAACTATGGTTACCAGACAGGGCCCTTGAATGGCCTCCAGTGCCTGGATAAATGTTGACTGATCATAAAGGAAATGAAGGAACTGGATACAGCACCTTCATTTCATGCAGAAACTTCAAACCAACAGTGACTTGTGAGATTTTGGTGTTCAAAAGTTCCTAAAATTTCATAAAGCTATCAATTATTGCTTCATATATAAATAATTGAATCCAGTGATTGTTGTCTTGTACAGAGTGCACTTGCGTGCTATACATGGAGGTTAGACTACAGACCACTGGAAGTCTGGCCTGGACAAGAGGGTCGTGATTAAAATGAATACATGAATTAATGCATGCGTGCACTGTAGGAAAACAAACATGAGTGTTATTTTTAATGGTAATTCAGTAAAAAAAAGGTTTTTGATCTTGGATGTTGTCCAACCCCCCCCCCCCAAATATGGCATCATTTAAAACCATCAAATGTCCTTCGTAAGGTAAATTAGAACACAGAATTTTATCTTTTACTGTTCAAGAGAAACTGTAAATGAAAAACAATGTCCTTAAGACTGGATCAAAATTAATGTCAAAAGGTTAACAAGTATTTTTTAAAACCAGAATTTTTGTTTTTTATACCACTGCTGAGAAAAAAATGCTGCTTGTCTTTTTTGTTTATGTTGACTTATTCTGTACTGTTTCAGAAGGCTTGAGTGAATCTTCATATTGCTGCATCCAAAAAAGTGGTGAACCCCCCCACCCCCCTTTTCAGTCTGAATAAGTGACTAATATAAGAAAGGGGACAGTAGAAAAAAACTGGATTTAGGTGGCTTTGCACATATCACACATTGACAGCTCAAACCTCCGAAGGCAACAAATTAATTACAATTTTTTTTAAATTCATGTTACATGATTTAATGTTATCTATAATAATTAACATTGTAAGTTCCAGAAGATGATCAGTAGATTTCCATTGATCTGCTAAGCGTAGCCTGTCTTCCAGATTCACCCATACCACAAGTGTCTCCCTTTCCAAAGGCAGTTCTCACATTTTTGGTTCCATAAAGAGTCAGTCATACATTTGAGCCCATCAGCCTGTGATTTGGCCCATGCACCTGAAAATGCTGACAATATGAAAAGAAAAGTGAATGTAATAATCACGAAATCTAAACTCAGAGTGCTCATTCTGAAAGGAACAACTTGCAAAGCAGGAACAAACTGGAGTACCTTTACACAAGTTAAACAGTAGAAAGTGCCACAGTTTTTGAGTCTGTAACAACAACCAGGATGCTGGTTTATATTCTGACAGGATCTCAAAGTCTGCAGGATTGATATGAGTGGGGAAGGGACATGCAGCATGAAGGGAGCATCAGATTTAAAAAGTTGTACATGTAGGGTGGAGGGCATATTCATATTTCTCCCCACAGTTCTGCTGCCCTGCCTGTAAGGAAGGTACACAAACTCTTCAACTTGGACAAGCAGTTGTATCTAAGTTTTTTTTGCTTCTAACTCTAAAGTTACCTTTACCCATAAAACAGTGTCCCAAAAGTCCCTTGCCTTTTTCCCCCACAGGATGCATTCTTTCAAGCTCTTGTATATACCTGTAATGACTAAAATTTGTTACACTTGAACAGAATTATTATAAATTTGAACTAAAATGTCTCAAAAATGTGTTTGCTATGCAAACTCTCATACTGATTGTGCCATGCCATGTAACATTGCTCATCTTGTAAATGATCACCAACCTACAGGAACACTAGACACCAGCTGTAAACACTGTGGAAATGAGATGCATTAAGGCTCACTCCTGTTCTGTGTGCATGCTCTACTCAGTCATCTGTTGGCCAAGAGGGTGATGTGTGGTCATGTTCACTGTGAGACCAATAGAAATTTTAGAAAATACACAGGTAGGGTAAAAATGCTCTTTTCAAATATTATAAATATTTAAAGTAATAACTTGAAAATGCTCGCAACACAGAGTGATATTGTACTTAAAATGTATTTTTTTCTGTCGATGTCCACCTGTATAAATGTTGTAAACTGATAACTGGGTAAGTCATTATGGACACAATCAGTATTTGCTAATAACTAAAACAAATAACAAAAACATCAAAATGATGCTTCAAAACATTTATTTGTCACCAAAAACCACAGTCTGTTGTAGAAAGAGGCACAACACAGACAAGAAGGAAGGGCATGTTGAGCGCCAACACCAGGGATTCGAGTGCCACATCAAGACACAGCAGACACTGAGGGGATGGAGGACGGGCTGACCGCACCTTTTTGGTGGTGCCACATCTTCCTCTCTCCATACCTGGAAGCTGTACATTGGTGTGACGGATTTGACACTCCCACCAAAAAGAACCCAAAGGAAGTATTTTGTGCAAAGCTGTTTAAAACCCAGCTTTAAAAAAAAAAAAAAAAAGTCTTTTGAACACATTATCCAGAAGTTGAAATTAGGTGTACAATCATACATCACTTTAGTGTTCTGAATGTTACAATTGTGATACAGTATTGTCATAGCATACAATCAATCAATGGAAATAATCGCAAAGCTGGGAACATCGAATTATAAAAAATAACAAGTTTCATAATCAATACGTTTTCTTCTTGAATGATCTTAAACACACCTGTGCTGAATATAAAGTCATTAAGGCCATTGGTTAAATAAGTTATATTTTATACAGATTTATAGCCTATGGAAAAAACTAACAAAAAAAGCAAAATCATCTGGGTGGATGATCACAGGGTACAACGGCTGCGCACAAATATGTACAGTTTAATGAGAGCGTAAAGACAGAAATTAATGGACACGTTTGCATTTCTTGAACTGGCACTAGGCAGCAGATTGCGACCACTTTGACCGTTTTAACACAATGATTATAATTTACAGACCTGATCAACACAAATTCATGAGCCTGTATAATGCAAGTCCAGAATAAAGTGTGTTGCATGCAAGTAAGAAATATTCATACAGGACAGTAGGTAGCCAGTGGGGTCAGTTGGTGTTTGGATTAAACACTTGGCTAAACAGCACTGGAGCATGATGGGTAAAGGTGTCAAGCAATGACACTAACTAGTCAAAATATGCTAACAATGGAGAGGACTGTGTATAAGTGATAAATTTTCTGTATATTTGTACTTGGTCAGGCTAAACTAGAGAACTGCAAATGTACGTTATTTATGCCCCTTAAAGCAATATTTTCAATATATTTTTTGATATTTAGAATAAAAATACCATTCTATGTTGTAAAACTATTTCACCATTTCTAACTTTGTAGGAACATTGTGGAGGCATACAGAGAATATTTTACTAAAATCCAAATCCTTGTGCGTCTGCCTACTAAATCTCTGATTGATGTAGAGAACTTGATGCCATACACTGCCCACACACACTGGTAAAGGAGGGTCAGGCGCATGTGATAATTTAGGACAGAGTGTGGACTGAACACAGGAGAGAACGGATTTGATGGATTAGAGGTCCACGTGCGACAGCAGGCCACCCAGTCCCTGATCCTCTGGCTTTATCAACCCCCCTGGTACTGCCTGTTCTCACGTGTTCTTGTTTCATTTGCACAGCTGTATTCATCTCCCTCACATCTACAGCCTACTGGCAATTGGTACCCATGTACCTTGTGTGACATGTGCAAAAATGGTGGACAACAAGTGCACCTTTGGAGTCCACATGGGTAGACAGTACAAAAGACAGACATGTAGCTTTATGAGGCTTTAGAAGGTTCGCCCATCCAGGAGGAGAAAGGCAGGAATCTCATCCGTGTGCATAAACAGGTCCCAGCAGCATCATGGATGACTGCATGTGACATGCAGAATCACACACATCGATGGAGGCTGAACACGAGTAAAGTAAAATGTGTCTGAGTTGCATTCACCATGGTTACCATTAAAAACAGTTTTAAAACACACAAAGAACATTGATTAACAATACAAGAAAAATAAGAACATAACACATACCACAACATAAAGTATGATAACTAGAAATAAAAGTATATCTTTCAAGCAGTAATAAATAAAGAAAAAAACACACAAACAATAAATTACTAGGATGGATGAATATTTGTAGAGTTCCCTCTGTATGTCAGATTAGCAGCTAGAAGGGTTTTAAGGATAAGTAAGGTAGAGGTGCTGTGAAGTGGGAGGGTGTGATCAAATCAGGATGAGTTACACACTCTTACACACACAAACACACAACCTGGCTCATCCCGAGGAGAGACTCACTTAACTTAACAGTAGCTCTACTGTGAAATCACACAGTCTTTTGCAGATCCTCTTAGCAGTGTCAGTCCTTCACAGGGGTGTGTGTATGTGTGTGTTGGGGAGGTCATTCAGTTGCTCTGTGCCAGCCAGACCTGCAGGGGCACTGTGGGACAGGTTACAGAGCAGCAGGAGGTCAGGTGATATAATGGTACACCAAAATGAATGTGGGATTCAAAGCCCAGGACTCATTTCTGTCTTTACTTTCTCTTCTACACTCTCACTGAAATCAGCAGCATATAACTATTGCTCTAAGGCCTGACTCCAACAGTGAGAGAGATCGAGAGCAAGAGCATTCCCAAACTCAGTTGCCATAGAAACAACTCGCACAGCTTTCTGCACATCATCAGTATCCTGTTTGCACTCCTGGGTGTGACATCACTTGCCCGTTCTGGCAGGAATGGCAAGAAATAAAGGTACATGACTCCACAACAAAACACCGTTCACAGCCGACCTTTTGTTAACCTCCCACCCCAAGTGCTTCACTGACCACAAGAGCACATTAAACAAACAAAAACTAAGAAATAAATATACACAGGGTGTGTCTCTTTGGGACAAGGAACCAAGCTGTAGCTTCAGACACCCTCAGGGTTAACAAGCCATCTGTGTGAGGTGACATCAGAAAGGTGGCTCAGGCACCTTCTCCTGTTTCACCCGTGTTTGTACATTTACAGTAGAGCTCCATAAAGTTCAGCACTGGGATTATGCAAAAATGGTTGTTTTGTATTTTAAACATTGCACTTAATGAGAAATAAAAATGGGCAGTTATCAATCCTCTCATCATCCTTTAAAGTAATAGGGACATTATAATAACTAAAATGCTGAAAATCGCTGAGTAGCTAACCAGAAGTGGAGTTTTATTTCATGAAATAATCCATGGATGACTAAGAACAAAACTAACAATATTATTGTTTTCCACCCCTTGTGCTGAATTGTTTGGAACAGAGAATATCAGATGAAGTTCTAGACTAATCTTTATGTGCATGATGGCAACCAGGATATCCAAAATGGCAAAGGAGCAAGTAGTCTGTGAGGTCATAGAGAAGGCATTCAATAAGAAAGCTTGAATACGGCATAAATAGGAAATTAAAACGGATAAATATAAAAAAAATCTGAACAATTAAAGTGAGTGAGGTGGTGACCTGGGGGACTTTCAGTGTCCTACAGCTACATACAGCACCAGACAACCCAAGAGGTCCAGTTTCATAAATCTATGAGGATTAGATATCAATGCTTTTAATGGCCCTCATGTCCCTGGTGACGTGCAGCCATCCCACTGTGCCGACGTAGGAACAAGAGGAGAAGGAGGTGGGGTTAAGAGTGGAGAGGGGCAGAAGAAGGAAGGTGGCTGCCTTTCTTAGAGCATTATTCATTGGTGCCATGGTCCTCAGAGGAGGGCATGTGAGGGGGTGGATCATCTGTACGGCCCTGGTCCTGGGTGTGGCTCTGTGCATCTGGTTGCACAGCCTGCAGGGTCTCCACCAAACTGCCACTGGGAAGTACGACATACCGTGCAGCGATGTCCTGTGGTGGCTGGCCCCGCAGACCTTCCTTACTGTGCCACATTCCATAGCCAAAATACACCAGGAGCCCTGGCAGGAGACATACGCACACTGTGCTTATGGGCTGAGGCACACACATACAGATATATACAGAAATACACACATACTATACCTAAACCCAAATTTCAAATCATACTGCAGGTGGGAAAACACAATATAGGTCAGGTCGTAGACATCTATGCTATAGCAGGTAACTCAACAGTTGGAGCCACTGCCTATAGCCACTGGACTTAAAGGACCCAGATTTAAATCTCATTTCCTGCTGTTAAGCAACTTAATTGCCCTGAACAGATAGAGTAAAAATTATTCAGTTGTATAAACTGATAAATAATTGTATGTCCCCCACCTTACAATTTTTATTTGTTCCTGACAAACCCATCATGAGGTGAATTCCACTGAAGATGAAATTATTGTTAGTTTCAATGATAAAAATCTGTATGTATTCCTGCCCCTACATTGACACCCATTTATGTTAAAATATTCCAAAATTACAGTAAAAAGGACACAATTACTGCATTTTAGGAGTTAAAATTAGACAGCTATTTCAGTTTTGCTTCTTTAATTACTGTATAATGCTGTATGGCTGTCTATCTGCACTTATTCAGTACTTTGCAAGCCATTAAATACCTCACACTTAACAAATATTCACAAATAACACACACACACACACACACACACACACACACACAACATTTATAAATTAAGTGTTTATGTATTAATTCGATCAGGAAAAAGAAAGAAAACAATAAAAACAATGAAAATGAAGTGATGTTTACAAAAAATAAGCTGACATTGTGTGGACAGTCGAAAGGGGGGAATTAAAGGGATTATAACAGCTAAAACCAGCAGACAAGGGGAAATGGAGGCTGAGAAGCTCCATGGTAACTGAGGGAGCTGCGCAGCAATTAGGAGGCTCAATTTCCAAATTCAGTCTTCATAAATGCAAAGAAATGATGAGTCAAACCAGCAGTATTAAATGAAAATCTTTATGAAGTCAAGTCTCATTGTACCCTCAGATTAGTCTCCTATTGGGGCTTACTAACATGACAGATCATCGGGTATCTACCTCATCCTGTTAGTGTACAGAGGATACCACATCCCATTAATCCTTGCCCCTCAAACCTCAGATCCTGACTGGATCAGAAAGTGATGAGAGAAATCTAATTCCACAATGTCCAGGAGTTCAGACCCATGCGGACTTGAACTCACTGAGTGTCAGGATGGGTGTGCTGTGCATGCACTGCATGGACTTCCTGAACTCTCATATTATTATTATTATTATTATTATTAAGCCTCAATCCCTGTGTCCTTCCTGTGTTTGCTTGGGTTTTCTCCCATAGTACAAAGATTTACGTTTCAATGCGAACACCAAGCTCATAGTGTGTGCGCATGATTACCATGTGAAGGACTGGTGACCTTGTATTAGACAAGGAATTATTGAGAATGGATGATTGATTCAGCTGTTTCTTTTCTTTTTGTAACTTATAAATAGTAATAATTATTTTAAATTTCTTTGCCATACGGGGTTGTAACCCATATGTACCCTACTTCACCCTCTGCACTTCCAGGATCACTCCGAATAAATCACACTGGAACATTGTAACCCCCCATTTGAAAAAGGGTTATTGACAACTGTTGAATGACTGAAATACCCTCCCAGATGTGTACTGTTATTATTTTTAATAATTAATTTATTAATTTATTTATAATGCATCAATTCAGGGTAAGTTTTTGCTATCTGCTGTCCCCAAGCAATTATAACTTGAGGAAAAATCCAACATGTGTTAACAGAATAGTAAAAACTTGTTCTTTATTAATAAATTGCATGGTGACAACATCAAGGACCTTTTTACAGTGTTAATAGTGCATGTCTCACCTGCAGCTAGCCAGATGGTAAACCGAACCCAGGTGAGTGGACTGAGCTTCAGCATGAGGAAAACATTAAGGAGGATACTGGCACCAGGGATGAAGGGGACCAGAGGCACCTAAAAGCAAAACAAGAGCAGCTGAAGGTGGCTAATTGTACACTTGGGTCAAAGGTCACCAGACAACAAAAGGCATTCACAGGCAATGCCACGTTGGAGTCAACGGTTATAGACTGAGAGTGCGGTTAAATGGAGGGGGGGTGAATTTACCTCATTTGCCCTTCTTCAGCTTATTTTCTAGAATTCTCAGTCCACAGAAAGGCCAATACTCTTCACAGCAGCAGCTTCTGCTTACTGACCAGCCCTCTAATGTTCAAGCTGTGTTTAGGTCACACTGTGTGTGTTGTTAACTGCACGTCTTTATATGGCTGCTATGTGTCCATTGCCATTAAGTGGATGGTGGACAGGACTGCAGAGCGACAGACCAGCCACAGTACAGTTATACAGAGGGGACTGAAGTTTTACAGGAAATCTTTCTACTAGACTTGATTTATCCTTTTAACAGACACTTAATTTCATACTCAGAGGATACAAAAAGATGACAAAGAACTTGACATACATACAAGGATGATTAAAGTGCAGCTTGTGTGTTGGATACCACCATGCTGATGATTCATGTCACCCATATAGTAGCTGTGCATAGATGTGAAATTTTAAACAGCAAGTACATAGATAATCACAGCAGATGGTGTTGGACTCATTTATGTAGCTTTCAGAAAATCAAGTGAGAAGTGAGTCTGAAAGAGATAGCTTTCAGACTCTTCATTAGTACAGGTAGGGATTCAGGAGCTTTGAGAGACAGAGGGAGCTCACTCTATCATATTGGAGCAAAAATAGAGAACTGACAGAGCTGTAGGAGTCCAATATTATTGCTGGGATGTCAGGGGATGAATTATAAGGCATTCACAGAATGACTGATCAATTCTGGCTCAATGTCCAAATGGACATGCTGTAACTGGATAAAGTCAGAGGGGCCTGAAACTTTTCCTCAGGGAATTTGACCCAATGCCCTATTGCCCTCTTACAGTGGAAAATTGTTATGTCAGTGCCTGCTGTCAAACGCAGTGGCTCAGACATGAGTAAATTACCATATATTTCAGCCGTCTGAGCAGTATATCACATCTGGGGAAAAGTGTCTGCTTAATAAAGAGGTGACAACAATGGCAGCTTCTGAAGAACAAGCATGAAAAGCATTTAAAATCATTTCAGGGATTTTATTTTTTTGCTTGTCCGTGGGCTGGAGTTTCAGCCTGTATGTGAGAACATTCAGTGTATGTGTGAGAACGTCTGTGTGTGGGCCTTAGAGTGTGACAGTCCCCCCATGACTGTGTGTGTGTCAGAGTGGCTCACCTGGAAGGTCTTGGTGCTGGTCTGCTGCTCATGGACCCAGATGAGGCCCAGGCTGAGGACGAAGGCCAGGCTAAAGATAACCACCAGAAGCGAGAAGCTCCACACGGGCAACTGCAGAGCGCTGTCGCCAAACACGAGCACAGCGCACAAGGAGACACCGCTCACCATGAGCGCCAACACGGAGAAGGCCGCTACCTCGCCAGGCTCACAGTCACCCAGCAGACTGCCCAGGTATGGCTCCCAGCATGCCTTCAACTGACCCACGGCCCTCTGCTCTCTGCTCTTCTTTTGCATTTCCACGAGCTGAAGCTTGTCTGAGAAGGACTCGTACTCCTTGAACTCCCCACTATCCTGACATTCAGGCTCTGCATGAGGCTCAGTGTCACAACTGGGTGGCTTGGAGCCAATTTTCTCAGGCTTGAAGCGCAGTACAATGATGCTGGCTGCTACAAAGGTATAGGCCAGCAGAGTACCAATGGAGAGGAACTGGACAAGAGCCTCCAGGTCGAAGATGAGCGCCAGAAGGGCCATGAGGCAGCCGAACACCAGGATGGCAATGACAGGAACCTTGGTAACGGGGTTCACTCTGGAGAAAATGGAGAAAAAAAGGCCGTCTTCCGCCATGGCGTACACGATCCGTGGCAGTGAGAAGAGGTTGCTCAGGAGGACTGTGTTCATTGCTGCAGGGGGAGGAATGGAATACATATTCTCATCAAAAAGTCATATTTTCATTTTTCATCAAATGTTTTTCCAGTGCAGAGTATGAGGCAGGGTGCACATACTTTGGATAGGATGCCAATCCATCGCAAATTAATCTTACGCACTCACACATACACTCACGCTGTACTGGCAATTTAGAGTCACCAGTTCACTTGAAACACGCATCTTTCTAGGGCTCAACATTAATTTTGGCAAAAATAAATGTTTTGAAATATCTTTTTACAGACAGGAACTCAGTACAAACATTTATTGTTCCCAAGTTTACCAACTACATTTTTTATATAATATGATGTGCAGCCTGGAAAAAAGTTAAATTCTTTGTAAAGTGCATTTCTGCATATGGTTCATAACGTGCCACTTTCACTGACTTCCAAGTCAGAAAACACTTCTTTCCTTGAAGATGTAACTGTCCGCTTATTTTTTCCATGTTTTCTGTTGCAGTAAAATAGTAAAATAAAACTGATTGATTCGTCCCTAATTCTTTTTTGTTATAATCTGTGTGATGTTTTCATTACATGGCACTATGAACAGTGTTTCCTTAAAATACGTTGCCCAAAATAGCAAGATACTCTACTTTGCTTAATTTTTGACAAATTTTGTTGCTTTCAAGTGAGACAACGATAAAAATGCAAATAACATAATTATAGATGTCACATGGTTTCTTCATTATGACGCAACTTGTTTTTGTGCATCGTTTCTTAAAATTTAATCAAATTACATGTCCTTGATAATGAATGAACGTCAGAAAACTGTTAATGTTGAGCCATGCATTTTGTTTTTGTATCAAAACAGAGAACCATGTGGCATAGTGGTTAGAGCTTCCACTTGAAGAACCCAGGTTCCAATTCCACCTCTGGTTGCAGCAACCTTAAGTAAGATACTTACTGAGTAACCGAGTAAAAATAAAACCTATTTACTTTTGATTTTGAAAGTGCTGTCCCCTTTTTCATTCCCAAAGATGAATATATTCCGCTGGGATTTTAGCACCAAAGCTGAATCCTTATTACTGTTAGTTGAGTCAACCGTCATTTTGATATTGCAAGAGTAAAAATTTCTCAGCTGGATAAATAAGTATTTCAGCATTTATTTATCTTAACTGTCAGTTGCTTTAAAATTTAATAAATAAAATATTCGTCACACTTGTTTTCACTGAAAACCACCATGTTACCAATGGAAAGTCACTCTGCCTTGTTAACATCAGGTTACAGCCACTGAAAGTAAAGGAAGGTGGTCCCTCACCACAGATGGAGCCAATGGCCACGATGAACCCGGCCCAACTGTAGCCTCTCCGATAAAAGGCGTCGGACAGGGCAGAATTAGGGTCCAGTGTGTGCCAGGGCACCATGAGCGTGAGGACGGTGGAGACCAGGATGTATGCACTAGCAGCAAGGGCCAAGGCGATGGCAGTGGCAATCGGCACAGCTTTCTGGGGGTTCCTGGCCTCCTCGCTGGAAGCAGCGATCACATCGAAACCCACAAAGGCATAGAAGCAGGTGGCTGTGCCCGCCATGACTCCAGACACCCCGAAGGGGGCGAAGCCACCTTCCTTTTGACTCCAGTTGGTGGGATCGGCCAGCATGAAGCCGAAGACAAGGATGAAGAGGATGACACAAATGCTGACGGCAGAGAAGATGTGGTTGAGCCAGGAGGAGACACGGACGCCAAAGGAGATAAAGATGGTGGCCACGAGCAGGATCCCGGCGGCCAGAAGATCGGGGTAGTGAGCAATGAAGGGCACGTCCCAACGCATGATGTAGGTCTCTGTGAAGTTCTGGATGGTGTGATTAAAGATGGAGTCCAGGTAGCCACTCCAGGCCCGGGCCACAGCAGCTCCTCCAATCATATACTCAAGAATGACATTCCAGCCAATCAGGAAGGCCCAGATCTCGCCCATAGACACATATGTAAACATGTAGGCAGAACCAGTTTTGGGCACGCGGGCTCCAAACTCGGCGTAGCAGAGTGCTGCCATGAGGGAGGCCACACCTGCAACGAGGAAGGAGAGCACCACAGCAGGGCCTGCTGTGTCCTTGGCCACAGTGCCCGTGAGGACGTAGAGGCCCGAGCCTACCATACCGCCCACGCCCAGCAATGCCAAGTCCATGGTGGAGAGGCAGCGCTTCAGAGAAGTTGCCATCACATCCTCGTCCAGTGTCTTCAGCCGGTTGACCCTCTGGCAGAAGCGCACAGCTGGCGCACAGCCTTGCGCACAGGTCGCCATGGCAATGGAGGCCCGGGGTGATACGTGAGGTGGAAGCTGTTGGGTCAGGTCCTCACACTGCATCCATTCTGTACCAGAACCAGGAGAAAGGAGAACATCGTCATTTTGTAAAACAACAAAGGCATGGAAACAACCCAGCACTGAAAGGGCTGCACTTGAGCAGCTAGATGAGGTAAAATGTTTTAGAAAACCTGGCTATTAAACAACAGAACAAAATAATTACTACTGTCTCAGTAAAATATCAATACATTTGTATTAATGAGTGTTTGACATGACATGTGAGATATACAAGTCACTTTGAATGAAAATTTGCTGGCTTTTGAAGATACAAACATTTGAGCTTATTTTTAATAGCACTTTCTTCACCTATCTATTTTGCTAAATTTTCGATCTTACTTGGTGGCACAGTGAGTAGTGCTGCTGTCTCACAGCACCTGGTCTGTCTGTGTGGGGTTTGCATGTTCTGTTTTTGTGAGTTTCCTCTGGATGCACTGGCTTCCTCCCAACAACACGTGACGTGTTTCAAGATAATTTGTTACGTGTGTGGCCACCCTGTCATGAACTGGCTTCCCATCCCAGGGTTGTTTCATAGCCCAGTGATTCCAGGATAGGCTCTGGACCACTGCCACCCTAACCAAGATGAAGCAGTCAGTGATAATAGATGGAAGTCTTACAACCTATTTAAATTTATTTAGCAACATGTGAAACTTTTACAGAAGCTAAGCAGTAAATAAATTGATCATTTATTAATTTTGACTTTAAGGTAAAGTAACTTGCAAACAGACTTGTGGTCCTATTCGGGCTTGTAAGTTGAGGAGATGGGTGGACACGAATATGCTGTATCTCCCACTTAGGCATCAGGAACTTTTTTGAGTATTTATTTACCTTTGCATACAGGGTATGTGTTATTTATTGTCATATATATATATATATATATATATATATATATATTTGGGCTGTTGTATTTATGTATCTATTCATTTATTCAGGTGTATGTAGATTTTAGTTAGTTTAGTGTTTCACTGAGGTGGGTGTATGGATTGTGCTGTTTATATATGGGTCATTTATTTGTTTATATGTTTAATTATATTTATCTTGTCAGTCCTTTGTTTATAATTTTAAGTGTTTGTCGTTATTAATGCAATTTAAAAGGGGAAGACATGCTGGCACCCACAAAAGGTAGGTTGTGTTCGGCAGCACCCTGGACCAGGCCAGGGGACCGCCCATCTTCTGCAGAGGAGTCTACCGGTAAGTTTCTTTTAACTTTTTAGTTAGAGCCTTGGGGTATGCTTTTAACTGTTTTAGATTCTACCGTCGTGTTTTGTGATTATTTGGTGGTTTTATTAGGGTTTTACAAATTAATTTTAATTTGTACATGACAGTTTTAACTATTTATTGTAATGGTTTTAGAAGTTTTTAATAAAGTCGGAGATGATGAATGGAGAGATTACAACTGTCGTGTTGGACAGTTTGGTGATGCTTGACATTGTCAATGCACGTCCATTCTGATCCGGTAGAAAAAAAAAAACTGTAGGAACTGTAGATGTCTGAATGACAAGGGTTGAACCAGATTTCATTATAGGCACAGGGCTAAAAGAGCTGACAGATATCCCTAAAACCACAAGCCCTCAAACTTTCCAAATGAGCTGCTATCGATACGTAAAGTGACACTTGAGATCAGCAGGGGTGGCAACGCTTTTATTAGCTCTTTTGTATGACCCACCATTTCCAAACAAAAGCAAATTAAAGCCACTGACACGAAGTCCTGCAGGAGAAGTCTGTGACCATTTCTAACTACTGCCCCTTTAACAGTGACACCAAGGAGATATGTGGTCCATAAGGGCAAACCTGCAAATTAGGAAGCCGTATCTTTGAATCCACCCTGTCTCTTAAAGGACGCCGCCACTGAACATGGGCATTTATTCACATACCTATCCAACAAGGTCACGTGATCTCGATTTTTCATCAGCAGTTACCATGACAAGCAACTGGGCACCGCCACACAGCAGAGCTCTGGTGTGTGGGGAAACAGGCCAGACAGGTGGAGCTCTACCAATGCCACTTTGTGGCAGGAGAACAAAGTCATAAGGCTCCCTGGTCCCTCATGACTGCTCAGAAAGGACTAGCTTTGAAACTAGGAAGCAAGGGATTCTGGGTAGTCTGAACTTTCTGGGTGACATTACATACTATAAGCAGTTTTTAACATGATTACCCTTATCGCAAATAAAGTTTTGTATTGCACTTTAAGTATATTACTGAAAGTAATACTGATGGTCCATACATTTTTTACTCTTCTGCACAATTCATTGGCCCTTTTTTAATGTTAGTAAAGTAATGCAATTCAATAATTTATTGCAAATATTATAAAATGGAATTTAATTTTTTTAAACAAATATTACAAAATTTGCTTGTGTATTCACTGTCATGCAGCAAGAGTACCTTTTACATTGGTGAATTTTTCGTTTTAGATGATGAAGCCAATTTGTCTTCTCCATATTTAATAATAGTAATTCAACCCCCTAATAAAAGAAATTTTCCCAATGAGGGTGAGTCCATGGAAAATACTATCCCTTTAATGTGAAGGATCGATCTATATGCAAACTGGCTTGAGCATTAAAGTTCGAGTGACCACCTGTGTTTCCTGTCTGCTGTGTGAGTGTGACACTGAGGGTGACTATCTACAGAAGTATAACACAAGTGTGTAGGAGACCATGATCAAGGGTTTGACAATAGTGGTGTCCTTGAAGCTATTGCAGGAAGCAGAAAGCATCAGCAAAAATCTGAGCATTTTTTTCAGATTTTCTATGATAATCTGCAGCCCCATATGACATATTTTCCTTACAATAAAAAAACCTGAAGTTTTTTATTTTAATTAATACATCCTAACTGTCTTATAACAGTCTACTAACAAAGTGTGTGGGTATCAGATTTCTTTCGCCTGTAGAACCAAATATGCTGTCAAAGTAGTCCAGGAGCAAAACCATACAGCACTGTACCACAGTGAACTGCAAAAGACTGTGAAAGTATACAAGGGTACTATGGTACTATAGGCAATTTACCTGAGGGTTCAGAAAACACATTAATTATAATGGAATTGATTGAGGCAACAGTGAGTACTCAGTGAAGGATGGTCTCTTAGACATCACTTAGTGCCTCTTGCTAGCAGTCATTTCCCAGCAAGGTTATGTGGTAAACACACAGGAGACAGAAGGGGGCGCAGTTGTTAGGAGTGCTTATAATAATAATAATAATAATAATAATAATAATAATATTCTACAAAGACTCAAATCCCATCTATACTTACCTTGAACTGATAAAAAAACACTGTGCTCTATAATAGTGTAAAAATGCCAGATAGTCTCACATTTTAAGTCACTTCAGGAAAGTGTTGGGTAAATGTAAAACTGTACAAAATTAAGCTCTTTGCAACAAAACTGTAAACTGCACTCTTTAGGTGGATATACAGTTTTGAAAACCAGAAGAAACAGAGGAAAATCAGCTTGTTTATATAGCTTTTTATAGGACAAACTTGTAAAGTTTCATACTATTAAAATTTAAGTTCATCGTGTAGTTGTTAGTTTACAAAGACTGTAAAATTACTGTCTTATTACCTATTCAGAATGATGTTTTTCCAAGTGCATTTTATTAGTACACTGTGAAACATAAAGTTAGAATAATTTGAAATACAGTTTCTCAGAAACGTGCCAGATGTAGTTGAACGATGGGGGATCACAGGCTGATGGGTAAATAACTTCCAGCGTAAAACGGCCATAAACGCACGACTCCATCGAGGCGGCGGCCGAACGGGATGGGGAAAATGCGCGCGTGCCCGACCGGCACCGCGTGACGTCGTTACGCCCCCCCCCCGGGAAAACGACACCAATCTGAATTAACCACCAGAACCGGGACCCGGTTCTCCGTGCGGAGCGCAGTGCGACACAACGGGGCGGTGAAACGTTTGAAAAGGCGCATCATCATCAATTATTGACAAGCAGATAGAAACGGTTGCAGCGCACTTACAGAAAACCATACAAATAACAACTAAGCATATTAAATAAAATGAAAACACTAATCCACGTACGATGGGAAGTGGGGGAGGCGACTGCCGGTGTGAAGGTGTGTGTGACGCTGAGTGAACAGCTGTCAGCGGCCCGTTCTCTGAACCGGTGCGCGCGCGCTCTCACATTGAATCCCACAAGGACAAAACGCAGTAAAACACAGTACACTGGGAAATAACATGGAAATACCTGAGTAACGCGGAGACTCGGCTACGCTGCGGCTTCTCGATCGGTGGGGGAAGCAAGAAAAGCTGGAAATGATGGAGGTGGAGCAGATGGAGTCGATGGAGACCTGCGCGCTACACTCTTAAAGGGACACATCCACCATCAACAATGTGGTGTTCATTTCTATTATTATTATTATTGAGTCGGCGTATGCATTCAAGGGGACAATGTCGGTTATCAATTCTTTAATTATTTACCATAGTATTCCTCAGGGTAATTTTTACTGCATCAGTCCAGGGTAAGTACCTTGACCAAGGGACGTCAGCAGTAGCAGATTCAAACCCAGGTCCTTTAACTGCAAGGTGATGATTATAAACACTACGCAACCTACAGGCTCATAGCTTGTGTTTCTTTGCGGGTTTTCAAATTAACTGATGTTATGGTCCCTACTAGATCTTATTTTGTTATTTTTTTTATAGCTGCTGTCTTTGTTCAGATAAACTTGCCTCGAGAAATACAAGGCAAAAAAGGTATACCACACAAACTGGTACCTGGTGTTAAATACTCTGTATTTAATTGCATTTTTTCATCATTCTACATTTAAACATTTCTGCGCTGTAGAGTGAAAATAGCCTGCAATTTTACTTCCCACTAGCTGAGAGCAGAAAAATGCCCTCAGATAGAATGGAACCTGTAAGGATGGCTAAGAAAGCAGCGCAATGTCTCCAAAGTGAACTTAAAGTGATTTAATTGATTGTATTTTTAATTTATTATAGCTGTATCTTTTTTTTCCAACTAACCAACAAATAAACAGAAGTATGTGTCTATTATCACACATTTTTGATGATTAGAATTGAGCAACCAGATTCTAACAAACATGTTTCTGTGATGAATTGATATCTTCTTTGAGCCCAGTAGAATAGTCAGGATTTTAAATGTTTTCTTTAATATGATTTTTCCAGGAGATCCTTCACATTACAACTCACCTGGTTTTCTCTGGTCCAGCATTTGATTCTGTTTTGGTGTCTCAAGTGAAAGATAACATGCATTCCAATTGATTGTCGCTCATGTGTGAAACAAAAAAAAAACTGGGAATAAATAGGAGATGGCGAACATTTAACAATTTTGTTCTTTAGTCGACACAATATTATTCATTTTGCTGAAATAACTGCCAATGTTAAGCTACTTGCATGAATTCACCTACTTATGCAGCTGGGTATCTCTTGACAAGGTGTTTCTGTGTACTGGTGTCATAAAGGTTGGATTTTTATAGTATAACTCAGGTTTTTATATTTTCAGTTTATTCATCCCAAATGTCTTTAAAAGTTGACAAAACTGAATCTAAGGGCCCAACAAAAACAATGATGAAAAGCTGATAAGGTCAGCATGCGTTTAAGTTTTTTGATCGGTTGACATTAATTTTTTACATTATTTCTTATTGAGACAAATGTTACCGTTTTGTGTTGTTTCACTATAAGACCCCTTTTCATTCCGCTTTACCTTTAATTGCACATTTTCTTACAAAGCAGGGTAAAATGAACTTTCATAAAGGCCTGTTTTTATAAGACAGTAGGTCAATGCCCAGCTTATCCAAGGTAATTACATTCTTTAAGGAGGTACACATTTCCTGACTACTACAAAATATTCATTATTTTTACAGTTTGAAGGGAAACTTTCTCATAGGCTGCTTCCTTAACAAAGGAGCTCTGTTTTCCACAGTGCCACACTTTCACAGAGACTCTGCTGTTTCACTGGACTGCACTG
The DNA here is from genome assembly GCA_900497675.1 of Arapaima gigas. NCBI lineage: Eukaryota > Metazoa > Chordata > Actinopteri > Osteoglossiformes > Osteoglossidae > Arapaima > Arapaima gigas. The sequence continues at coordinate 26,611 of UFQX01000229.1, read as the reverse complement.
TAATAATGTGGATCTTAAAGCCCTTAAATTACAGCATTCGCAATTCAAAAAGAGTAGCAACATAAAACATTGAACTTTGTCTTCTGCATGTGCTGTGGAAAGTTACAATAAGCAAATATAATTAAAAATTACAGGCTATTAACATGCTGCTGTATTGTTTTGCACCCATTTGTATGCTGCACTATTGTTCATGTTCTTACACACTTTTCATTTTCTTTGTGTCTCTTTCCTTCCTATGTATTATTATAAATGCCATTATTGATATCATTGATAAGCTTTCCCCAAAGTGACACAGTGTGAGGTTTGTATGCTAAACTACTTTAGCTTTGCCTGTACAGCTGAGTAGTTTTTACTGTATCAATTTAGGGTAGTACCTTGATCATGAGAACTACAGTAAGAGGTAGGATTTGAACCACACTCTTCTGATAGAAAAGTAATAGCTGTAACCACTACAGCACCTGTCCCCATATAGGGTTGTCTTTATGCACTTGGCAAGAAAATCACTCCATCTAATTCATTTCTAATTCACATAGCTTTCAAAATGCAGATAAAGTGCATCATAAAAAAGGCAGCAAACAAGATGAGATAATATCCCTGGCACCAGAAAATGAAGCAGCAGTAGGGATTCAAGCTCCTAAGTGGGACTTGGAAAGCAGTCAGGAAAGTAACCTGATCACAGATGTCTGCCACATACTTCTAAATGCTAATTTCATCATCTCGGCTGCTTTTAGGCGCTTTGGTTTTGAATCAGAGCCACTTGAGCCATGGCTGTTTTAACTGGTGTCGCAGGACAAGGGAAACATGAATCATACAGAAACCATGTTCAACTGCTTATCGGACTCATTTATTACAGTATATACTATAAAATGATTCACACCGTATTCTAGTATTCCACCTGCTGCAATTGAGACAACATGGGTCCATTACTGCTGAAGACCTGTACACAGTCAAAAAGTGGCTGTTCTAAAGAAGAACCCCAATAAGCAGGATAAAAAGATACATAACCATAGGTAAAAATGAAAATGAATATGAACATACGTTAGAATTTACAACCATTTTGAGAGTACACTCAAAGTAAAAACATAAAAACGAAGTATACAGACAGAGACAGACAGAGTCTTTGTGACCCCATCCTAAGACACACAAACTCTGCAGTCAGTTTCATAAATGCCACACACAAACAGGGCCCTTTGGTGAGCTTATGAGGATTCTGAGTATTTCTTGTTGGCCCCTGGGCTTTGAGACAAGCCAGGGACTCAGCCACTTGTGGTCACATTAGGTGGCACCAACTTCCCTCAGGACTCATTTCCCAGATTCCATACAAAGGGAACCCTATTAAGTTGGTAACTTATGTGGAAACTACCAGCACTACAAGCTCCAAACATTTTTCATACAGTTGTGCAATTTTAGCTCAGATCAGAGAATTGAAGCTGGTTCTGCTACAAACAGCACAAACAAAAAGTCCCCCATGTATCTCAAAAACTGGAAGAGCTACCTTATCACTTTAAAAGCACACAAGCATGAGCTCTATCCAGGGTCTCTGCAGTGTCGTTGGGGTACTGGGTGATGATACATTGAGGAAATAATTACCATTACCTTAACAAGAGAAACATCAAATTCTAATTTTCACAGTATAAACACAAAACGCAGCACTAAGGAAACATGCAGGATTTTTTTGTGCCATCTGTAGGGGGTCCATCTTCACTGAGGCCTAAGATGGTCTCCACTTTTTGTACAGCAGGTGCATCACCACACACCTCACTGTCTAATGTGAAGTAATCCAACTAAATAATGCTGCTATAGCAGAAACACATTCATACACATCTCACATTTACTTAAAAAAAAACTTGTTCTCCATTAATCTCACACAAAATAAAATACATTAAAATTTAGAAATTCAACAACAGTAACTGCTTAGGTTTATTCAACTGTATTCAGACATTATGCCCATTGTAGAGAAGTGCAGAAAGAACCATCTTCTTAACAAAAAGTGGGTTTTGACAATTCAGTTTCAATAAATTAATGACACATAAGAACTGTACAACATCTGGTGCAAAACAGCCATTACTTGCTATTACAAGAAAAATCAACTAAGTTTTCTACAATTTGAACACAGACAAAAACAAACTGTCAAGGTTCACAGATTACACACCCCGTTGGTATTCTTATAAAAAAGCCTACAATGACAAGACTCTTGACTTCTGAGGCATGATGCAAATCCAGGTACCTCACAAAACTCTGGTTAATCCCAGCACAGCTGCAAAGCAAGAGTGAAGTTCAGCAGCCCAGTAGGACAGCCTTTTGTCACACTAGGTCATTTCTGGGTGGAAAAAGCCCCAGCGGGCTGGACCATGCCTGTTATCTGTGACGATGAGCTAGTCTAATGAGGCCCTCTGGCCTTCTTGATCCTGGGTCCTCAGGGCAGGCTTCCTGCTTGAGCTTCTTTCTGCTGCAGCTTCAGTATGAGCTCCAGTAGGTTCATCTGCATGGTCAGCTCCTGGAAACGGGGGAGAAACACCACTTCACATTTGCACCCATGTCCTTTCAAAGAGCTAGAGCTTTTACTGCCATCTAGGGGACAATTACAAGATGTTATCAACTTACTCTGACAGCCCACAACAGAAGCATACTGTGGTACCCAAAGTAAAAATCATTAGGGAGGCAATTTTATGATGTCTGGGTACAAACCCAGTAAAAAGACAACAAAAAGGAATCAATGCTGCCACAACTGCAGGTCCTTAAACATTTTTCACAATAACTACAATACAGAAATACACACAGGCAATAATGGTAGACGTGTCGATTGCTGCACATGCAAAACCACAATGGAACCGAGACCACCGACTCAACCAGGAACACCAAGCATGTTAAATGTCACACCTGTGGATTAGTAGTTCTGTAGAAGCCTGGAACTCCTGCTTTCTCCAGTGTGCTTTGCTGGTCTACTACTTTCTGGTCCATCTCCACCACAATCTTCTCATCCATCATCCTCTGCTCTTCTTTTACACGTTGGTCCAGAGCCTGTAGGATGTAGAGTGAAACTGCGGATAAAACAATGTCTTCTGTTGTTGGAGAAGGGTTGAATTCAGGGGTACATTTTCATAAAATTTTTACTTGCTGTCCAAAACTCTTTTAAAACTATTTCACACTGACATCACCTCTAAAATATTTTGGCACAGGCCATTATCAACTGTTCAACTGCAACTGAAATGGGAGATTTCACAGTTTAGGACTGTAGGAGCAGCTCATATGGACAGGGAATGTAGACTGAAAGGGTTTTAGTGCCACCCACTGTGCGACACTCCAACGCTCACAGTCACTATGTGCACACCTCAGTCTCTGCCTGCTGGTTTGCCCGCAGAACAGCCAAGTTGTGGGACTTACAAGCCTGAAGAGATTCTTTGTGTTTGCGAACCAGCTCTTGTTTGAGGGCTAGATAGGGGAAAAAAAAAAAAAAAAAAAAGCCAGTAAAATCAGAAACAATGGCAAAAATAACTCAGGGAAAAACAATGATTAAATCAAGCCAAAGTAATAAATGAAATGACAAAATACTTTTAGTTAATTGAGACTTTGCTGTGTACTGCTCCACATGCTACCTCTATGTTCACTGTGCAGCTTTTGCCTTTGATTGTACAAGTTTCTCTCTGTCAGATGCTGGATCTCCAGCAGACCCTGGACAATCTCATACACTGTCCCATCAATCAGTGCCAGGGCAAGGTCGCTCAGCGTGGTGTAAGACAGGCGCTGCTGGAAAGAGCTGGAAAGGCAGAAAAAGAGAATGCAGAGACAAGCTGGACTAAAAACATCCATGAACAACGTAGAACATAAACTGACTTCCTGTACAATCAGTGTGCTCCTCAAAGGTACTCTGAAGGATGCTGACATGTTTGTTTACTGCATTTCTCCTTGTTTCTCTCTACCAGCTTCCTTTAGATGCCAGCATCAAATTCACACTAGTGAACACTCTAGTTTCAGCTAAAAAGACACTTGACAGTTCTGCTTTCAGATACCTACAGGACCCAGTTACTGAATACAGTCCAACAAGAGTGTTGTGCTACTTCACCGCTGTCTGCTCGGTGATTGGGGTTAATCTAAAGTCTGTAGGTTCTTGGTTTTGTCCCCAATGTAGAATAACCTCACTCTGTCCCCAAGAGCTGCTGAATCCTTCCCATTTAAGATGCATTTCAAAGCCTATCTCTGTCAGAGTCATTTCTTTACTGATCTCTTGAAAGCTAAATAAATGAATTCAACACCATCTATTATGATTACCTATGTATTTGCAGTTTGATCTCACATCTATAGACAGCTACTTGAAGATGTGACCCAACAACACAAAGGTGTCAGGCAGGGTCTGCTTTGATCAACCTGTGTATGTGTATAAAGCTCTTCATTTGCTGTTGATGCACTTTTGTTTACGCTCAGTTGTACACCACTCTGGATAAAAGGGTCTAAGAAATGAATACATATAAGTGCATAGATACCAATGACAAGCAAGCACAGAAAACACTGAAAGCAATACAAGCATTACCAAACTGCTCTCACCTGGGCAGATCTTTGACCAGTGTCTGCAGTTCAGACAAGAGGAAATAGTGTCTCTCTTGCTGTTTTGTAGAGTCTGTATGCTCGTCATAGGCGGTAGTGTAAACCTCCATGTAGTCAACCAAACCACTTTATTCAACACTAAGGTATACACAAGTATACAGAGAAACCAACCGCGAAAAGGGCCCAAGAACTCACAAAATCCTGAAAAGACAACCACAGTGCAATATTACTTATGTCGACAAATCAAAACCTTCCTGAAAGCTGCATACAATCTGCAATGGAACGGTAAACAATGCATCTGTACAGGCAACATGATATGGAAAAAAAAAAAACAAAAACTAGTGAATGAAACGTTATTATAATTACACTTCGATGTTTAACTATAAAAAGCTTTACAACTCACCAGACACACTGGAAAATAAAGCAATTCTCAAAAAAAAAAAAAAAAAACCTCAGTTAACACCGACTTGCCGCTGAAACTTGTTGACTGAAGAGGCGGAACTTCCTGTAGCCGCGCGAAGGACCCAAACATCGGCGCAGAGCTGCCATTTAACGTGCCTGTTTCATTTAGACTGTTCTCATCGTCTTGTAGGCTACAAAATAGTTAGCAATTTAATTATCACTCCTGCAAATCATGTGTTCAACTTTTAATCGATATAGTAAAAGTGGATTTTAATTTAAAAAAGGAGGTACATACCTGCGTGAGAAAAGCTAGATTCGTGAATATGGTAGTATTTATTTTTCTGTTTTTTATTGAATGAACAGTTCAACTACAGAACAAGAACATGAACAAAACAACCAAACTAACACACCCAGGGTGGTCACTAAAATAATCAAAAAAAAAAATCTAAGAAACTTATAAACATCTCGAGTGATCTATTATACAAAAATCTTGAACAAGTCAGAGCAGCTTACTGTCTTAATTGCCTTTTTATTAGCGCAGAACTTAATGGTATTTATGTAGTTAAGGTTTCTTCAAAAGAAACCGAGAATAGTGGCTTTTTGTTAGAAAATTTATACTTGTACATATTGTATTTAGGGTAATGTAATTGTTAGGTTAATAATATATGCCTGCGTCTCCTTGTGTCTGTCGTAATGTAAACATCCAAAGGCACAAATCAAAATCTCGAAACGGTCTATGTGGTCATGTTATAACAGTTGTGTACAGCAGGTGGCGCAGCAGCAGCGCCTGCTGAGCTCCGCCGTTAATAAATTATATTCGCACCCTTTCCTAACCTTTTTGTGCCTTTGGCTGCTTGTCCTTTCTTTTTTTTTCGCGAACGGACACGGACCTAGAGGGGTGTTTTGAAGAAGCGCACAAAAAAGGGGGCGTTGTGTGAGAGAAACCGAACCTTTAGGGCTCATTTCCTCAGTTTCTGTGCAACGATGTTGCCTGGATGCGACAGATGTGGCTCCGATCTCCGGTAGGATCGGCGACGACAGGCCGCTCAAAGTGGCACACAGCAGCACTTCATAGTGACTGATTTACTCATGTATTTCACCCTTCTGTACTCATTTTATTGATTCCTAGTAAGTACCTTTCTATGAGTAGAGCAGGTGGAGGTGCATCTCAAACCTAAAACCTTCCGCATACAGTGCCGTAACTGTTGCGCCACCTGGTGTTTTCTCATGTGTCGGTACGCAGTTTACACAGCAAGTATGAACTTAACCAAAAATGCCATGTTTCACACGGAGTCGCTACACAGGGGAGGTAATTTCCACGCAGGAATACGTGGAAGGCATCGCGGTGAAGGAGCATCACTGAGAGCATCACTGTGGAGAACCACGTGGAGAGCATCATTGTAGAGGAGGACCACTGAGAGCATCACTGTGGAGGAGGACCGCTGAGAGGATCACTGCAGAGGACCACAGGAAGAACATCACTGTGGAGCAGCATCACTGCAATCATCACATTAAAAGAAGATCGCAGAGCGCATCTTAGAGGCAGAGAACTATTTATTCGTCACTGATCAGCAATACCGTGGAGGAAAACATCACTGTGGTGGAGAACCCGAAAGCATCAGTGCTGAAGAGAACCGCGGGGAGAGCAGTATTGAGGAACACCACCACCACGCGATGGCCAAAAACACGTCTTTGTATTTTCGGATCGTGGAGGGGAAGAATCTGCCGGCGAAGGACGTGTGAGTTTTACACCCCCGGTCTTCGGGATAAACGTGGGTTTCACTGCCCTCCCACCCCGCTGTTCGCTATAAAACACGCAGTCTGTATGTCCAACTGAGACTGAAGTACATTAAGCCGATCTTTAGAAAGAATAGAAGCATTTGTTTGTTTTGGGCGAAGATCCAGTTTTACGGTGGATTTTCGGAAACTTAAGTAATGAAAGAGAAAAGCGACAGAAATGCAAGTCTGTGCATAAAGGGCATAAAGCAGAGGAACGTGTGTTTGAATAAGCTAATTAGCATATTAATTATGCAGAAAGTCCCCCCGATTAACAACCAAGACAAACGGATATTTATCCCAATATTTGTCGGTTATAGACTATATCATCACGGTATTGTTTGCATTTCATGACCAATCTGACTTTTTAGACACCGTCGTCACTTGGCAACCGACAGTCAAACCGTTGCGCGAGATTTCTTAGTAACATTTCACTGTAAACAGTTGAAATAAAGCGGAAAAGTTTGAAAAGACAGTTTTCGCAGTAACTGCCGACCACAGCACTGTAAACTTCGAACTGACCGTCGTCTATGAAAGAATCGGGCTGCTCTGCAGTGCGTGTTTAACCGTAAGGTGTGCAGTTTACATTCTTACATATTTTACCATATTTTAACGGTATTTTCCTGCCTCCGCCCGGCAGGTCCGGCACCAGTGACCCGTACTGCATCGTGAAAGTGGACAACGAGGTCGTGGCCAGGTACAGGCATACAACAGCAGGTTGAGGAGTCAAGATTTTACTATAAATTTTATTGTGTGGAAAACCTTTGGTGTTCATATGCAGATATGCAACTTTTACTTCATATTTAGAAATAATTGGCTTGTCACTTACAAGGAAATACATATAACTAGGGCTTTTTACATTTTTCATCCATTTGATGTCGCATTCAGTGCTTTGTAACGTTATTTGTACAAAAAATATTTTTCCAGAGTTTCCAGCGGAGCACCTTTTTTTGAAAAAAAAGTCACCTGTTCAATATCTGAAGTGACTGGCACATATAAAACTTGAAATAATAAAATATTATTATAAATGTGAAGTGATAAAGTGTCCTAAACTGCATCATCTTACAACATAGAATCAGGATCATTCGTGCATGATTAATGAGCAAAAGGAAAACCATATTGTTAAAAATAAAACCGAATTTACATATTTGAAGTGATTTTCTCGTGTACAACTTTCAGTATATTGCATAAAAATATTTTTTGGAAATGCAGAATTATAAGAGATCATGGTCTCTGGTCATTAGGCTGGGTTTTAAGAGGAAACATTTTATTTGCACATAAGATTGCTATCATGTCAAAATGATAAAATCAGATATGAGATGTAATGGGATGACCCCTGGGTCCTGGCTTTGCTGTGGTGGTTTGCATCCGGACAGTTCTCAGTGCTGCAGTGTCCTGCACCCAAGTGTCATATTTCCCCACATGGTCCTCATTCCATCACCACGGCAGTAAAAGGTGCACATCAGCAGCCCAAGTTGCAGCAGGATGAAACTGCAAAGGGCGCATGATGGGACGGGGTTCAGAGGGACTGAGGAACATCAGGGCTCCACAGAACCAGCATGTGTATTCTCCACCTTCCCTTGACACATTCCTGGTTGCTGGCATATATAACTATCACCCTGTGTCACTATCATGGCAGTATCTCACAGCAGATAGTTGTTCAAACACCTCGTGTTGCATGCAACGACCCAGTGTGATTTGTGTTGGGGGGCAGGAGGTGCAGGGGGTCATTGCCCCTCCGTTGATGCCCGTGGCAAGGGGGCTGTAGGGTGTGTGATCCTAGGATTGCTGGGGACCGAGAACCCGATCCAGCAGCGGCCTTTAATACACCAGGAGGTAACCATGGAGAGGGGCATAAATTATTGCAGGGCTGCTCCAAGTGGAGATATAGCAGGAGAGGAAGGGGGGTCTGTTGCTCCATGCAGCGCAGCAGGTTGATGCTGATGAAACCTGCTTATCTGTGAATCCACATCTACTGACTTTTTGTTTAAGGTAACAGGAAGTGGCTGTTTGTGACACAAACACTCTCAGTTCAACCCGGTGGTGCAGCAGATAGCAGTAGTGCCTGACAGCTGTGGAACTGTGGGTTTACACATTGCTTAGAATCTCCCTCAGTCTATGCGATTTATGTGTTCTGTGTGTTTCAGAGGTGAATTGGTGACCCTTAATTGCTCATACAATGTGTGAGTGAATAAATATGTGTGTTTGCCCAGTCCAGGGTGTCCCGTGTGCCTCTGGGATCGGTGACATACCACTGTGACTTTCCCTATTGTAAAAGTGAATAATGACTATGGGGGTGTATCCCTCTGACCGATTGGCCAGAGGATCAAAGATTTATGAATATGCATTTGACAACCCCTCGTTCAGTTATGCAAGGTGAAACTGTACATGTTTGCTTATGTTCGCATCTGAATGCTACCTTGTTTGTTGGGTTGACCCCTTTGGCAGGAAATATTTATTTTTAATGCTTATTAATGAGGTTTATGCAATGGTTCTAGGAGTAGTTTATGCATAGAAATACACCTATATACCGGTATTCGAGTGTAATCGGTTCCTAGAAATGGCTTGAATGCTGCAAACTGGGATATCAGAAAGCAATTTTCATTAGTTTTTATGAGAACAATTATGATTCCTTTCAGGTTCATCTGACAATCCCTGTTAATTTCTTCAAAATATCCCTAACACTCCAAATACCTATTTCAGTGTGATAAAGAACACTTTAAACACCAATTACCTAATTGCCATACAGTTAATGCAGTAATTAATATGCACTTGTGTGTTTACATGCAGTTCCTCTTTTATTTAATATCATGCATTATGGTTTGTTGCTTTTTATAAGTAGTAATAGCAACAAACATTTAACAGTCAAAATTTTATAAAAAATGAAGAAACAAAAATAATATGAAACAAAAACAACAATAAAGTGTTCCTAATGTAATGGGTTGTTACTGTAAGGAACTGTTACTGGTGGACTTACTGACTGAACAGTAGCAACCGAAATGATGAAGTGCAAGCATTTGAACGTGGGCCACATGAGGCACAAAGAACTGCAATGAGAAATGATGAGCTGATGTTTGGTACATGATGAAGGCATGGCATGCTTTTAGGGAAGACATAGCACCTTAGTTGGGTTTACAAGATGTGGCCAGTGTATTGTTTCTGTAACATTTGTGAAAGTGTTCTCTAGTAAAAACAAGCAGAAATCAGTTGCCCTACAGTACAATAATCAAATCTTTCTGGTTGATGTGTGTTTAACTAATGTGAGGGCATTTCCTCTAGACTGCAGACTAGGTCCATAATTCTATGAACACATGTATGATTGTGATCATCAGCATGGATTGTGTGCGTTAGCCTTGTGATGTGTCAGGATATCAACCCCCCCTTCCTGCTGCTGTTTTCTGGAGAAAGTCTAAACCAGACAGTGTTGTACTAGAAGGATCCACCAAAAAGAAACTTGTTACTAAACCCCCTCATAGTAACCAAACATTTCTCACCAATACACTGTTGACTTTTACCATTGTCTCCTGTTTTCTTGACTGAAAAACAACATTTTGCTGAGCTGCTATTGTCGCATCACTGCTGTTCCTCTAACTTGCATAGTTTTGCATCATAGAATTTTTCAAATATGAAGAAAACATGCGTGTTACACATTGTTTATAAATATAATTACAACAGTGTGCACTTTTCCTTACTAGAAGAAGCCCTCATTGCAGTGACTTGTTGTAGGACGGCCACAGTATGGAAGAACCTCAACCCATTCTGGGGGGAAGAGTTCACCCTGCACTTGCCCATGGGATTCCACACTCTCTCATTTTACGTTATGGATGAGGACACCATTGGGTAAGCACTGTCCCTCTTCGACCCCTTCACTTTGTCCCCTCTGACAGGTTGCTTAAATAGTGAAGGTGGCAGCTGTTGGTGAATGCAGGTTATTTATCTTTTGTACTTTTTATTGAACTTCACAGACAGGAAATGTATCAGTGTTCAGCTGCTTATATAGTTTATATTTTTAATGATTTATCAGCTTGTATATAGAGCTTAATTTTACATTCAGAACACTTTGGTTACCATGAATATTTGCACACAGTACAAGGAATTTGACATATTGGATGCTTGTTTAAACATATTCAACATCAGAATGATACTGACAGGTATCTGTAAAATTGCATTATTTGAGGCACATTAAATAAATCTTGCAGAAATGATGCAAATGTTTAAAGAGATGTGTGTATGATGGAGGTGGAGATAGTATCAAGTTTCAACACAGATACTAGGTATTGTTGGTGTTTTAAATAAAACCTTTCTGATTAGCACTTTTGTGTAGAGTTTAACAAGTTACTCCTCTGAGATTTTAACCTACATCCACACATTTAACCGCTGCACCATCTGTATCTTGTTTCATTCCTTCATATCATGTAGAAATATATGACTATTGCTCAGTTATGATTATGACTTCAGTATAATACAGTAAGACAATAACACCTCGATTGGTGCTTGAGAAATGCAGAGCTTTTTGAAACAGGGCTGTAAGAGGTCATTAATACAGTATGCTGCATAAATAAAGGATAATTTGCACATACACAGTATAATACAGATAGGTTATATATACCTTTAATTGGGAATAAACACAAAAATATTAAGATTGCTAAAGATATTGCTAAAGATATTGCTAAAAAATAAGTTCTAAATATTTTTGAAATGTTTAAAAATATATTGAGAAATCAGTCAAAGGGCTAGAATAAAAGTTTGCTGCCGTGAAACGGTGTCATAGGATGTAGTGGTTATTAGTGTAATTATATAACATAAGGTCTTGGACTACATGATGGTATGATGGAAAGAAATGGAATTCTTTTGGTAAAGGCCCAAAATGTTTCTAGTAACTGCTGAGACTTGTGAAGTGACAAATGGTGTGTCCATTCTTCAGCATCAAAAATGAAGGCAGTTAGAGGTGTACTTGTCTTTTTGTGTGTTATGATGGTGTGAGTAGCCCCTTTGCAAATTAGTCTTTAATGTTTCAGAACATGTGAGCATTATAGCCTAGTTGTTGGAAAAATCATAAGTCTTGCACTGATAAAACAAGGAGCCAGTGCGCTTACATGTTCACAGGAATTCTTTTCCATTGGCTGTTTCAGAAGCATATCACTTAAAAAGAAAATCACTAAAATGTGATGCTCCTTGAAATGTTATTTCATTAAAAAAAAGTTTTTAAATGATAGCATTTCATATCAACTGAAATAACGTTGCCTCATCTTTAGTGGGCATTTCACTGTCATCTGTTGGGGATCATTTGAAAAACAGCAGGCCTCAACCATTCTGCTGCAGATAGAAATTTCACAACATAAATAAGGACCAATATACAGGCATTGTACCAGGCATATCCCACTGGGAGGAGACCCCGGGGCAGGCCCAGGACATGCTGGAGAAATTATATCTCTTGGCTGACCTGGGAGCACTTCAGAATCCCCCAGGAGGAGCTGCAGACATTTGTGGGGAATGGGAGGCTCTGGTCCACCTTCTCAGCCTGCCTCCACCACCACCCTCGTCAAGACAAGGAAACTGAACGGAACTAAAAATAACTGTACAGTTCATTTCTTTGTAAATTTATGTTTCAAATGTTAATAACAGGAGGAACCTGTGTGCTTTAGTTCATATTTTAGATTTTCATACATTCTGTGCCTACCTTATACCATAGTTCTAACATTAAGTATGGAGCACCACAGCACGGCTGCTCATATGAAAGTAACGCATGTTTAGAAATAATCGTCAATGTTTTATTGCAACCCCAGCTGAGCTCTCTGACTCAATTCAATCCTTCGTGCATGTCTAGGTATTTTACATATACAGTACTGTGCAAAAGTCTTAGGTATGCAACTTCAGTGTCTGTTGAGAAGTAGATTCTTATCTACCATCAGGGAGGTTTCTGATTGATCCCAAATTCATTCTGCAGCCTGAGAATGACCTCAAACACCCAATCTCAGTCATACAGAACTATCTTCAGCAAAGAGAAGGAATCCTGCAACAGATGGTATGGTCCCCACACAGCCCTGATCTCAACATAATCAAGTCTGGGAGTACATGCAGAGACAGTCAAAGTCTGCAGAAGAACTGTGGCCAGTTCCTCAAAATGTTTGGAAGAACCTACCAACCTCTACCTTAAACTGCATTGAAGTTTGCATAAGAGAATTGATGCTGTTTTAAAGGCAAAGGGTGGTCCCACCAAATATTGATTTGACTGAGGTTTTTTTTGTCTACTGCACTTTTTCGAAGGTTATGGATTAATAAGTATTTATGGCATTATTTTTGGAACCATCCTCGCTTTATAGCATTTTTCCCACAGGTGCCTAAGACTTTTGCACAGTACTGTACATGTTTAGCAAGAGGTGATGAATAGATCGTTTGAAATATTACTCCTGATCTTTTTCCCTCTTTTTTCCCTAAAGCCATGATGACATCATTGGGAAGCTCTCCCTGAGCAAAGAAGCTATAGCGTCCCAGTGTAAAGGTATCGTTGTCATGTTCTCCCATCTTGAGTCCTGCTTAGAAATGGAAGGGTTGTGCAGCACCATGAGTGAAAAATGATCGTAAACCTCAGGGCCATTTGTGGAGTGTCTGTGAATGGAAACCAATGTAGATGTGTGTCATTCCTCCATATTAGATCAACACATTTTTATTAAATTGTTATTTTATTTAGCTGATCTCTTGCACAAAGATCAACACAGATGCTGCTATAAGATGTAGTGCATCCTTTTCAAACACTGTACAAGGTTAAAATAAGTGGTATAGTGAATACACCTGTTGTCTTGCAGCCCAAAGACCCAGATTCTGTTTTCGAGTACCCTAGATCAAGGTACATATCCTAAAGTGATGCAGTAAAAAATACTCAGTTGTATTAATACATGAATCTTTGTAGATCAGTCTAGTATATCTAGCATTATAAGTTGCTTTACATAATGATGTTAGATAAATAATTACAAAATAACAGTTTTTTACATAATCATTGGAGATTGTTTTGCATTCTTTTCATCAGACCAGAAGGGATGTAACAGGACAACTGACGTGTCCAGTGTCTTTAAGCTGTTCAGCACAATTTACTGTATAATCATTCTATTCATCATGTCCGCTTCACATTTAAAACTTATTTGACAAACAATTAAAAACTGCAATGGACATTTGTGATTAAAACCAACAAATACACATAAACTGCATGACGGGTGATTAAAAAAATCTGATCCATAGGCCACATCATTACTGGAGATGCAGAAAGTGTCACATGATGTATGTTTTGTAATACATGTGTGGGAGTTTTGCTGGGTTGTTTCTCTTTCTGTACCATGATGTAGATGTGGCAGCTGGTCAAAGACACCTGACAATGGCCACACTGATGCAGGCTGAGATTATTACTGTGACTGTACCAGTGTACACAGCATGAGGGTGCAGACAAGCGGAAAGGCTCCTTTGTAATAAATTCTATGACCCAGATCAGAATGGAACATGTTCTTTTTAAGAAGAACAGCCAAAAACATGCTGAAGCTGGAGATCATGGGTTCCAAGACATTTTCACTTGCAGTACTTCTTACTTAATTCATGTATTTTCTTATGATTTCATGTATTTAATCCCATACCCACTAGAACCTGATTATCAAGAATGACATCATTATGAGAACCACACTTTTCTCTATGGCTATTTATAAAAATAGAAAAAAGTCATTGCATAAAAATGTGTTGAATGGAAAATCTTCCCTACAGTACATTAAAACTAAGAGTTAATTTATGTTTCCAGTGTAATATCTCAGTGCGACGACAACTTATATTTTTCATTTTCTCTTTGTGGTTTGGCATATGCTCTGATGTATAACAGTGCTCACCTTTACCATGGCAACACAATGAACTGCCATTTTATTCACAGAGAAATATAGGGACATTCACTAGTGAAACAGAAAAAAACATTGGGGTTGAAATTAACCAGTTGTTGTGAGGACCTTGCTGCTGTGCAAGTATCTGTTTCCATGGAGCAAAGAGACTTGGAGTGGTTGCGAACCAGGCAGCAAAAGATCATTGGAGAAGCACTCAGCCAAAACACTTCATAAACTTAAGACATATGACATTTTGGAAATCAATTTTTTACATGTCTCCAATGGTCACACGTAAGAAAATCTATAAAATATCCTAATATAAAGGCTACCATATTATCTGTCTATCCCACCTCATCATTTTATATTGCCTTCAGAAAGTAAGTGTAAGTGGGTGGTTTGGTGGCACAGCAGGTAGTGCTGTGACCTCACAGTGCCTGGGCTGTTCAGGTGTGGGCTTGAATCCAGCTTAGTCTGTGTCAGGTTTGCATATTTCTGTGTGTCTGTGTGGGTTTCTTCCAACAGTCTAAAGTCATGCATTTCAGGTTAACTATACCCAAGATGCCTGATCAGCTACTGGGACTTGGATTCCCAGAGATTTGTTTTTGTCCCTCACCTTTTTTTTGGTTGAAATTTTTCCTGTCTCAGTTTTTAACAGGCTTATTTTATTGCTTTTTGGTCACTATAGTTCCTCTTGTCACTAAATCTATAGCTAATATTTTACCTGATAGCTTACTTTATATCTTTTATATCTGTTCTGTTGTTTTAATCTGTTGTACATTGCTCTGGGTCACTGTGTGGGAAGAGCTGCTCTTTAAAAATAAATGGACCTGAATTCAATTGAATTGATTGGTTGCTTTAGATTGCCAATACTGTGTGTGTGTGTGTGTGTGTGTGTGTGTGTGTGTGTGTGTGTGTGTGTGTGTGTGTGGCCAGCCACAGGCCACTGTCAGTGGTGGTTCTAAGCCTTGGTAAATGGTCAAAGTTGACATCAGGATGGGCCTCCGGTTGTAAAATCCCTTCTCCAAATGTGCAATGCAAACCTGGGATTCTCCTGGACAAAATGCTGTCAATCCAAGAGAGAAGAGAATCTAGCTAGGGTGCAGAAGGAGGGTTAAATATTTGTTCTTTGGGCATCTTGGTGTCGTGCTTCTTCATTGCACTTCTGATGTTGTGGTGAGTCACAGTGATTCATCACCGCAAAGCTGGCCTCTGCTTTGGAACCATGGGAGTTTGGCAGTAAAAGAAGGAGCTGTCCATTACAGCCACCCAACACTGCTCAGCATGTCTCTGAAAGTGGGATCCTTCTCCATGTTGGTTCAGTGGGAGGTTCTGATGTAACCCTGTGGTTTTTTTCATGAGTAGCCCTGAGGTGGCTACATGGCAGTTCAATGAGTGGTCTTGAGGCAACTCCTTGGTGGTTCAGTGAGGGTTTGTGAAGCAGATCCATGGTGGTTCAGTGAGAGTTACTGAGGCAGACAGAGTGCCTTCAGGTGAACATGCCAGAAAGTTGGCACTGAAATTACTTTAAAAATAAGAACAAAATTTAAAACTGTGATAAATTTAATGTTTCTGAATTTTCTTTGAGTGTGTTTATTAAAGATTAATGATTGATTGTACTGCAGTTATATTCAATGAGCAGTCTGCACATAGTGTGTCTGTTTTTATATATTTTTGTGTATGTGTGGTGGGGGGTGTTATCAGGACTGGACAGCTGGCTGAACCTGAGGCGGGTGGACCCTGATGAGGAAGTACAGGGGGAGATCCACCTGGAGCTGGAGCTGCATAGAGACCCACTGCGGACAACCCTGCGTTGCCATGTCATCGAGGCCAGGTAGGATGGATGATATTCATCATAGCTCAGTATGATCATTTCTCATTGTACAGTAACACTGATGTATAGGAGGCTTGATGGTCCTGTCTGCTGAACCCACTTTGTCTACTTCATTGGAGAAAATGTTATGGCTGAAATTATGGCTGGAAAACATCTGTCCAGCAGCTGTTTCTGAAGGGACCAATTCTTGGCTGGGAGCAGGGGCAACAGGTTGTATATGATCACCTTCTGCTGTCACCCTCCAGTGAGAAGACTCTGGGTTTGAATCCCTGTTCCTGTAGTACTGTTGATTGTTTTGGCCTGAATACAGTAAAATTATGTAGCAGTATAAATGGGTAAATCACTGTAAATATCTTTGAGTATCAATGTCACTTTGTAAATTGTTTTAGAGAGAAGTAATAAGTAGTATGTAAGAATTTTGGCATAGTAGTTAGAGCTGCTGTCCTGAACTTGAAGGATCCAGGTTCAAGCCCCCTCTGCTGCTGCAGAACCACTGATTAAGGTATATACTTTGAATTAGTTCAATAAAAATTACCATGGTGTATAGTTGTGTAGATTATTGTTAGTAGCTTTGGGAGAAATGCATCAAATAATATACTGAAAGCTTATGGACCAGTTAGAAAATTATGAGAGAAGTGGGTCTAAAAGAAATGGGTTTAGAGACCCTTCTTGAATGCTGCAAGGGATTCAGTAACTGTGAGGGATGGAGCTCCTGCCAGCACACTAGAGTAAAAAATGATATCTGGACCCTTTCAGTGAGACCACTAAGTGGCCAACGTTGAAGGAGTGGGGCAGTACGGCTGGCTGGTAAGGAGTGATCAGATCAATAGAGGAGAGTGTCACCTAAATAAATAAATGTAGAAGTGAAGTCTGGCAGTGAGCACTGTGGGAGTCTCCCCGTCCCATGGTTCTGGTCCAAAGGGTATCAGCTGATGGTATCTCACTAATAAGTCCAAATATCTGTTTGAATGGCTGTCAGTGTGAGATGGTTGATGGAAAACTTTGCTAATCTGACTGTTTATTCTTTAAAACTCTGAATGAGAGGGTGACCCTGGAACCCAAGCGTGTTTCCTGCTTTCTAAGTTTGTGACTCTCATACCACTGGCAGTCTGGCGTGACACCTGCATGTTTTCACTTTGCATGTGATACAGCTCTGCCACAGTTCTCTGTTTCGAGAGCCGGGTCTGATCCCACGGGCAAGTGCTCAAGAGGCCCCAGTGCACAGCTTGCTGCTTTAGGGGCTGATGAAAGCAGCTGCTTACACTCCTTTGAAACGTGGTATTTTCCTCTCCGTGCCAGGGCCTTTTCATCTGTGGGCTGAAAAGGTAGTAGGGTAGAAGCGAAGGGCTCATGGTAGCTCTGCTGTGGCCCCTCACTGTCAGGCCTCCCCCAGTTAGACCGGCTCAGACAGGACACACATGTCCCCACAGAACAGAAAGGAGCAGGACAGTCCTAGCCACTCTGGGCTGATGTGCACATTGCTGTACCTTAGCTGGGTTCCAAAGCAGCCTGGGTCCAGGGCAGCACATGTGGGTTCCTGTTTCCTGAGATGCATCATGATCAGACATCATATAAGTTACATGTTCTGCTGTAAGGGCTGCATGGTTGAGCAACAAGTAACACTTGTGCCTCACAGCTTCCAGGCTATGGGTTTGGACGTGGGTTCAATTTCACCTCAATCTATGTAGAGTTTGTGTGGGCTTCCTCTAGGTTCTTTGGTTTCTTCCCACAGTCTAAAGACATGTTTCAGGTCTGTGTGTGAGATTGTGGGAAGGTAGTGAAATGATGTAAACATGGTTAAAATTGATGACTTCCTCCCCCTTTTCCCACAGAGACCTTGCCCCAAGGGACATCTCTGGTGCCTCAGACCCGTTTGCCCGTTTGCTTTTCAACAACCACAGTGCAGAGACATCGGTGAGGGATACATGGGTGCCACTCTTGGCTAGTTTGCAGCAGAGGGAAGGTGTGAGATACACACCTGGGTCAGGCTGAAACAGGGAATTTGTTCATTAAACAGCATCATACTCTGCTGCAAATGAACTTCAGATGTTGATATTAATATGATCTAAGGCACCCGTCTGTCTGGCAGTAGAATGGTCATTTTTTTAATAATAATGATTTAGATGCCAGTGGAAGATTTTTAGCCAGGAATTGGAAATGAAGTCTGTTTTGAATGTAGTGCATAATATAAAACTGTAGTCTGCCATGAACAAAAACAAAGTTGTCTTATGATTATTATGAACTATTTTATTAAACTGATACATTTATGCAAGGTGAGCTGTGAGGTACTACTGCTAGTTGAAAACATGTTATAGCAAACAAGTACCAACCAATCTAGGGGAATAGCCACGGGGATCTGAAAGGAACAGGCATGAAGTCTTAAGATTAAAGAAAACACATTGAAGTTTCTTTTCCTCATGATTCCTTACATCATCATCCTAAAACTGATGATGATGTAAGCTTAAAATATAAAATATAAAGTCCTAAATAATAATAAGACACTAAGACACAGAATTTAATGATTTCTTCCAATTTTGTATTTCCCGAAAACATTTTTGTATAGAGTAGCATGCTTGAAAATCATTCAAAGTTATTGAAAAATTGATTTCATTTCACTGATTAACCAAACTGTTTAAAATTTGAAAAAAATATTTGTTGTGGGTGCCACAGTGGCTCAGGGAGCCTGAGCTGCTCAAGTCTGAGTTCAAATTAAGCTCAGTCTCTGTGTGGAGTTCGCATGTTCACCCCATGTCTGTGTGGAATTCCTCTGTGCTCTGGTTTCCTACCACAGTCCAAACACATGTGTTTCAGGGTGATTGGTCACATAAAATTGCCCATAGTTTGGTGCATGCAGTATTTGGAGCACACTGCTAACCTTGGGTTCTTCTTAATAACTACACTATAAAGTTGAGAGAGAGAAATCTTCGATCTTATTGTTAAGTTTCATGCAAATACATTGCTTTAAAAATTAAATAAACTGATTTTTAAAAACACTTTATGTTCTACTTTGCACTTTATTTTTCTTTTTTGAAAACTCCCCTGCCAGATGGACTGTTTTCTATAAGTGCTTCTGGAATCTCCACATTGACATAGAGTGTGTCCACACCTAGGCCCCTGTGCATGACGGGTGCTGTATCTCCCTTTGCAGATCATCAAGAGGACCCGTTTCCCACGCTGGGGCGAGGTGCTTGAGATGGAGCTGGAGCCAGGAGAGGTCACTGAGGAGGCCAGCTTGACCCTGGAGGTTTGGGACTGGGACATGGTGGGCAAGAATGACTTCCTGGGAAAGGTATGCCCCCTGAAACCACTGGCATCATCTAGGGGGAGTTTTACGGACAGGGTTGTGGAAGTAGATTGCAGTACTGCATCACATTGCATAGATAGAAATGTATTTTGATCTGAGCTCTGCTGGAATGACATCTTGAAGCAGGTTTCCTCATTGATATAGGTGGACCTGTGTGTGTTTGTGTGTGTGTGTGTGTGTACGTGTGTGTGTGTTTGTGTGTGGTCTACTAGGTGCAGATCCCACTGGCTTGCCTGTGTAAGACCCCCATACTACAGGGCTGGTTTCGCCTGATGCCCATTGGAACCACTGAGGAAGATGCAGGGTGAGAACAGAATGATTCTCCATTATATTGTTGTTTACTTAGTTACAGTATTTATTCATTTAATTGATGCTTTTCTCTAAATGGAGAAAACTGACCCTGACTTACCTGTTAATACAGCTGAATAATTTTTACTATTTCAAAGTACCTCAATCGAGAGTGCAATAGCAAGAGCTGGGTTTAAACCATTGGGTTTTCATTGCAATATGGTGGCTCTACCCACTACGCCACCTTCTGCTCTTAAGCATTATGACTGTTTGAGCTGTTGATGTAGGGCAGAAAAGGACTGGGTGATCTTTTTCTCGAAAAGTCCAGAAGCACCCTCTGTCTCCACATATCCCTCAATGTCTTTCTCCCTCCTGGTGGGAATCGTGTGGCATCACCAGGTGCCCAAACATCTGCTCCTAATGACAATATTATTGAGTCATCGTGGACCAGGGGTTCATTAGTGAGTGAGTCACCCTCCAGCAGGGGCTGAGGACGTGGCATCAGGGGCATGGGGGGTTGCCGTCTTTGAAGATTCAGTATTTATTTCCTCTATAACTGGAGGGAAGAAGAAGGAGACACCATCACAGTGGCCTTGTCCTATCCCCCTGCTTAGCCTCAAAGATGGGCTCGTTCAGTCTGCTTCTTTCATTTATAGTTAATGAGTGTTTCTTGTATTTGATGCCTAGATCAGCACTCGTTACTGGAATGTAATAAAATCTTTAGTAAAATCAGCTTTAATAAAGCATTTGTGTCCACACCAGGCACTTGCATAAGAGTCTTACATATCTTACTATATATATATATATATATATATATATATATATATATATTGTATATATACTATTTTTATAGTATATACAATATAGTTTATAGTATATAGTATATTATAGTATATTTTTATAGTATATAAGTATATATAAAATAAATAATATAAAAAATATATATATACTATTTTTAAGTGATAGTGTCTTTTACTAGGTAGTAAGCAGTTGGTTTTGAGACGTCAAGTTGCTTCGATTCTGGATTTCACTGTTTGGCTTTCACAGTTTTTAATGCTACAAATTGTAGAGTTATGAACTATTAAAGATTCAAATATCTTTAAATTAATTACATTTTCTTCAAGCATCTGAAATTTCCATCTGTAATGAAATGAACATGATTTTTTTTTTACCCTCCCAGCCCACAGATGGCAGTGAACAGCATCCAAATAGAAAAGCAGTGAACACCCTTAATTCTGTTCACTTCCACACTCAGATTTTTACAGGACATAAGCCACAGATATTTTTTATTAATCTTTTTTTGATTGTGACTCTGTATTAGAAGTGAGTTTGGAATTATGAACACACTTCTGGTCCCAGAGGTGTTGATGAGCTGAGAAACCAGTGTCGCTGTCACACTGATCCTGTTAGTGCCCAATTGATTTTGTCACAGAATCAGCAACATTCGGATTCCTGAGTAATACACATTATTGAACCAAATGTTACTGCTGTTGACTGCAGTGATTTGCAGTGCTGAGAAAACACACAGCCTGTCGCCCTCCCTCCCTCCCACCCACCCACCCACCCAGGGGCAAGCTGGGAGCTCTGCGGCTGAAGGTTCGACTGGTAGAGGAACGCATCTTGCCCTCTGCGTACTACCAGCCCCTCACTGACCTGCTGGTGGAGTCTGTCATCTCTCCTGTGGAGGTGAGTCTTGGTTGTTTATTTACCCAGATCCAAACTCCCAATGTCCCTGAAGGTCCTCAGTTTTGGTTGCAGCTGCTGCTATAGCCCCCTAGATGCAGACTTTCTTCCCCCACCTACTCTCATTACATGTAACACTGGGCCAATATGTGGAACATTTCTAATCTGGCATGTTATTTTTACTGCATTATGACATTGTTCCTTTCAATTTACGTCCATTTAATTTATCTATTTCTCATACCTGCTGTTGCTTGTATAGACAAAATACACATATACCCCCAATATTTTAGTTCCTGGTTTCTGAGTTCTCTATACAATCAGCGGTATATATTAATACCAGGATCGTTATCAGAGTAGAGAAGTTGCAACTTAAAGAGTTCTATCTAAGTGAAGCTGACGCACGTCAGAGAAATATAGGAAATGGGTGCGAATACAAGTGTGACACGAGGGCACCGCACTCTGTCTGACATCTGTGTTCTCAGTCTTTGCCTCATATGGCCATGGTTCAAACACAGTTTGCGCTTTATCACTCTGGTCACATCTGTACAGTTGGTAAGTCCCCCAATAACAGTTCATTACCATAACATAACACTTTATATTGTTTTCATTTCTTCTTTTTTACATAAATTTGATTATTAAATGTTCATTGCTATTACTACTTAAAATAAAGAACAAAACGTAATGTATGATACTAAATTTAAAAATATAATTGTATATAAACACGAATGTTTATTACCTTATTAACTGCTGGGTAATTAGGTAATTGGGGTTTAAAGTGGTCTTTATCACATTGAAATAGGGAATTTAGAGTATTAGTGTCACGCCCCCTGCTCCGGACTCCGCCCCTCCCGATTCCTGATCACCTGCACCCTGTTACACACCCTATTTAGATCTGTGCTTTCCAACAGACCACCGTGAAGTATTGCCTGTGATTCATGTGTGTACCAACCAGTCATCTTACCAGTCATGCTTGTTACTGACCTTTGCTTCCCTTTGACTACTGATTTTGTCTTGCCCTTTACTGTTTGTCTGCCTACACTGAGTTGTTTACCGGATCTGACCCTTGCCTGTATAGTGACCAAGATTTTGGAACGCCCCTTGAAATAAAACGAAGTCTGTCGCATTGTGCCTGCGCACGTCTGCTTCTTCTGCCTCACCCTGACAATTAGAGGATATTTTGAGGAAATTAATCAGGGTTTCTTGAATGAATCTGAAGTGAATTATAATTTTCCTCATAAGAAAATAATGCAAATAACTTCCTGAAATCTGAGTTAGTGGTATTTGAGCCATTTCTATTGCACAGGCATATTCCCTGTATTCTATTTACAGTACAGTACTATTACTTAGTGTACAAACTGAAGTCAGCTGGTCGAGGATGTGAGATACACAAATAACAACTTTGTGAAGAAGTCTACAGTCTGCCAAGGCCTCCAGAAATAAACATGCTCATACCGATGTGAAATTTCCTGGGGGTTTTGTGTGAGATGGTGTGCATTCTCCCAGAGGAGCTTCAGGGCCCTTTTGACACACACACACACACACACAGCACACCTGTGTGCTTGTGTATCACGCAGCTCAAATCAGTATTACAAAGGATGCAAAACTGTAAAGTGTTCTGTGTTACTGGTAGCCAGCGTCACTTTTTGAAGTAGAAGTCTGGATTTTTTGCTAAATAAAATGTTGATGTTGGATGCTGCAGAAATAAGACAATTAAAATTTGCCTTATTACTCACAGCGGTGGGAGGCAGATCCGGCAATGTACTCTTATTTAGGTAGTTAGTTATTACTGTCAGTGGAACACCCCCACTCAGACACACACATAACTGAATCCAGTGCAGCAAATGAGTCCTTTCCTGTGCACCCCTAGGTAGATGACGTGAGCCCCCTGACTTTGCTAGAGGAGGTAACCACGGCAGAGAGCCGCCAGGATGTGGCCATGACACTGGTGAAGATCTACCTGGGACAGGGGCTAGTGGTTCCTTTCTTGGACTACCTCAACACCCGGGAGGTTAACCATACATGTGAGTTCCTGGCAATGCAGTGTGTGTTTGTAAAAATTGTGTTTTGTCCGTGATGTGGTGCAATGAGCTCCCTCTGTTTTTAACAGCTGCTAAAACCTTCAGAGCATTGAAGAGGGGTCTCAAACCCATCTCATTCCCAGCTACATACATGAGTACAACACCATTTGCTATGATTATCTATTTATTTGCTGTTTGAATGTCACTTCTATGGGCAGTTACTTGAGGGATGAGAAGCTGCAACATAGTGGTGTCAGACACAAAAGCTGTACTCTGATCATTCTGGGTCTGTATTTAAATCTCTTCATTTGTTTGTGATGGACTTTTATTTATTCATTTTCATTTTGGAGAAAAACGTGCTAAATGAATAAATGAAAATGAATAAATGCATTCTGTTCTACCCCTGAGTATTGAGTATGCTATGAATCCAATGGTGTCAACTGGCAGATGTAACATTGGATAACAGCGTTTAATACCTGCTAACACCAGCTAGCATTAGCCTAGTTTTGCTGGAAGCTGAGCGACTGAGGCCAAGAGTTTGACCCATCCAGCTCTCCTGCCCATGTGCTGCACCCACCCACTCCAGCCGATCAGTGCAGCTGGCACTCTGCTGACTTGACACACTCACCCCAAGTGGGTGGTCCTTATCCGCTGTTGCTATATTTATCAGCTAGCACCCAATGCTCGTATTACTTAGCGATTGTTTCATCTTGTTTATTTAAATACCTATTTTCAGCTGTTTTTAGTTTCTCTTCTTCTTGCTGTGCATTCACCCACCACTTCCTTCTGCCCGCTCTTTATCTGTTACATTAAATTGGGGGGCATGCAAAGGCGACAAGAAAATAGTTGCACAAGTTTACATAACAACTGCCAGGGATGCAGATTCATGAGGGGAGCCATTTGGTCACAACATCAAAATAGACAGAAAAAGGGAAAAAAAAGCAGGAGGGTGAGGTGTGTGTGGCTTGTGTGTCACACGCTCCTGTTCTTCATCGCAGCAAAGTCCCATGTCCTCCAACAAAAGGCCTGCTGACCTTGGCCTTGGGACTCCCCACACCTTCACACTGGCCTTTCACTGGAAACTTGATCACTTGTTGCATGTGATCCTCACAAAAGCATTGCTGGGATACAGTGTAAGCCTCATGATATTTCAGAAAATACTTCTGAACAGTAAATTACATTGGCCCTATTAATTCAGAGTAATCAATTATAAAAACATAGTGCAAAAACAAAAATGTAACTGAAATGTCCAGAAGTGGACTTAAATATATGAGCTATTAATGAACTGGACAAGTTAATGAAGGTGTTCAACACATTTTTTTAAACCCTGTTTTCAAGTGGGATAATCCAGAGTGAGAAAGTATCAGAACATATTTATTTAATTATATTGGCTTTTCCAGTATGTGTGGGAATAAAAATAATTTCATATTAAGATATATTTTCAACAGGTAGTCATTAGGTATCCATATTCCACATTAGTGATCTACCACAGGATCTTCTCCAGTTGTACAAACATTTCTGACTGACATCCCAGTTTATAGCTTCTGTTTATATGAAATGTGTCTGGATACTGTTGTGTTCATTTATATCACGTCTGATATGGACACACGTGATGCTGCTGATCGCATGTATAGACATTCCTATTATCAGCATAGCAACAGGCCCTGTGTTCTCATGGCAACAGCCAAGTTTTCCTTCCTTGCTGTGAAGGTAACCTGAAAGAAGCAAAATTACTACAGTATATTTGTTTTCTCCAAGGCAGTTCACAGGTTAGGAGCCTATTACGTTTATGCACTGAGCTACACGCAGTGATTTACCTGTTTATATAGCTGGGTAATTTTTGCTGTATTATTTCAGGGTAAGTACGTTACTCAAGGGTACTCCAGCAGAAGGTGGGATCTGAACATGGATTCTTCAAGGGCAAGTGGGAGGCTGTAACCACTGCATTATGGCTGGCTCATTCACTTGAGAAAATGATATTTGTCATTCATTATTATCTCTTTTTCCACGTTACATGTTAAAATACAACTATTTTTACACCTAGATGAGCCATATCTAAATGATGTTTTTTTAAAAAATATTTTTACATATTTCTAAGCATTTTTGGACTCCTGTATGTAGGGCCCCATGAAAGAACATTTTTCTTCTCCCTTTACTACAGCAATGCCCTGCATTTCACTGCCCCATTTAGTGATGTTCTGATATAGTGCCCATGCTATAACTTTATCATATGAATGCTTGACATAGCAAATTTTCTTTATTTGTTATTAATACTCATAATTTTCATTCTCCCAAGGGGGCAGGGTGTTCTTTGTGCTTTTTTGTGCACCATTCCCACCTACATTTCACATCTGTTAGATATGGCACAAGATGTCTGTTGCTGGCATGTTCTATCTCCACTGCTGCCACTGCACACAACTGCAGGCATACCCTCTCTCGCATGTTTTGTTCACTCATTTTACATTTACCCAACACATCTTTTCTTAATCTCAACGTTCTCTGACATTTGAGTGCAATTTTGCTATATTTTTTCTTTCATATTACCTGTTACAATGAATTTGTTCCACAGCTGTTGTATGGGTGGTGATGAGCTTATCTATTTTTATTTACACATCGAGAGTTATCTGTGTGTCTATGAAAGTGTGTGCGTGCATGTGTGTGCATATGTGCACATGAGTGTGTATGTGTATACAGACGTGTGTTTGTGTTTCATTGCAGTGCGATGATTGTTGTGTGACAAGTTGGCAAGAGGATCTTGCTATGAACGCTCACAGTTACTTCAGTAAAATTCACATCAAGAATGTTGACCAGCTGAGCAAGAGGATAACTTCTAATTTTTACTGTCTTTTCAGCTGTTACGTGTCTGTGTTGCTCCGGTTGTTTGGCGGTTGTTTTTCTGTTTTTCCCCCTGTCT